>JACEVL010000405.1:0-376419 GCA_020284085.1 Aporrectodea caliginosa
AAGCCCAACTGGTGTATGCTCCTCATGCCATTCATGTTGGGATGTCGTCTCTGATCGGGTTGATCATATGGTTAAGGCTGTGGGAGCAGTAAGTCTGCTCTTCAGTTTTACGGAGGTGAGTACAGTTGATAATCAATTCTGGTTCTATGAAGGTTACCTTGTTACCTTGTGCTGTCAGTTCTTTGAACTCTAGCGACCATCATGATCAAGCCTCTCCATTTCCTTCTGTTCGCCGTCGCATCTCTCAGTTCTGCCAAATTCATTCCAGTTGTTTCATGTATCTCGTCCATCCACTTTTTCCTTGGTCGTCCTTGTTTTCTCCTTCCCTCTCCATATGCTAACATCATTTCCTTTTCCAATCCATCTGATCGCATGACATGACCAAAGAACCTCAACTTTGCTCTTAGCACTGTTTGTTGTAGTGTCTCTTCATTCTCAATTCCGATACTCATACGCACCCAATCGTTGGTCCTTTTCTCTTTCCATGATATTCTCTGCATCTTCCTCCATATCCACATTTCGCATGCGTTAATCTTTTTTTTCATTTTCTTGGTCATTGTCCATGTCTCGCTGCCATATGTTACTGTTGGTATGATCAGAGCCTTCACCAATCTTTTTTCGTGTCTATACTCACATGTTTGTCCTTCCATATTTTTTCCAGACCATTCATTGCAGTTTTTCCTATCGCTACTCTACGATTTATTTCCATATCACACTTTCCCTCTTTTTCTATTACTGATCCCAAAACGTATGAAGGTACCAGAATTAAACAGTGTAGTTTAATGTTGTAGTTCCATTTTGCAGTTAACTAACCAGTCATGGAATAGTCACTTCATAAACCATTCAATGTGTTGCCATTTCAAAATTCAGCCTTGGACTAGCCATTACCAAATTTACAAGCCAGTGTCTTTGAAAATTATCACTTGTTGAGAAAACTACATTAAAGTATTGTGACAATAATTAGTAAAATGTCGACGGTCAGACAGATTGTGGTTAAAATCATCATGAACTTGGATTGTGTAAAAGTATTAACTGACTAACAGTGGGAGGCAACAGCAGAATTCTGTATGGATTTGTCATGAATACTGCCTATTACTGTCTGTACAAAGTTCGACCTCTCGTGCACCTCGATCGATGCCACCTGGAATGCTTACCACCCAAACTATGAACTAAGTGTGGATGATTGTGGTTGCATTTTCTGGAGGTCTGTATGGTCAACGCCGGCATCATATGTTGTCATCTACACCTAGGTCTACGGTTTGATTCCACAAAGTTCTGTGTGGATGTTGTAATTAACGGTTAACTTATTTACATAATTATGACAAATGCCAATTCACTAACTTCCAACTGCTTTAGTAAGCATACCTATAATGTCACAAGTTTGTGCCTACAGCCTTGCCAGTAGATTGTACATTGTCACAATTTTGTGCCTATGGCATGCAAAGGGTTAATGTGTATGGACATTTGTACACAGCCTTGTTAAATGTACTTGTGCGTGCAATGTTATAAACTTTGTTTTCATTACAGATTGTTGGTGTCTGGTTGACCATGCGTTATCGCAACCAAAAGGATCCTTACGCCAATCCAAATGCTTTTTTATGAATGGATTGTATACTTGATCACCAAAAAGGTGTCGGTTACAGATACAGAGTATTTTTATTTTACGAGAATTTACACCAAGTGAGGCTTTGTACATTAACTCTCGTCAAAATGCTCTCCACCCTATTCTGAGTATTCTCATATGTCGACACAGCTCATTGGGGACATTTAAGTTACAAAAATATGCCAAGAAGTCAAATTTTTTATTCTGTTCACTCCCGCTCATGTTGCCACAAAATAGTCAGTAATGCAGAAGTAATGTATTAAATACATGAATGTACAGGATTTAGTTTTATATGAACATTTTGTTTTAAGTCAACATTCCTGTTTCTGAAGTTTTCTTGTTCTTTTGAAAATGTTTACTACATGCATAATTTGTTTATAATAAATACAGTCTAAAATGAATTTATAGTTTTTGTGTAAACTACAGGAACAACTTTAGTTAAGTTGTTACCGAATAAGTTGTTTTCGTTAAACCTCATCCTTGTAAATTTACCGCTTTGAGCATGGTGTGTAAATAGTTAATTGAGCATGGTGTGTAAGTAGTTAATTGTCATTTATTCTGAAGTGTCAATATCCTAGCAGTTAGGAAGCCTGTCTAAAAGTTGTGGGCTTTAGACTTCAAATGACTACTGCGCTGGCCTCTGCTGTGGAGACGTCTAGAAAATGTTGGAATTGTTGGGCAAAGTCTATCTGTGCATTCTTCCTGCCTGAGAATGAGTAACTAATCAATCAGAATGTCATGTAATGTACAATATACATAGCAGGTAAGATGCATTAATATACACCATTACCTAAAGTTTTACATTGAAAATGCAGACATGAGACAAAAGAGCATATGCAGTACAACAAGGAATGCTGTAGGAAACATCTTGTAAATTTTGCATGTAACTTATTAAAAAGGTAGTAGCTTTAATGCTATTTGAATTCGAAGTGGATTATAATATTGCAGACATATTTGCTGTCACACACATGCACAGCATTATTTTTTGTTTTTTGTTTGTAACAATCCAGAAATCAGAAATTTTCTTGATTAAACAAACCCATAGTTTTTGAAGACATCATAAATCCGTTGGAATCTTTAGTGTGAATTACTACAAAATATCAACATTGGATATATATTGAGATGTAACATTAACTGAGACCTAAAGTTTACATTTTTCATTACACAGAAAGAAGTTGAATTATGTTCTTTTGAGGCTACTAAGCAGAAAATGCAATGAAATAAAATGAGTGTCCTTTGCAAGATTTCCTCTTTTTTTAGGTAAGCCAAAAAGATCCTTTTCAATAGTCTGAAACTGTTTTAAACTGCACAATGCTTGACTGACTGGTTATTTGATAGCAGTAAATTTGTAAACAATTACTTGGGCCCAATGTTGAAACAAATCAATGTGCATCTCATTCATTACTCTAACATTATGATTTCACCCTGGATAATGGAAATTTCATGTATATCAAACTGATGCCAAAGGTTTTAACAATTATGGTTCTTAATACAAATTAGCAAACGTACAAGAAACATGGCAATAGCAGTCAGTTAAATACATTCTATAAACCTTTAACATAGTACAAAATATGACATGCATATAAGCATATTTTTATTGTGTAAAAGTTCATCCAAAATTGACAGTTATAGAAAAAACTGAAGCAAAATGGAAAAACTGGAATAAAACTTTCGAAGAAACATGTAGTCAAAAATCAGCTGAAACGAAAACTAGACCCTTTCCTCTACACGCTAGCAGTACTGTTTATTGGGCATAATTCAGATAACATATTCAATTATTTTGTTTGTACATTGATTGTATTTTGTATTTAATTTTTTAAATCATTTCCTTAATTCACAAATTAATTTCAACATTAAATAGCCAGTTTTGAACAACTAACAGTTTGCATAAAAAATTCTGCAGCTTCTGATTCTGATCAGACTTTCAATAACGGTGTCTTGAGAAACAGACAATTGAATAAAATAAGAAAAATGGCAAAACAACTAAACATAAATGAAAACAGTGCTATTCTCTGCTTACTTAGGAAACTTATGCTTGTAGTTTAAGAATTAATTTTTACATTAAAGATTCATCATATAAAATGATGTTTACTTGTTCTGATTGAAAGAATAAATTATGAAATCAACAGTTCTCTAAAGTCATGCAGAAGTCGATGCCACTAAGTGCATAGTCGTGGGACTACCCTGAACCTCTGCACTTAACCGACTTATGCTCAGGGACGTCATTGCGGGGCATGGGGCATTTGCCCCTGATTTTGATGGAAAAATCAATTATTTATATGTACATGTATGTCATTGCATTTGATGAAATAATTTCTTTATTCATCACTAGGAGTCTAGGACAGCATAATATAAGAAATAAATCAGAAAATCAAACATAGTAAGAAATAAATAGGAGTGCAGAAAATCAAACATAGTAAGAAATAAATAAGAGTAATTTATCGTTTTAGCGTTCTAAATTATTCGCCCATTGTAATTCTTGCTTAAACAGAAGTTGGATTGATGAAAATAATTCTTCCTTAAATAGAAGTAGGATTGATGAAAATAGTTGCTCTTGATGAATTCTTGCTCTAGAAGTTGGATTGATGAAAATAATACTTGCATGAAATGATAAGTTGGAAGTTGATTGATAGTTATCATGGACATTGGTATTAAAATGCCAGTATATAAATACAATGACATGATAAAATTATAATGCATACATAATAAAGAACGCTAGAAATGATAAGTTTGCGCCACAACCTCAAGCACAAATTTGCCCCTCCCTTGAAATTTTGTTGTCTGCCCCCTGAAAAAAACTGAAATGAAGTCCCTGCTTATGCACATAAGAGAAGTTCACATTTACCGTGTAAAATTGACTAAAATGGACTGGTATTCAATAGAGATGGAATACCATACTATAATGCCTTCAATAACCATTCACACCGCTATTCACTATGTAAACATCAAAGTCTTACAGACATTGTATTGTATTGTATTGTATTTGATCATTGAAGCACCTCTATTCATACTGCCAACGTCAAAGTCTTACAGACATCCCCAGCCACTTACCATTCTTACAACTTAATAGAGTGTCAAGCTAACAAATGTTACATGAGCAATTGCTGAAGACTTGACCAGTCCCTACGCTGGACTTTGAGAATTCGAACCCGTCATTTGCTGCACCACGGGCGATTCAACTGCCTAGGAGGCGAGAATGTTATAAGAGACATTCCCTATGCAGCATTGACATCACTGCAGAGCAATGTGTGACGGGCCTGTAGTCGGCTATGCACGTATGCGATATGCACATACCCGGAGTCGTCTTCCATTGAAATGCCCTGTATTAAAATGGGACTGGCAGCTTCTATGCACTTATCCGTTATGCACTCAAGTGGCGTTCATGGTATCAGATTTGTAATGAAGGTCCATAGCTTCACAGTTGTTCACTCTTCCAATTTCAAGCTTGATTTAATTTATTAAAAATAATGCCTTTGATCTAAAGAATTCACAAATTAAGCATATAAGCAACCTTTCTCCAAAAGACAAAATAGCATGAACAGTAAAACCCACCACAATACATGAACAACCATTATTGCTTTAAAATCAACTTAGTTTAAACCTAAGTCGTGTGTGATCACGAATAAATTTAATAACATGTAATGTATCATTTTGTGTACAAAGTCAACAGAATCCAAAAATTACATTGCATTACTACAACCAACATTGCTTAATTAGAAAATTAACTACTTGAGATTACAACATCTACTATGATCTGAAATTAAACATGCTAGATATTCTACTTCCAACACAAAAATTTTACAACAAAAAAGAAAAAAGCCAGTCTAGCATGAAATAACATGAGCATTGAGCAGGATGGTGCGTTGGTTAAAGAACATGCAATACATCACTTGTGGCATTTATAATTGGTTCAATATCCAACCAAGGCCAGAATATTAATTTCAGGCCGGCTCCAGTGCAAACATTACTGCCCATGATTCTGAAATTAATACATTTCTCTGTATACATGTCTGACTAACAACTTACATAACTGAATACAATTTACAAGATTTTCATGGTACAAAAATGCATCTACAACTGTTAACAATGCTTACCCCAACATACCAAAACATTACTGGTCCAAAAGGAATTAAAAACAAAAAATCCATTAGTTCTGTTTGAATATTATTTGAACAGACAACAGTTATACCTTAAAACTTGCATAAGTGTACATAGTATATCTGAACAACTCAAGTACAGGTTTCAAGTACTTGTACATGAGACCAAAGTACTTTTACTCGAGACTGTATGTGTGACTAAAGTTCTTTAAAACGAAAACATACATAATACGAAAAAGAGTGACTTTTACAAGCACTTCAGATAGTTACCACTTAGCTTGTAAAATCGTTAACTCTTACAGTTTGGACATTTTGACAGTTTTTTGGAGATCGCTGTTTAGATGGACCACATCCTGATCAGAATATCCTTCCCATTGTCCTGTTAAACTCATACTCATACTTGAAACCAGTATTTGTACTCATACTTGAGACCTAAGGACTTGAAACACCTCTACTGATATCATACCAGTTGTCACTGCTACACTATCAATGATCAGAATAAAAAAAATAATATTCTTTGTCACAGTTTGGTTATGATTTTTATTTTACTGTCAAGGGAAATGTTCTTTCTGTTTAGTGCAAGTTTTGTCATGAAAAACTATGATGACTTTCACGAAGGCTAGAACTTTACCACCACCAATCAGAAAACAGTTTCAGCTCATCTTAAGACATTTTGGATCTTATAGATAGCCGTGTAACAGCGCCTTTATGAGGTTCTTAAAATGTGCTATATAAGTGTTCAGATACATACATATATACATTGCTAATATTACTCAAGAGCAATTCTTCATGAATGAATGTGTCTTAGGACATGATCAGTGAACATACATTGTTGATTTAGCCTTAATTGTTAAAGAAATAAATATCTCCTTGTTCTTGCGGTAGCCATGTGCACTTGCATTAAAACCTAAGTACTTGTACTCGTACTTGTTACCAGAGTACTCAGACTCGTACTTGAGACCAAAGTACTCTTACTTGAGACTTGTACTATTACTTGAGACCAAAGTACTTATACTTTTACTAGAGACCTCAGATTTGAAACCTAAATACTTTAATCATCTCTGCTAATATCATACCAATTGTCACTGCTACAAAAAGAAACATATTTTAGTTGAAGAACTACAATGTGGCTTCTTCCAGAAACAATCTTCCAATGTTAAGTTAATACTTTTTTCAGTTTAGACACAGACAGACTAATATCAATACTGCCATTTTATACATTCCTCAAATTAACTTAGTCTACCCACAGATACTGACGTAGCAGACAACCTTCCAATAATCAACTGGCCTACAGCCAAGCAGTAACATAGCCTTCTACATTGAATGGGCAACTGAGACTTGCTGTTGATGACAGAATGTGCTCTTAAAGAGCTTTATCATATATTTGGACATAATAAATTTAAATGTACATGAAGCAAAATTAATATAATTTATTACATTTAGAACATATGTAGACACTGCATGAAAATAACTACGAAAATTTTAAAATGCAAACCAAAATGCACTTGGTGCATATTTGCATGTAAGCACACAACTGGAAATTCATATTGCACGAGAACCTCTCACTGCAGTGTTATAAAATATGCTATCAAACAATATCACTGGCCCTGGGTTTGCAACATTATCATTTTTACAATATCATAAATATTTTAAATAACCATACAAGTTTAGCTCATTGTTCGGGCTATAAGCAGTCGATGACTGGCAAGTGCTGTTAAAGCCGGCTGGTGCTTATAGAATAAAAGTGATAACACTGACGATGGCACAATAAAGATTAAACCTAGCTGCATTTCCATTTCACTCTAAAAGACTAAAAGCATTGTAAACATTGAATGTGAAATTGTTTCTACAGATGTTAGAGTTTAAGTAATGGTACTCAAACTGAAATGCAGAAAACAAATGGGCAGAAAGTGAAGGAATTTTCAATTATTTCATGATTTCCAGGCCACTAGTAGAACACATTTGTCTATTATTCATCCATATACATACGGAATACTTTATATGCACTTCTTAAGTATAGCGTTTGTTCATCTTTTCAATGCTTTGAAGAATTCGACTTTGATGATCCGGATTAACGATGCCAAGGCGTTTCAGATCATCCACTGTCATGTCTGTTAGAAAGTCGACAAGATCCCAACCATTGTCCATGAACCGTGAAGCGTAATGCGTCAGACCAATGCCTGCTAGCCACTCGTTGATAGTACCTGGTAATGATGTCCTAGAAACGCTTAGCTCAACTCTCTGTCAAAAACCATAATTACGTTCATAAAACACTCATTTCATTAATCAGTCAATCAATCAATTAATCAATCCACTGTTGAATTCATTTTTGACACATATGTTATGTTGAACCTACAGCCTATTCTGCTGGTTCTCTGTCAGAAATTAAACTGCTTTCTCCTGCCCATTTACCTTCAGAAAGTCCAAATATTTGGCACTACATTGAGTCCCATATTGTATTGTATTGTATTCAAACATTTATAAAGCGCCTGTGAACCATTCAGAGGCGCTCCCAGTGCGCAAGGCCACAAGAGAAGAAAAGGTTTTGAGAAAAGCAAAGGTGGAAGAGAGGTTACTAGCTAGAATTCGAGAGCAAGTAGATGGAGACAGCGCATTCCAAAGAGAGGGACCAATTGAGTTAAATGAACGGGACTGGGATAGCTGTTCTAGTATGAGGAACTGTCAAGCCTGTTTGATGAGCGTAGTGGTCCTGAGGCTGAAAGAGGCCGGAGTAATACATCAGCTAAATATTTTGGGGCAAGACCCCTTTGTGCCTTGAAGACTAAAATGAGGATTTTATGCATTGTGGTTGAATGTAACACCATCCATTCATCTCAGAATCTTGGCATCACCTGAAGCACAATGCGGTTCCATGACCATGTCCTTCTCAAGTGATGAAATAAAACTCATTAAAACACAGATTGCTCCTAAGAAAGTAGTTTAGTGGAGAGGATAAGAAATGCATACTTGTAACCTTAAAATGATTGATTTCTGCATGAATTTGATACAACTTGGGGGGGTCCGGTGGCGCGTTGGATAACATCTGGCGAAGAGTGCGAGAGGTACCGAGTTTTAGGGCGGATTTGCTTTTGTAGGCTGCTATTAGCGCCGTATTACAAGCTGTCTGCTGTTAGTAGTTAACTAGTTAAGATTGTTTCAATTCATGTAAATAGTGCGGCGCTAAATTAAAGAAAAATATTATTATTAACTTGCACATCAAAGCAACCATGAAATATGTTTCATATGATCTAATGTTAGGCCTGTATAACTCCTTTGGACAAATCGAACAAGAACAGCTTCTGGAGAAGAATTTTTGGTGTAGTGGCGCCTCTGGCGTGTTAACTCTGATCAGTCACGGCTCTGTTTTAATTTCTTGCTATTACAATGAGCCACCATGCTCTGCATCCTAAAAAGCATTTGTTTCCAGAGCCTTCAAAACATCAGCTGAATTATATATAATTAAACTTTTGCACATGGATGGGACTATAAATTTATTTATGGTTGGATGCAAAATTTTGCCACAAATACCATCCAAAGTTTACTTCATAACTTACAAAAGCACTGAAAAATCCAATGAGATGATTTTTACACTAGTACAATTTTTCTGCTGGCTAAACAGACAAATAGAACTCTAAACATTGAAATCACTTAGGCTAGAGGAGTTTCTGGTCCTTCCACATAATATTATATTAATCCATACAATAACAACCAAGAGACCTGACTGTGCCTGACAAATCATCACATGAATAGCAGTACAGTGCAGACCTGTTAACACAGTCATCGTGTTGACAGGTCTGCACTGGCTATTCATGTGATGATTTGTCAGGCGCAACAAGCTATCGGTCATGGCGATAAACTGAATAAAACAGACAAATGCAGAAATAACCAAATGTCTAACTAAATCAATATATCAGTCCGTCCAACCATCAATCAGTCTCCCCCATCCAAGGCCAGTGTGTTCAGCCATCCAGTACAGTCCATTCGTCTCCATTCGACTATCCACTCAACTGGAGTTTGTTCGTCCGGTTGTCCAGCTGACTGTCAATCCATGACCACCAGTCCGTCTATATGACCGTCAGTCCATCGTAGCTGTTCGTCTATCCGGCAGTCCCTTTGTCCATCCGAACATCAGTCTGTCCTAACCAACTGTCATTCCATTCGCCAAAAGCCATCCATCCATCCGACCGTCATCCATGTAACCGTTCCATCCATCCGACCGTCCATCCATCCATCCGACCGTCCATCCATCCGACCATCCATCCAACCGTCCATCCATCCAACCATATATTCAATCCACTCGATTCGTCTGACCGTTGATCCGAATTTCCATCCGGTGTGTTAACCAACATGGCATCTGAAGTTAATAGTTTAGTGAGGGAAAAACTAATTCGAATTTAGCGGAACAGTGTGTTATTCCGGAGCGCATGAACGAGTCCCACTGTAGTACACAAAGAATTACCTTTGGTATCTTTTCAGGAAACTGTGGTTCTGGCAGCGGTAGGGGAGGTCGATCCAACATGGCTGGTGAATCAAAGTTTGAATATACGTTGGTAGCAACATATGACGACGTTTTTCCCTGAGATGACTTGACAGTTGGACTGCATTCACCGGAATGTTCCGAACGTCTCGAACCGAGAGGCACGTGTGGCTGCACGTTCTGCTGTGCTGAACCACCTGAAGATCCAGGTCCAGGAGATTCCTTCTGAGTGAATGGTGGAATTAGCCGACCCCTGCGTGGTGGGAGATCTGGTGGTCCAGCTGTAGGCGGTCCAGTCGTAGGAACATCTTCGTAAACATTGGTATCCAATTGGCTAATGTCGACGAGAGCATTGGCCGGTCGCAGAGCAGCGTCTGGAAAGCTGGCCAGGCATGAGGTTGAAGCAGAGGCCAGAATGGCACTGGAAATCCCGCCAGACTTGAAGCCTTCACATGACCCACTCGCAGGCAACGTGTCCCCACCACCCACTCGGTCAGCAGACCGCCGATTTGCTGCTGCTGCTGTTGCGGAAGCTGCTGCTGAGATGGAATCACGAGGTCTGGCCTCTCTTGATAAATGCCGGACGGATCACTTTCCTGATGCAGGCATTCCACGTCCGTATATATTAGATCTAAAAACATACCAAATACATCACATCACGGAAGAAGCATTTAATTTACACTCAGCATAGCATCGAAATAGCACTCTTGCTAGTTTCATGTCATGGTAGCAATGACATTTCGTCTTTTTATCTATGCAATATAAACTACAGGTTCAAATCTTTGTGCCTTAATAAAATGATCAATTGGGTTTTCTCTACAGCCTTTCTCTCTTCTGTCAAGACTTTCTTCAACTCTTAGAAGGACTGACTACAGCTGACAAGGTGCCTAATGAAGAAGCAAACATTGTATAGTAAACATTGTTTAGCTCAATTCACAGAAATTCCTTCACAGTCTTCAGAATTTTCAGCTGCAGAAGATGAGGACAATAAATTCTAACCCTGCATAGTTTTGTTTCTATGGCTGACAAAAATTTGTTCAGGAAATGAAAAAATTAATTAACCAATTCAATACCTTAAATCTATAAACAGCAATGCATCCTGCTAATTAAACATCAGAAACAATACTTACCATAGATTCTGTGTGAGTTCTGATTTTGACGTGCAGCTGGCGTATTCTCTTTGGCTTTCACATGCATCAGACCCCTCAAGTAAAACAAAATGCCTTTAGTACAGAGTTAAACAGAAACAGAATCTAAACGGCAGCTACAGATTTTCCAATTTTATATCATGTTGTATCGTTATGGCTGGGTTGGTAGCTGAGGACTTTCCTGTTGTAGTTCAACACAAATATATCAATGCATTTAATTACATTAAAATACTAATACCCGTTTACATGTTGTCGTTGGGAGTCAGGCCGTGACTGTGTGTTAACAGACTGCGGGTTAAGAGCACCATACTGAAATATGCAGCTAGTGCAGCACAGATTTACATAAGTCTTTAGTGTGGGTAACGCAAAGCTCAAAGCTCAATAGGTATTGTCAGGTGCCGTGGTGTAATCACTTGCTAAGTGGATTCGTGCATATTAGGTTCTCCACTGAACACTTTGAAAGTCAACATTGCAACTCTGGTATTTCAAACTTAGCAAACACATGATTGTGATTTAATGAACCTCACAATATACCGTTTCTGGCCATATGCGGAGGTATCTACTGGTTCCAGATATTATTTTCAACTCTGTGAAAGATGCTATAGGTCTAGTTGTAACCATCACGAACTGTTGTCATGCCTTGTTTGCTGAATGATATGATCTTGCCTTTGTACCTTAGACTTGTTCTACTGACCTAAATCTTAGAGCTTCTGAAAGGTGAAGTACGAAGATGAGCATGGGTTTTGACAACAGTGACACTGGTGCCAATTGCACAGAAAAGGCTAATAGTTATCAGATGGTGTATAGAATACCACAAAACGGAAAATGGGCCTATGGTCCGGTTGGCTACACTGGTTAGTGTATGCCTCTGTGCATCAGGGTGCCGGCTCTCATACCGATAGCGCCTTCAGAGGCTTGAATATTGGGCTAGCACGATTCGTACAAGGGGACTTTAAAAGGCATAACTACCATTCAAATGGCCAGCAGTGGTCAAGCAGGGTTGAGCCCACGCGGTCGCTATTCAAGAACGTGTACATTTGTGTAGAGTTGGATAGAACTTGGCGTGAATATATATCTTACTTACTTTCAACCTTGGATATATCGAACCGTTAGCTTAATTCCCGTCCCTTGACCTTTGACATAATGAAGTTTTGCTGTATATAACAAATACAAGGATAAGAATATATTCACAAGCATAGTGCCGATTATTATGCCTACCTGATGCAGCCAGTTTCTTCACCAAAATGTGTAAGTGTACTGTAGAACTTCTGAGGTTTTATGGCAAACATTGACTTCAAAGCGAGAACACATTCACCTGCAATGTATCACTGCTTGTTATGGCACCAGAACAGAAAGCAACAGTAGACAAGGGATAGTTAACAGTAGATAACAATACACTACATTCCATAACTTACATTGCCCTAAAAACATAAGATTTGAAAGTTTATACTAATAGAAACTTTAATGTAACAGTTGTAGACAGAAGCACACATGTGGTCTATGGTCGATTTAAGAAAGGCAACATACAACACTCACCCCATCTCACACATAATACGTATAAATAAATAATAATATAAAATAAAGTACTTCCTCTACACCTGGCCAGGGAGATGGAGAGGGAGTGGATGCACATAATGACATCTGAGTTATCTAAATGATAACAAGACCCTTAGATTAGGGTGGCCGCTTCTCTAATGGAAAATTTTCAACTTTAGTTGTTTACTTTCGCCAACCCGGCATTCCGTGCCAATTGGTTTAAAAGTAATGTAGCCCAAAAATGATCCGGATCAAACAATATCTAGGACTGGCACAACATCTTTGAAATTTTGATTTTTACAATAATTTTCGTCATTTCGAGTATAATATTTGATTCGCATTTTAGGACCTATGTATTAGTTTTCAACAGAAATACTGGATGATTTTATTTAAGCACAACTAAAAAATAATTTCTACAATGTTGTTCTCGTTGATTGTTTATTATTTATCTTGGGGTTGGTATTTGATCCGTGAGTTCCTGAGACCGATAACCACAAATCTATTCGAACAAGCATACACAAAAGGGTGCAGTGGTTTGAAGCGAAAATTAGAAATTCGAAAAGTAATAGCAACCAAAAGTTGCCTAATGGCATGGATCAAAAACTGTTCAAAAGATTTTAAAAAATATTAATGTCTTCCGCCCCCACCAGAGGACCAAAGTTACGAGACAAAGCGTTTTTCGAGAAAATTGTAGGTTTTCTTGTAAAATATTCTAATTAAAAACTAATTAACTGCCATTCAATATACCGCTAGACAGAGCTCTTAAAACTGAATAAAATGATGTGTTAATTTTCAGAATGTCTCCATATTTGTATAAGTTATTAACTTTTTACCATTTCCTCAATAATAATAATAACTCTAAAAAATAACTTTTATTCACTAATCAGTGTAATCACTAGTAACCAGGCATGCAATAAATGTCATTGTGTTATAATATGGACCTACTACAGGCAGTTGAATTTATTCCTGGTTTAAATGTTCACTTTCATGGTTGATTGGAACTATTATGCTTACTGTTCGAGTGTTCCTATATTTGATAAGGGGTAAAGACTTTGATGGTGTTGTGCCAGTCCTAAATTTATATTAAAATTTTTTTCATACAACTTTTTGTGCGATGTTTCTGGAGTGAAGAGGAACCAAATGGAACCTTGGCGAACAGTAGTTTCAAACTTTTATTTTTAAGAACCACCCTACCTTAGATGTGTGTCCCGAGAGGTTGTATATAACATAAAGCATCAGAGGATTTTCACAGAACCAAACTAGGCTGTGGATGCTTTGCGCAGGATAGGCTACGGCAGGATAGGCTACGGCAAACATAACTGCTACCGCAAATCAGGGGTAGATACTAGGACTGGTTGTTTGAGGCTAATGTTAAGGTTTGGACATTTGATATAAAATTGTCCTAGAATTGGCAAGGAGAATCAAGATGTTAAGATGTAAACACTCGAAGCCAATGTCGAGAAATTTCAAGGATTGAAGAGTTGAGGCTAAGACAGGTCAGGTAAATTTGACAAAATATAAGTTATTATAGCAATACAGCACGGTACTTGCTAATACTACAAAAGATAGCATTATACGAATGTTCCCGTATATTTCAGTGGAACAACAATACAACTCTTTACACTATAAACATAAATACGCTTACCATATGATTCCATTCCATCAGCAGTCTTAACAGCAACCAATAAATGCTGGTCTTCTAAGTAGTCACGATCATCAAAAATTGGTTGCAGCTACAAAATAAGACATTGCTGCATTGGTTCAGATTGGCAATTTAATGTGCTTTTGGTCACTGTAGGTGTAAACCAGCGTGCATGTTCCGGCAGTAGCTTTCTCTTTTTCCTAAGTCTCCTTTTAAGATTTTTTACTTTTATGCTATGAGTTTCAGTGAACAATCTAGATACAATCCTTTTCCACTGGGACTGTCATGATGCAATTTATAAAGAAATACTTGTTAAAGTATACTTTGTATGGAAACTCTTATAAAGTGAACATGAATCTTCGCATAAGTAAACATAACATTTATGTTTTAAGACCAGATGAAAAACTGTTTACTTGAGGAAGCTGAGTAGAGGTCCATTTCGGACAACAGTAGTTCTCCTTCTTGACACTGTCATACACGGAGTTCTGCTTAGTTAAAACAGGGACTGAAAAATAACAAAAACAATTCAGCAAATCTCTTGAAATCATGACAGCATGAAAGCGATAAGCTGCTATATAGTAAGTTGCTTGATCAGCACAAGCTGGCTTATGCATTGGCAAAGGTTATCAAGTCCAACATCTGAGCAGAGCAGAAGTTAAAATTACTCAAGTAGTATAACTGATCGATACACAGATGAATAACAAATAAACTGGCAATTATTATGATCTTGACAGACCCAGGAACGAAATAGAAAATGACAGTCAATAGAAACTATCAGTTTCAGCTGTACGAAAAAACTAAGGCCTTGTTCTGAAGTTAAGCATACGCTTGCTCTGAGTTGGTGAGTCATCAAAAGCAAGTGATCCGACTTGATCAAGTTTAACCTTTGCACCATCTAATCTAATGTAAAGACTTCTATAGTGCCATTATCGTAATGTCCAAGACGTCAGTCAATGGTCACTTACAGTAAAATTGCAATCAAAACTCATAATCCATGGGAGAAGCCACAATACAAAATCCTACATACTGGAGAAACCAGAAGCCAGGTTATAATAGGTATGCAAGTTGAAATGAGATGAGTCTGAAACTTAGACCTGAAAAACATCAACAAATTGACAGAACGAACTGAATTGAACAGCAAATTCCAAAGTTCAGACCAATGACCAAGAACGCCCAAGAAAACAACGCTGTTCGTGTGGAAGCACATCAAGAGTCACATCATCGTAATCGTGCTACTCGAAAACCAAGCGCAGGGTACCAGCAAATCTATCTATGTGTGTGAAGGCAAGCATGAAACAGACAAGTGTTCGTTAAGATGAAGTACCTTGCGAACTGTAAGGCAAAATTTACACAATGCTTTTAGAGCTTCATAAAACTGGCCTCTGAGTATCTATGTGATGTGTCATCCATTCATCACATGGCTATAGCATGATTACTCCAGAGGATGAGGGTAAACAGGCCATTTCTTAAGTGCAAATGCAGTCAACCTTGCGAATTTCTTTAAGGCAAAATTTGCTTCAATGCATTACCATTAGAGCCCTCATAAAAATTGCTTCTTACACTCGATCAGATCTGACCCACAAGGTAATGTAAGTCATCCATTTATAAAGTCTTGCACAATTAGAGGCATTTCTACGTACCTTCTAGGCACGTTGAATGGAATTCAATTTTGAAGTTGTCTTGCCTGCTAGTTTTCACCTGTAAAACATAATGGAATACCTGTGACATTGCTTCATAGTTTCTAGTTTTTATGTTTGCCATACACCCAGTGATGGGTGTAGGGCAAAACAAGTAGCCTACAGCATGTATGCTAAAGTTAGCTCATTGTCGAACAGTGACTGTATTGTGAAAATGAAAGACATTGTTTGTACAATGCAAAGTTCACATTTGTAGATAAACTATTCATTGAATCCAAGGGTTACACACAACCAACTCATTGTCTCTTATACAAACAGTAGTGAGGGAAACAGTTATAGTGTCATTTATATTTTGCAAAAAATGCCAAAAATTCCATAAAATGACAAAATTAGGACTCGTTCATCATATAAAGCCAGTTGGACAAGGCTATATTTCAGCTTGAAGCACTTCCAAGTTGATATGTTAGAGAGACGCTATATACCTATAACTGAATGAAAAATCCTGGGAGCTGAACAATGGTCCATGAAAAAAACTGATGATTTTGGCCAACAGTATGCCAACAACTGGCCGAGATATGCTTTGATGAAATCTGTTGCATTTACCTTTATGCAGGGTTGAATTGCAAAACTTACCTGGCAACTTGATTCAAGCCTAGAAAGTGTATTGCATTAATTTATCCTTTATTCAGATTTTAATTCAAAACAAACCTCTGCACTAATTTCTTCAAAAATGATTTTCATGTCACCACTGAGTGCACATCCTCCCTTAGCAGACGTAAACTGGGTTGTAACACCAATGTCAAATGTGGCAAAGACCGGTTTATGGTCACTTGAACATATTCGGTCTGTACAACCTATTTAACAGCCATACACAAAAACATCTACTAATGATTTGATGGGTGTTGAATAACCATGCTAAATTGACATTTCGCTGAATAATTAGATAATCTAGAAATTCATATTTGAGAAAAAATTATCTGAAACAATTGAAATCAAATATCTCAACACTTTTTCAAACAACACTATCAAGTTTTGCTGAATTCTGTGGCAACCACAATTTACCCAGTCAGTGACTGACACAATGGGACAGGAGGCAAACTTATCTCAGGCAACTTTTGCTAGCAGGATTGGTTCAGTTATGAATGGCAACATTCCTTTATGCTGCATGGGTTTTGGTAAACTCAAGTATAGGGTGCATGTCCTCTACTAATGGTAGCACAAAAGACAGCATCTTAACTTGCCTTTAAGTACAGATAATATTGTTTTCAAATTAAACTAAAAGTGAGAATTTAATCTTAGCGAGGCATTACAGTCACAGATAACATTAGGTGACAAAAGCTGCATTACCGTACGAAGTGTTGAAAATAGGAGTCTCAGGGTAACTGTGCCACAATATACGGTCACAGTATGAAGGCGCATTGATTCTCGTCTAAAGATTCAAAGCAGAAAATCTTTCACGTTCACACAATGTTCAAAAGACAGATATAAAACAGTTTGACAGACTAAACAAAAAAGACTGGAAGGTCCAACACATTTAAATTTCATATTATCTCTGTGTAAAATTAAATTAAACAATTAAAATTAATGAAGTGTTCCACTTATGCTCTAATTATAAGGTCTCAGTAAATGAGAAAACAAACGCTTTCAGCATATTCTAAGTTTTCTGTAAAAGAAAGAAAGAAGGCTTTGAACTTCAAAAATACAAACTCTCAAAAGCATTTTAGATGGACTGAGTTAAAGAACTGAAGAAACACACTGAGAGAGTGGAGAGAAACAGACAGACAAAAAACAGACATAAGTTTTTAAAACCGGAGTAGAAAATTTAAAGTTTAACATGGGAAAGCTACAGCCATCAAGAGCATTTAAAACTAGATGAGTTCAAGAACTAAAGAAAAAAGCCAGTGAGAGTGAGTAACATAAGCAATGATCTTACACCAGTTGTTTTGAACTTCTGCCAAACGTATCTGTCTCGTGTTCCTTTTTTAAACCGGTAAGTAGGAGGGAATGTGACTTCCTCTTCTCCTGAAATATAATTCAATAATGCTTTAACTAAACCCAATTGAACAGAAACCCAAAAAGAAATAAATTAAAAAAATGACATAGATTGTGATTTTCTCTTCTCCTGAAAAATAATTCAGTAATGCTTTAATCATTTAACGAGCGTGTACTAAAATGTAAGGGAAACCAGTGAAGCTCGTTGTTAAAGTGTTAACTAAACTCAAATGAGCAGGAAAGGAAACAAAACAGACTAAATTTTGTTTAAATATCATATTGTGCTGTATTCATGTATCAGCAAACCAAATCTGAAAGTAATTAATTACAAAGTTTGTATCTGCAACTAATTATTTAAGCAAACAAGCGCTTAGTCGCTTAGTAATTAAAAACCTTATTCACATAAATTAAGTTAACATTTAAACTGCTGTGCTCTAACATAATTCATTACTATTACAGCAAGAGAGACAAATGATCTAAATTATCTAATAAACAAAAGCATTAGATCAAGTGTAGAAACTTCAAGACCTCATCAGAGTCAAACAGTGCATTATTTTCAAACCCTAAAGCCTCATGATCATAAGAATTATTTCAAATGTCAATTTCTATTATACTTCTTACATTTTTCACATAAAATTACAGTAATTTTCAAGCTTCATCAGTCAGTATGTAGCTACGAAGGGTTTAGGAGACTCACGAAATTCGATGAAAGCCTCTTTATTGTGCTGTGTGCGTTGAAGCTGATCGTACTCAAGAAGTGCCGTGTAATTGGATGATTCCTTTATCTTTTTTATAATAACCTAAATGAATCAACAAATTTCAAAACATTAGCAAAGAAAACTTCTCAATTTACATCTAATTACTTTCCAAATTGACTTTACGCAAATCCTGACTGGTTTTACTAACTGCCACCAACTTTTAATATTTCTACAAAACTCCAAGCACAAACTGTTACCACAAATGCTGTGTTTGCTCACATTAGCCTATTTTTCCTTTTTCATTTTTGAAACAGTAAATTAATGTACAGTTAAAGGTTGGTTGCCAGGTAAATAAACCACATAATCTGATAAAACTGAGTACAACATAAGAATGACCAGGTAAAATGTTAAACCTAGTAAAAGTTAACCCTGTTGCCATTTGCCATAATAAATCTGCCATTACTGTTCCCTGATGCACAGGACTAGGTCAATCCAGGTCTCCACTTGCTTCTGCCTTGAATGACTAGCAATAAATTTTCTGAATCTCTCTAAAGTAAAATTTGTTCTACAAGGCACAAGCCAACTCCTCTGCAAATTGACTGCCTTTAACTGTTCAGCTGGTTTATTTGCTTGTGTATTGCAATGAATGCACACACAGCTTCCAAGTGATTTGACTCTGCCATATAATTTTCTAACCGAGTTTTCGCCAAGTGCAGATCAGCCCAATTTCACATATGGGATAATTGTAGAATCAGACCTTGTCAGGTACAAACTTTCTTGATCCCACTACCTAAAACATTGATCTCTAGCAGACTTGACTTCATTAACTCACTTCTCATTGGTATCACTAAGGGAGAGTGCACAAACTACAAATGGTTGAAAACGCTCCCATGAGGGCTAATAAGTCATTAAATATAAACATAATATGATGACAATATTGCATTCATTGCACTGCCTGTCCATTGAGCAGAGAATTCAGTTTAAAATCCATTGGTTAGTTCACATAGTACAACATTTAAGTCAGCCAAACCATCTCCACTCCTTGCACACCTCTCACGTTAACACATATTGCACGCAATTAATGAATACAGTGACTCTCGTTGTCCCTCAAACCAGGACAACATTATTTTCTGGCTCAAAGGTTTGAAATGTGCTGCATAGTTCATTTCATTCTGTCAGAAAAGATCATTCATCTGCTTCCACTTGCTAGTCCACCGCAGCCTAACTTCTTGACTTCTTGTTACTCCGACCTACTGGAATTTGACATGGCTTCTCCAAAACAATTTCCCTTGCAGCATCTTGAAGATTGATGATTTTGGTATTATGATAAAGAGCTATACAAATCATTACGGTTTATTAGATTACATTTGAGTAGAAGCACAAACAAAAACAATTCACAACTATAAATCCAAAAGGTGACAAATCAAATTTGCTGATGGATATAACCACATTATGACAAACTAGGATTTGAACAATTAACACATAGGTCACTGCAAGGCCACAACACTCTTCCTAGGTACATTAATCTTATGGTTTTCAACCAGACTCACTCATTCCAGATTTCAACATAATAAATAATTTTACTAGAAGTGCCCACTACCTAATCTATGCTTTTCGTTCAACAAAACTAAAACATTTCTTGGACTTCATTAAAAAGATCAGCACATCTTGTTTTATGCAACATCTTGGCAGATAATTTAGAAACGTCTTAAGGTTGGAATTCATTCAACAGCAAATGCAGTGCAGAAAATAACAATAGTAACAGGTGACTAAAAATAGATAAATAAAAATTTATGGCTACAAACCAGTGATTCCAATTCCTCAATTCGATAGTTAAGATCACCAAAGAAGAACAAATGATGGAAGTGCTTTGTAATGTCAAACGGACCAAGTTTCTTCGGGACTAGATCCAGGCCTTTCAGAATGTCGTGGAAATTCTGATTTCGCCTGAAAACATCAAAGCTCCTTCTAACTACTTTTCTAACTAACTTCCCTTAATGAACCAGTTATAAGTATAAAATCAACATCTCTTTAGAGTCTAAATGACATCACAGAACCAACTTATTCACAGGCACTGAAGCACACTGGGCTACACATCACACAGCTTGTTCAGACTGGCTTTCAGTTTCCCTTCTGAATAGGCTCAGTCTATCTGCAATTTCTGGTGATTCACAACAATAGAGAACCCATGTTTTCAACACGTTTCTATTGCACACATCCATTGCATTCAGAGACACATTCGAACGCCTAGGTTGGTTCTTAAACTTCGAACTGCTTCAGTAAGTGCACCTATCGCACCTGTGTGTGGACAGTTTGCTGATCTTGCAATTTTGCACCTGTGGCATGCAAAGGGTTAAGCAAGACTTGCAATTCCATGTCAAGCTTTTCAGATTTTGTAAAGCGAAAAATTTGGGATTGCTCTACTCTTAAGTAAGTAAGTCATTTTATTGACAGAACACCAAACACCACTAGATCACAATAACAGCAATCAGTACAAATTCAAAAAAATTTCTAGTAAGTGATGTAAAAGTCAAAAGGTCAATCCAAATGGACCTGCTGCTGCTGGATTGACACCTTTTTCTGGATAACATTTGGCAGTAGTAACAGTGGAAAAAACAAAATGCATTGTATGAGAGTATAACGCACAAGTGAATGAACCAAACAAAACTGATAGTTTAAGTCATAACATACAGAGATCAAATAGTCTAAGTTTTTTCTTAAACAAATTGATAACCTAGAATGATGAAATTCATAGATAAAATCTAATAAGCTTTCCATAACAGTACTTTATAAATTAAACACAGGTCAAAACAGAACAAATAAAATACAGCCCGTAAAAACAAAGTTTTTTACTATATCCATCTAGTATCCTATAATGCGTCTTATGAAGCAGTTACCTCTACAAATATATAGTCTCGCGTTCATTTTACAACATAGCGTCGTTCAATGAGGCAGCCGATGCCAATGGCAACGCTGCGTATCGGAAAAGGTGATTCCCGATTCGAAAAGTTGAGTCCCCGATTCTATAAGCTAGCCTTTTTAGGGGAGCTGAAATTTTTATAGAATGAAGTGTCTGCGAGGTCGAGTCTATCTGCCAAGTTTCACGACGATTGAATGATTGTAAGTGATCGAATTAGTCACGCAAGATTTGACTTTCTAGCCTGTGGCTCAAACATCAAGATTCCGCAAGTTAAACTAGATGGATAAAAAAGAAGAAATCGTTCCAGCAACGCACCTCTTGTTTTTCTCGTGACCCGATGTCAGATGAGCGCAGATGAAGCAGAAAGATGTTCGACTGAAGTTGAAGGAAACACCGACTGCACCCTTATTGCCTAAACATTAGACAAGTCAGACCATGATGTTTTAGTGTTTAGTCTATCAAAAAGCTAGCTGAACGCTTTTTATTATTATTATTAATATTATAATTATTATTACCGGTACCCAATTTTAATGTGTGCAAGAATGCAAGATCATACAGAAATGCGACTGTGAGGCGTGGTTAGTAAGTCAGCCTTAAATACCCTTTATTGATGCATTCATTATTCATTCATTCATTCATTCCAAAGATTTATATAGCGCCCCTTCAAGGTTACTACTCAGGAGGCGCTCCGACCAACCCGGCTGAAAAGGATGGTTTTAAGGCTAGAGCAAAATGCATCTAAATGAACTCTAGGAATAAGGCGCAATGTTAATGGGAGCCCATTCCAAACCATGGGGCCAGCAACAGAGAAGGCGCGATGCTGTCTAAGAGCAGTTCGCGCCACGGGGAACAAAGAAGTTCACCGTGTGTGGAGGAGCGGAGGCTCTACGTCCCTGCACATCCAAAGTAGAGCGACAGAGCTCTTGTAAATACACAGGAGTGGAACCTAAGAGGCACCGCCAGACCAAAGCAGAAAGCCGGTACACAATCCGCTGCGGGATAGGAAGCCAGTGCAGGCCATCCCTCATAAAAGCGGTGACATGGCCGAACTTTGGGATATGGCCGATGAGGCGCGCGGTCGTGCGCAAGACCCGCTCCAAACACCCCAACCGTACAGCCGGGAGGCCAGCGTAAGTGCACAGCATCAAGATCAAGGCGCGTGACGACAAACGAATGGATAAAAGTAGAGGCAGCATTAGTGGTGAGAGAGCGGCGAGACGACTCTGAGCTGGCGCAACTGATAATAGCAGTCGCGACAGAGCTGGTGTATGTGCCGTGCGAAGGTAAGCTCTTGATCTAATGTGACGCCAAGATCGCGAACAGTGGTAGAGAAAGCGAACTGCGGGAATTCAGTAGCAAGTGCTTCTAGATCGATCTTAGCAAGCTGTTGGCGCGTGCCCAGCCAGATGAACTGAGTCTTGGATGGGTTGAGCCGCAAGCGGTTCGACGACATCCAGGCCCCAAGGACATCCAGCGCCCGGCTCATGGCCCTGACTGTGGGAGCCTCATCAGAAGCCAAGCAGTGCAGGTATGCTTGGACATCGTCAGCATAAGACTGGCTTAGGACAGCGTTTGCTGCAAGAAGGGGCCTAGGTCGGCCGTATAGAGGATGTAGAGAAGGGGACCCAGGACAGATCCCTGGGGCAGACCAAAAGGGGCAGGGACCCATAGGGACCTAGTAGGCCCATAGACAACTGAGAAGGAACGATCATGTAAGAATGAGCCAAGCCAATCAAGGAAGTTACCAGATAGGCCAAATGAAACAGAAAGGCGCCTAAGGAGAATATCATGGTCTACACTATCGAAGGCAGCACTGACGTCAAGCAGTGCCAGTATTATGGATACTTAGCTAGTGTTCTAGTAGTTCAATAATATGTTAGCCTTTCACATGAGTTCCAGCTAGGAATGTTGTGTAAAATTGACCATAATATTTTAGAAAGACACTCTGCATTGCCAGTATTTCAGTTGAACAAGCCCAGAATCAAACGTGTACAAACTAAATAATTTTAGATAATGACGTTGCACCTTATCATACTTAATTCCCATTGAAAATTCAAAACAAGGCTATTGGAACATGTTTTTCATGACTACCAAAACGGGCTTGTCATGTCATTAAAAGAAAACCACAAAACTGTTGAATTTACCAAGTGCATTCGCAACACCCGTTTTCACCGTTGATTGTTGGACGTGACTAATCTTGTTCTTGTGTTCTTGTTTGGCAAAAATCACCAAACGTATACCCCATAGAGTTGACAAGGCTACCTGAAAAATTTCAATACAACATATGAATAAATACTTTAATTTACCAATAACATTCACAAATCCTTTAATTAATAAATTATGGCACTAATTAGAAAAATGAGCATGAGAACAATGACATTAAATAACTGCAAACATCTATACCATTACCCAAAATCTTATTCTCCATTTTAGTAATCTTATGGCTGGCAAACCAATGCTAAATAATACAATAGCTATTAACATTAACACAAAATAAGAATTCTCCACTTTTAAAGACAGCTCTGAATTCTCCTCTAGATTAAGACTAAGGCTGTGCTAGTAAAGAACTGCTTGCTCAGCCTCTTCCTAATCAGACCTGATAGAATTCTTCTCCAAATGTCTCCATGAGGAGAATTTTCAGTCGATTCGTCCATTCCTTGTCGGAAAGAACCGATTCCTGAGTGCCAAAGACGTAGATGTCATGAGGTATCATTGCCAGCGTAGTATTGCGCTTCTTACCCAAACCATCGGACTTTATCCACTGCAGCAGACTGTACATGGGAACCTCATCACCTGCATCACAGAAAACACGTCCACACTGGCAAATGAACACCTCTTTCACATAAGAATGACATAGCTAGCATATTGCACGACATAAGACAGAGATGCATAGGCGTAGAGACACGAGGAGGCAGTTGCCTCTCTTGCTTTTTTATATATACTGGAGATTCTATTGACCAATGACCACAATGGCCAGGATTTTGCCAATGGTCTTTGAAGTTGCCTCCTATTGAATTTAAGTCTCGCTACGTGCCTGCAGGGATGGCGAACGTATGGCATGTGTGACCAAAGTGCCATGCGCTCAAATGTTTTAGCAGCATTTTGGCACACACCTTAAAAAGGTTCGCCATCCTTGACATTACCTTGTTACCTTGTGCTGTCAGTTCCTTGAACCTCTGGCGACCGTCATGATCAAGTTCCTCCATTTTCTTCTGTCCGCCGTCGCATCTCTCAGTTCTGTCAAATTCATTCTAGTTATTTCATGTATCTCGTCCATCCACTTTATCCTTGGTCGTCCTTGTTTTCTCCTTCCCTCTCCATATGCTAACATCATTTCCTTTTCCAGTCCGTCTGACCGCATGATATGTCCAAAGAACCTCAACTTTGCTCTTAGCACTGTTTGTTGAAGTGTCTCTTCTTTCTCAATTCCTATATCCCTGCGCACCCATTCGTTAGTCTTTTTCTCCGTCCATGAAATTCTCTGCATTTTCCTCCATATCCACATTTCGCATGCGTTAATCTTTTTTCTCGTTTTCTTAGTCAATGTCCATGTCTCACTGCCATATGTTACTGTTGGTATGATTAGAGCTTTCACCAATCTTTTTTTTGTGTCTATACTGACATGTTTGTCCTTCCATATTTTTTCCAGACCATTCATTGCAGCTTTTCCTATCGCCACTCTACGATTTATTTCCATATCACATTTTCCTTCTTTTTCTATTACTGATCCCAGAAATGTAAAGCTTGTTACCGTTTCTATTTCCTCATTGTCTACTACAAAACTATCCTCCTCCTCTGTTGTCATGATCTTTGTTTTCTTTATATTGAAATAGAGTCCTGCTTTCTCACTTTCTCTCTTAAGCCTTCTTATTAATTCTATCAAATCATTTTTATTGCCGGCCAATAGTGTTGTGTCATCAGCGTATCTCAGATTGTTCAATGTTCTTCCCGCTATCTTTATTCCTTCTTCAGCTTCATCCATACCTGCATGCCTCATTATCCTTTCTGCATACAAATTAAATAGAAAAGGAGACAAAATGCAACCTTGCCGTACTCCCTTCTTTATCCTGAATCCGTCAGTATCTCCATATTCTGTTCTTATCACCGCTATCTGATCTTCGTACAATCCCTTAAGAAGTTGTACCAAGTGTTTCGGTATTCCCATTTCTACCAAAGTTTTCCACATCAATTCATGGTTAATACAGTCAAACGCTTTACTATAATCGATGAAGCATATGTATACTTTCTGTCCATATTCCCTTTGTCTCTCCATAATCCATCTCATGTTGGCGATATGATCCCTTGTTCCACGAGATTTCCTAAACCCTGCTTGACTTTCAGGAAGCTCTCTTTCTATTGTACATTCCATTCTTTTATGTATTATTTTAAGTAAAATTTTACTTATGTGTGATATCATTGCTATTGTTCTATAATTTTCACATTCTTTCGCGTCTCCTTTTTTGAATAGCGGAATAAAAACAGAGCTTTTCCAATCTTCTGGCCATTTTCCAGTTGTCCATATGATATTGCAAATTTTTGTTATTGTCTTTGTCATCGCACCATCCCCAGCTTTTATCATTTCTATTGGTATCCCATCTCGACCCGGTGCCTTATTATCTTTCAATTGATTAATAGCCCATTCTACCTCTGCTTCCATGACTTCAGGCTCAATTTCATATTCTGTTACATCAATTTTTTCTACCTTTACTCTTTTATCTTCATTGTACAAATCTTCTGTGTATTCCTTCCATCTGTTCTTCATTCCTTCCTCATCTGCAATTATGTGTCCATCACTTGCTTTCAATGATCCCATTCTTGGTGTGTTTTTCCTCGTTATTTCCCTCACTTTTGAGAACATTGCTTTAGTTCTTCCTTTCCTTCCCTCATCCTCCATTTCCTTGCACATTTCATTTAGATGCTTTTCTTTGTCCATGCGTGCTTGC
Source organism: Aporrectodea caliginosa (assembly GCA_020284085.1). Taxonomy (NCBI): domain Eukaryota; kingdom Metazoa; phylum Annelida; class Clitellata; order Crassiclitellata; family Lumbricidae; genus Aporrectodea; species Aporrectodea caliginosa. Next base: position 26,694 of record JACEVL010000405.1, read on the forward strand.
TTTTGAAATGCACTGTTCAATTTTCTTACTTTGTCCTTGTCTCCTTTCCTTTTTGCATCCCTTCTTTGCATTGCTATGTTGATAGCTTCTTTCGATAGCCATGGTGTTGTTTTGTCTTTTTTTTTCTTCGGAATGTATTTCTCTGCAGTTTCTAAAATCACTTTCTTCGTCTTTTCCCATAAATTGTTCTCAACCTCTTCTGTCTCCGCTTCATCCCTCTCTAATATTTCAAATCTATTCCTTATTTCTACTCTGTATTCCTGTGTTATTTCCTTACAGTCGAATGTGATCAATCTTTCCCCTTTTTTAAGTTTTTTTAATTTTGTTTGCACTGTTGTCACTAGTAATTCATGATCGGTTCCACAATCCGCACCTGGTTTTGTTTTCACATCTCTTATTGTGCTATACCATCTTTTATTTATCAGTATATAATCAATCTGATTCCTATGTTTCCCATCCGGTGACGTCCATGTGTACAACCTTCTTTTTGGCTGTTCAAACCATGTATTCATTATTTTCATGTTGTTACCTTCACAAAACTCCACCAATCTCTCTCCTGCTTCGTTTTGCTTTCCCAGACCATGTCTACCTATCGTGTCTCCCCCTCTTCCTACTCCACTATATTTTCCCACCTTCGCATTGAAGTCACCCATGACCATTCTTACATCACCTTTAGGAGTTTTGTCCATTATACCTTGCAGCTCGTTGTAAAAGCTTTCATGCTCTTCCTCAGTCGCTATTGATGTCGGTGCATATACTTGTATGATTGTTATATTAACTTTCTTTCCACGAAATCTTACACTCAAGATTCTATCACTTACTGTGTCATAACCCATTATCGCATTCGCGCTTGTCCTATCGCACATAATTGCCACCCCATTTCTTCCTTTCTCTTTTTGTCCTGACATTATTATCTTAAAACCATTCCAGTTGAAATGACCCTGCCCTTTCCATCTTGTTTCACTTAACCCTATTACAGATATTTCAAGACGTTCCATCTCTCTTTGAATGACATCCATCTTTCCGCTCTGCATACTACGTACATTCCATGTACCTATCTTCATCCTCTTTTTGCAGCTCAGGTTGAGTCTTTGCTCTCTAGTACGATCCACCGCAGGACTTCCTTTCGGCTTTATTCCTGTTGTTTCATTAGACCAGATTGCTTTACACTCCCCATCTTGCTCTTTCCCAGTAGCTATTGAGTCGCACTCCGGCCTGGGAGGCTCACCATCTGCGACTACTTCTTTGTTATTTGAATTTACTTGATCCATACGGTTTTCTTGGCATATTAACATATTGAAGTTGCCTCCTATTGAATTTAAGTCTCGCTACGTGCCTGCAGGGATGGCGAACGTATGGCATGTGTGACCAAAGTGCCATGCGCTCAAATGTTTTAGCAGCATTTTGGCACACACCTTAAAAAGGTTCGCCATCCTTGACATAAGAACACATAAACACTGGTACTAACATTCAGTAATCTTGTTCTCACCATCAGATCTCCATATCTAATTCGCTTACTATAGTATCTACAGATAACTAACTCTATTATCCATGCATAGATTGCACTTCTGAACCGTTAGGCCGCTGGATTAGTCTATTGAAACCTTGTATACATTATGGTCACAGCAAAGGCAGAAATTGTCTGATTGGATTCGATCAGACGTCCAAGCCACAACAAAAACCCCACCTAATGTAATGTAAGATGCAATGCAAGTTTATAGAATCTTAGGCACAGACGTTAAATGTTGAAACATTATCTTATATCAATCAATCAATCAAATCAATTTATTGATGTTTATTGTAAGAGATATAAGAGGACCTGGACCACGCTATCAGTAAGTACACCAGCAGTACAAAAGATAATGTTTTCTTTTGTGTACGCACCCATGTTCCAGGTTCCAACGTAGAATGAGATCTTCTTCACTTCACGATGTGAGCTGTGCATGTTCTTCAGCTGCTGGACCAGTTGGCAGAAGTTCTCTCGCTGTCGGACATCTTCAAAGATGTAGGTCTTGAGGCCTATTCCTGTCACTTTCACATCAAGGCGAGAGTTGTTCGCAGTATTCAGTATCAGCTGTTCAACTGCATATCAAGGAAAAAAACAGTTCTCATTTCACAGCCTCTGAGGATTTGTCTCTAACCAAGCTAATGAGATAAACCAAAAAATCAGTTTATTTTCAAACTGCAGTAAACATCTTGAATAAAAAGTTAAAGGACCACTTTCACTTTGGCACATGAGCTTTCTACAAGTTGCACAGTTGCATAAGGTTAAAGCAGAGACCTATAGAGATAGAAGTCATCTTATGCTGAAAAACTAAATGCAGCAACTATAATTTCCTTCGGACAAAGTATTAAATAGGTTTGCTAAAAAATTCAGCAAGAAATCAAAAAAATCAGAAAAGATAAACTAACTTCTTTCATGTGTGAAAACGTTTTTTTCATTCATACAGTCTTTGTTTGGCTTGATTGCCAACAGTTTTCCAGCCTGTATGTCAACTGTAAGCTTAATTTTGGTTTGGCTGCCTCGTGACAAAACTTTTGCCTACACAGATGAAAACAAAACGCACATTTAACCCAAATGAAGATAATAATGCAACTGTTAGCATGTACATGTAATGTGCGATTTAGATTCAATGGTGAGCCCTACCTTTCACTGCTGTATCTAGTGTTCAACTCTCAGGGCAGGCTGAGGCATTTATCCTAAATGAAGGAATCAAGGATAGGTTGCTATCCAAAGCTTCCATTAAACTGCCTACACAGATGCGCTATCGGGTGTGACTCGGATGTGTCCATAGACTGTACAACTGTATATAATCTTTGTAATTGATTGTAAATCCATAATACGATTGATAAACATAAAAAAAATTATCGATCGGGTATGACAGCAATGTCATTTAACCCTAGGGCTACCAAGCTTTTTTTGTGACATCGGCTACCAAGGGGGGGTGGTTACCACCCCCTGGATTTCGTGTTTGGTTTCACATATCATAACTTGTAATATAGTAATGGATTCAGCATTCATTTCTGCACAGAATGGTATATTTAGTTGTACATTATGTGAATGCACCTCGAAATTACATCACTTTTAACAACGGAACCCATTAATTAGCAATATTTTATATTATTGCGTACATTTTGTACTTTTTGGATAAACAAATATAAGATTATGTGTGTTTTGAAACTAATCTATGTATAAAAGATACACACAATCATCCCTACACATGTTTATATAGTATAAATGTACATCCATACATATATATATCCATATATATATATATCGGTTTACGTTGTAATGCTGTATTCAGCCATTTTCACACAGATTACGTGTATTATTATTTATTTTGATCACTTCCGGTATTCAAAAGACAAAGATGTAGGTATGCAAATGAAGCCCTACATTCCCTCTAAAGAATGGTATCTTTGTTTCTCTTCCAGGAAGAAAAATGAATACGCTACAGACAAAAAACTAAGGGGAGTGCTTCCATTCAGCCATTTTTCACGCATATTACGCGTATTATTATAAATTTATTTTGATCACTTCCGGTTTTCATAAGACAAAGATGTAGGTATGCAAATGAAGTCCTGCATTCCCTCTAAAGAATGGTATAATTGTTTCTCTTCTAGGAAGAATAGTCAATAAGCTATAGTCGAAAAACTAAGGGGGTGGTATCCACCCCCCTGGTGCCTCGGGTATATCAGGTATAACTTTTGAATGGCGTGGGCTACCACCAGTAGTGTAGTCCTAAAAATGAAGTGGGGGAACGCCTGGATATTGAAGTAAGCAAAAAGTGCCATCTTGCAAGAATTTTGCATAGTGTGAAAAAAGTGGGGGAACGGCGTTCCCCCACGTTCCCCACTACACCACTGGCTACCACCATGGTGTTTACCTCAAAATGTGTGCCAATGAATCTGCTAGAGCTACCTAAAATGCAAAAATTATATTCCATATGGGAAAAAAAAATTATGCATAAAAACGTAGGGGGGGTCACCACCCCCCTTGGTAGCCCGAGGGTTAACCATGCAGTGTGTATTGGTGCTCATAAACCAATCCTGGAAGGTTAGTAGGCTTGGTAAAAGTGGGTATTTCATGGTCCCTGGTCAGTGGTCACTGGTCAGTCACCCATCGAAGAACCAGCAGCCACACTTGGATGTTGCTCAACGTTGCCCTACTTACAAGCATTGAGTCCACAGTTTCAGTATACCACCTGGTTTATTCCTGTTAATTTTAATACAGAGCTTCATGCATTACAGTGTTACAGTGAATGTGAAAATTAGTTAAAAGTGCTCTACAATGCTCCCCAAAAGGCCTATCTTAAATCACGCTATACTACATTACATTCTGTAAAACCTTACTTTAACCATGCCCTGCATTATGCCCTCCAACATGCAAATGTAACACGATGCCATCAGTGTTCTTCACCTCGAAGGATGTTGCCGGAATCATTGGTTTAACTGGAATTCTTCCAAGCGGTTGCCTTGTACCATCCAACATTTGCGCACCTCCCTCTTTCCACATCGTTGTCAGGTCAGTGAATTTTAGTTTAGCCTGCAGCACAATCAAACATTATCTTCGTAAAGAGTGTAAACAATTAGCTATACACACAGCAAAGTGAAATCAAAAGTGCACAGCACATCATCAATGCAAATTTGCCCAAATATTATCTGAACACGCTCTAGCATTCTGAGCACACAATGACTAATCAAAGTCAACAAACTGACACTATAATTTGAATGAACCTTCTTGGAATAACAACAGCTATGCAAAGTTGGCCTAGGACAGGCAAGTATCGTAATCACTCTGTGTTGTGAGGTTCATAAAAGATGTCAAATAGTACCCAGATACACAAATACACACACTCATTACATGCACATTTCAATAGCAGCCCTCACAGGTCAACTACGTTGAAGGATCTTTCAGTTTATGTCCAAACATGAAAGCGATATTTCAACCATCAAATAATACTCCAGAAGAGACTGCATGTTCGAAAAACAATTACAGAATCAGCTCTAGACGAGAAAGAGAAGATTCTTAAGCCACCCACAACAGGCAGCCATACTCATGAAGTGTCAGCAACTTCACTTTTTTAGCCTCAGGACAGGCTAGTTCTCTCCTTTGCCATCTCATTCTCACATTCACAATGTACAGGCTATGCATTCGCTTAACTCAGCTTTGCTATTGAAACACACACTTTATTATATTTTCTGACAGTCAGGCATTCCAACTGCTAAATACAATCTACCCAGCATCCAACCGTAGAAATCGAATTAAAAGACCTGAGGCAAAAATTTAGCAACAGAAATACTTTATCCAAGCTAAAAAGATGAACAAACTATGAACACTTACAAGCCTACATACAGTACGAACATTGAGAGCAAAAGAATTTTACCTACTTTTTTCTCGAGATTTTGAACAGCAGACTTGCAACGCAATATTCTCTCAAAAACACTTGCCATGTCATGTTCATGAGTTTGCTGAAACAAGTCAACAAAGCGTTCAATAAATTATGTGAACAGCCCATCAATAAAAGATAGACATCAGCCAAACAATGACAAACTAAATGCTCACAGTGTTCAACAATGTAATTATTGCTTCAGCTGAACAGGCAATACTCTATAGTTAGCTAGGTTAGTAGTAAAATAAACCAAATATATACAATATCATGCATGTTAATGCATGATATTGTATATATTTGGTTTATTTACAATTGTACACTATAATTGGGCATGAACATATATATTTTCATTTAATTATTTCATCTGTTGTTTCCAAAAACAAACATAAGAGACATAAAAGTAGATCAAAAGATCACAGAATGCTTTAACAAGAAAACAGCAGTACAACAAGGATGTATCTTATGCCCACACCTATTTAACCTAGTATTAGAAGCAGTAATGACGCTCAGCCTAAACAACACTGAGGTAGGAATCAAATTAAATGGACGGCTGGTGAACAATCTCCGATTTGCTGAGGACATTGGCCTCCTCACTAGAAACAGACCAAACTACAGGATATTCCGATACAGATTGATGGTATACGGACGATTGGTCATAGGACGATCGGTCATAGGGTCTACCGGTCATAGGTCCTTTCGGCCATAGGTCCTATATATGTCCTATCGATCATAGGGCCTATCGGCGATAGGACTATAGAAGGCTAAAACAGAGAAGTCTTTAAAACATGAAGAACCATTTACTGGATCATTTACTGTGAAATATGTAATACTAAATATGAACAATACGCCTGCATGTAATTATTATCCTAATAAGTTTCTTGATTGGCACTGATTGTATTTGTCTAAAAATGATGAATGTCCCTAATTGCTGCTTATTTTGCGTTCGGTGCGTTAAACTTAAAACTAAGAATGCCCATAACTAATGACTACAACCAATTATGTTGGTCTATTAGCGGCACATGACCGATAGTCCTATGACCAATAGGTCCTATGACCAATTGTCCATATGACCGATCGCCCTATGACCAATCATCCTATGACCAATCGTCCTATGTCCAATCGTCCTATGACCAATCGTCCTATGACCAATCGTCCATATGACCAATTGTCCAATAACCAATCGTCCTATGACCAATCGTCCTATGACCAATCGTCCTAGAACCAGATTGACGAAACCAGTAGAAGATTCAGCCTAATGATCACTGCAGAGAAAACCAAAACAGTAGCGACTGAAAAGACCAGAGACACCAATAACTATCACAATCCAAGTTGAGCAAGTAGAATAATTCGTCAATCTAGGAGGACTAATAAACCCAGATGGCAGCAATGAAAAAGACATATAAAGGAGAATTGGATGAACTTCACAAGCATTTGGAATAATGAAGAGGATATGGAGAACCACAGACTTAACAAAGAAGACTAAAAAATAAAAATATACAAGACAATGATACAACCAATGTTCCTATACTGATCGGAATTTAGGACAAAGCAAAAGCAAGATGAGAAACGAATTATTACAGCAGAAATGAGTTGGCTGTGGAAGCTTGCAGGGATTTCAGAAAATAAGAAAAGATGACATAAGACAATCATTGGGTATTCAAACAACTCTACTAGACAAAGTCGTTCAACAAAGACTCCAACAGTTTGGACACAGAGAGCAAGTTGACCGAATCCCACACAATGCACTACATGCAAGATTCGAAGGAAAAAGAAACAAAGGAACAAGACTATGCTGCATAGATAATACAAATAAGGACATAACATCACTTGAACTAATGGGAGCAATGGACTTGACTGAGGGCAATGGAGAGATCATTTATTCGTACCCATCACCACCATCGCTGGCATCAGGAACTGATGATGATGATAATACAATATTATGCATGCTAATGCTTTAGGTACACACTTAGAAAGGTTCAGGTACGGAAATCCGGAACAGTTCAGGTGAAGTTTATCCACCTGACAGTTCAGGTATTCCATCTGACAGTTCCGGTATATTACCTGAACCTGGTACTGTTATTATCGTCTCAGCCTGAACATTTCAGGCGTAGGCTATCACCTGATTGAGTTCAGGTAGCCTACGTAGTCCTTGGCCTTACGTCTAGTGTGAATTTAGACCATATTTAAAGTTTAAATATTATTACAATAATTATATTACTACACTAATAATAATCATTTAATATAAAATTCAATCAAATTTAAGAGTTTTCCGCTAAATAAAATAAATAAACTTCACTTAGCAGCTTTAGCCTACTAGACACGTGACCCACGCCTGACGCATCCAGTTCAGTCTTTGTTCCATCAATAGGGTAAAACTGCGGGGTTTCATTCAAATATTTATAAATAAATAATATTTAAACACAGTATGAACTGCGACAATTTGACCAATTTTGTGCTGTCACAAATATTTCGAAGCATGCTATCGATAAGTTGAAAGGTATGTACTACAATTAATTCTTTATTATGCATGCTTACTGTATCGGACCGATAACAATGGCGGTCGCACATGAATCACGTGCTGGTGACCTGCAGTTCTCTTGTTTTTACTTTAAATTAATTTAAGCATAATAAAACTGACTGTCTGCAAACATTTAGTATCTGCATGAATGCGTAAGTTTATCGGGGTGCGTGTATTTTCTTCCGTAATTTTAGGCGTCTGAGAGTCTGTTAGGGCAAGGTTAGGCGTCGTGAGGGTCGGTTAGAGTCGGGGTTAGGGTTAGTGTCGTCTTTAGAAAACACCGTAGGCCTACCTTCCGCGCAGCATGCCAAAAGATACCGTCCGATGCCCGTAAACTTACGCACCCCGATACTAAATGCTTGCCCCTAATCGACCCTCACGACGCCTAATCCTGACCCTAACCCCGACGCTCATGACACCAGTAAACTTATGGACCCCGATACTAAATGTTTGCCTTGTCTATCTACACTTTTGACAGAGACTTGTTTCCACACCATATCTTCTGACAAATAACGGCATTTTACCTATTGAAATGTCCTGCTATTGCAGTTAAGATGGTCAGAATGTAGAAACTGTCATAAAGCAATAACGATATATATTTTCTGTTTAATTATATAGATGAAGCTACCCTGGAGAAGTGACTTATAAATGTAAGTTTAATTTTTCAACATATAAATATACAGTTTTTATTCTTATCTTTAGATCTTGAACTGTGTTATAAGTTTTACTCTCAGAAATACAAAACATCATAGATGGGCACGACTAGTTAAATTGCTAATTGATTATAATTAGAATTTCATGGGCTAATCAATTAGCATTAGAAAAATCTTGTACGCTAATCAATTAGAATCTAATCAGTTAGTTACCCACCTCTGCAGAACATGAAAAATATTCTCCGTGTCTGTATTCTGCATGATGTGTTGCTTGTTTTTTTTATTTAGCTGCCAGCCTGTGGGATCAAATTGATGGCTTGATGACACAAAATTTATATACTTCCATCATGTAAATTTGGCAAAATAATCTTCCATGAGGGTCGATTGTGTGTAGATAGTGCATATTACATCTGATGTATGATGACGGGGAATGAAGACAAATTCTATCCTCATTGTGTTCTTTTCGATTCATTGAACCTTTATCCTTAACTCTGTGAACTTTATAATCATCAGCAGATTTTGTTATATTTTATCGTCTAGTGCTAAAGCAAGTCTTGAAGTGCAGTGATCTTAGACTTCCCAGGACTCCATGGAATGGAACCCATAGATATGTAAGTTTTATATATACAGTGTTGGGTATGAGTTAACTCAGATGAGTTTAAACTCACAAGTTAACTCGCTTGCTGTGATTTATGAGTTTGAGTTAACTCACCTTAAAGAGTGTGAGTTATGAGTTTGATTTAACTCATATTTTCTGTGAGTTTGAGTTATAACTCAATTATTTTAAACTCAACTCACTCGGCACATATTATGTTGAAACAAGCAGTTTTTTTTATATCGGAACAGGCTGTCAGACACCAACTTTGAAAAACTTCTTGTGCTTAAAGCTAATACTTCTCGATTTGAATAACATATTCAACAATGTAACATGACAATACTACGCAGTGTGCAGACTTCTTGTCAGTAGGCCTACTATAGATAATGCTGTTTTAAAACTTTTGTTGTCATTTTCGATATTTGGATTGTTTCTATTATCTGTTTATTTAGAAAATATTCATAGTTTTGCTCAGGAAAGATTTACTGCTTTTGTATTTATTAGGAGCAGTGCTATAGTCCTTTTCTACAAATTATTCTTCTGGGTCATAACAAAATTAAGATATTCCTTGTGACCACATTTGACAAGATGAAATGTATGCAACTTGCATTTTGAAGAATGTATTGCTTTGAAGCATCTGATTTTTCCATTGCAAATAATGCCACTTCTAAAATTTTGAACTGCTAGGCTTTCAAACAAGAATGCTCCACTGGACTGCCACCTAGACAGGAGGAAATTTAAAGGACACGTCTTCTTTGCTGCAGAATGAAGCCTTTGCTTAGTGTTAAAAACTTAACAAAATGCCATTAAACCTATAACAGAGATGTTGACATTGAAAATGTGTTTCCTTGAACTGCAGTAAATGTATATACCATCTAGGTCAGCAGTAAACTACTAATTATATCTTATGTTTGTGTTTTTTAAAGAATTATAAACATGTATTTAGGCTACATCAGCAGCGCACAGTTGCAGAAGTATAGTTTTGCACTCTTGGTGCTTAAGGGTGCTCAAGTAATTCTCTGGAAAAGTGACGCTGATCTCTTCTATTTACAATGTGACGATTGAATCAGAATCCAATTATCTATAATCATGTTATTTGACAAATCATATTTAAACAACTGTTGTATTTCTCTTTTGTAGATATTGAAATGGTGTATGCTTCCACATGCTCTTGTTCCTCCAGGACGCTGTTCTTGGAGTGGATATGATATGCCGCTCGACTTTTGACTTGACACAATAGTTCAGGTCTGGCAGAAAGTGACACTAAACTGGATGAGACACTGGATCTGGTCAGCTGCCTCGCGAAATGACTTGAATATACCCTGCTTCTGATCCAGAATGCTCGTTGTTTCTCAGTGATGGCGCTATGGATCTGAAATGGTTTCCCCCCTCTGTTCATGACATTAATGCTGCTGTGACTATATGGTTTTCGCTAGACTCTTAAAGACGCAATTTTTGAGCTGTTTGATTGCCCACGTGTTGATCGCTTCTAAGTGGCACTTTATAAATGTCTTATTACATTACATAAACATTTCTTAAATGGCATTCCATGTCAAACTAACACAATCATCATGCAACACCATCTCCAGTTTTATTAAACATTTGGCATGGTGATTATATGAAAAACTTCCAAAACCAAAATTTTATAGTTTTTTGGGTCGACCTGTGTCCAATGAACATTGACCAAACCTGGCCATTTTCCACTGACCGGCTGATGTTCAAACTGTTGTATCCTGGCTTCTATTGCTCCTAGTTTGTACTCTCAGAATTTTAGCTGTGTATTGCAGGCTGTCTGTTCTGTTAGTAGTTAAGATTTATGTCTTCTGTCATTTGCGTTCTTGTGAATTGTTTCAATTGCATAACTGTAAAATTGTACCGGTTGCGATGTGTCAAACGGATTGTTTCAATAAAGGAAGAATTATTATTATATTATTATTATCCAATTTTCTCACGCAAAATTTCAGAGTGGCCACGACTAGCTTTAAAAAATCACTGTAAACAACTATGAGAGTGCCCACTCTGACATTTTCACCCATTGTTATGAAGAATGAGTGCAAACTGACCTAGGTTAGTGTAACAAGGTTACAGTTGTTCAGCCAGTTAGAGGAAATTGGCCCAGTTTGGTCAATGTTCATTAACCATGTCTTGGACACTGGTCAACCAAAAATCTAAAATTCTGGTTTTTAAAGTTTTACATATTGTGTTTTATCACCATACCAAATTTAAAACAAAATGAATATGATGACATCCAAGTCTTACCTAAAGTGTGTTGATTTGACATGGAATGACCCAAAAGCTAGAACCACAAAGTATGCATGTGCACAATTATTTGTGAAAATAAGTTTAAGGGAATGTTTTGCTATGATGGTTTTTCTAAAATTCTGCATTTTATTCAATTTTACCTTACAATGACGGTGTAATATTTTATAACGAATTAAAAAGTTTGTTCTCTAAGAATGTGTTCTGTATGCAGTAATTATTATGCAATTTATGTGCAATAATCATGGATTATGGAATGATCAGTAGTCAGCATAGCATAGCAGGTATCATGTGGAAGGTCAAGCCATTGAAATTAAGCTGATGAAGTTGTATTTCATCGTGCAATTGAATGTTTCTTATTTATTGAGGTAAAAAAAATTAAAGTTTGTAATATGACAAGTTCTGCTTTTGGTTCCTGCCTGTGTGTGGGTCCATCTTCACGTCTGTTGGTCTTTGTGTCTATCTGTCTTTGTGTCTGTTTGTCTTTATGTTTTTGTTTGATTAAGACTTATTCCAATCTAAGTATCGACTGGCTGTAATTTAGCGGGATCCATGATCCCTTCGGGACCCCATGTAACCAGTAGGCCTACATATCAAATCATTGCCTTATTGTTTCATTGTTGTTATCTTCTTATTATTGGTTACATAACTAAATGACTGATTGAAATTACTGATTGATTAAATTAGATGATTTTTGTCTGTAATGCTATTTTAGCTAAGACTGTGGTAAATTAGATGATTTTGTCTGTAAAGTTATGCTATTTTAGTTAAGATTTTATATTCTTTTGTAAATGTGATTTTTGATGGATCCGTCTTATTTTATTGGTTTTATTTGCTGTTTGTTTTTGGAGCACAAGGCGTACTCCATTATAAGTATCATTGACTGTCTTTCTTTCCCTATCTGTATTTTTTACGTGTTTAGGTGTCCCTATTTAGCGGGATCCATGATCCCTTCTGGGCCTCCTTGTAGCCAGTACATTTCAAACCGTTGCCTTACTGTTTCATTGTTCATTTTTCTCTTCTGATGGTTATAGAAATGAATGATTGATTGATTGTGTGTCTTTGTGTCTGTTAGTATTTGTGTCTGTCTGTATCCCTGTTTGTCTTTGTGTCTCTGTTAGTCGTTGTGTCTCTGTTAGTCGTTGTGTCTCTATCTTTGTGTTTCTATGTTAGTCTTAGTGTTGGTCTGTGTCTGTCTTTGTGTGTCTCTGTGTCACTATCTGTCTTTGTGTCTAACTTTGTCTTTGTTAGTTTTGTGTCTCTCGGTGTCCCTGTCTGTCTCTATGTTAGTCTTTCTGTCTGTCTATCTTTGTGTCGCTCTATGTCTCTGTCTGTGTGTTTTGCTATGAGTGTTTACAAATTCTGCATTTTAGTCAATTTTACCTACCACTGACAGTATAATATTTTATAATGAATTTTCAAAATGCTTGTTATCTAATAATGTGTTCTGTATGCAATAATTATTATGGACTTAATGTGAAGTAATCATTGTGGATTCTGGAATGATCAATAGTCAGCAATAGCTTCAAATACATTTGTTACCTATAGGAAATACAGTTTTATGCCTCTATCTTTAATTTTTTAATAATACTCAAACCAATTCTTGTTTTCATTGACGACTTGAGATTTAAGTAAATTGTGAATAAGCAGTATACTTGCACTTAGCAATGATGTTTCTTGTTTACTGAAGTAAAAATTTGTAATATGACTAATTAAGTTCTACTTTTGGTTCCTTGTACAATTTATGGTTTCATATGCAAATTCATTAACCAATTTATGATATTTAAACACATTGAAAAGTTCTGGTCATGTTTACCAGAGTGATTCAGGTAACCTTTACCTGAAACATTCAGGTGAAACTGGTCAGATAACAATGGGGGACTTTTCCTGAAGTTCAGGCATTTCACCTGAACATTCGACTGTCTCATTTTGGCCTGAACCTAGTTCAGGCATTTCACCTGAACCTCTCCACCTGAACTAGTTCAGGCATTTCACCTGAACCTCTACCTGAACTAGTTCAGGCATTTCACCTGAACCTCTACCTGAACTAGTTCAGGCATTTCACCTGAACCTCCTACCGGAAAGATCAGGTAAGAATCCTGAAGTTCAGGTATTTCACCTGAACGTTCGACTGTCCCAATTTGGCCTGAACCAGTTCAGGTGGAATACCTGAAATTTCAGGCATATCACCTGAACTTTTCTAAGAGTGTATACATTTACAACAGAACTATATATTTACAATTGTAGATTTGCAATTATGTGTGCATGAACATATATATTTACATTTAATTTAATTTATTGTTCCAACGAACAAACATTATTATAATGCAGTGTACAAATATGTTTCGGGGTTACAAAGGGCAGACCCAGCAGGGACCAAAATCCTGCTTACCAGGGTGCTCTATTTGACAACAAATTGGTCTGAAATGACGACTGATTACCATAATGGTATTAAAATACTTCAACACAACAGGATAAAAAGAACCAGAACATAAGTATGTATTTGCATATGTATGTATTTATGCATGCACATATATAAGCATGTATGTATGTTTGTATGCATGCATGTATGTACATGTGCTTCTTCTTGTCTTCCATCAGTTTCATGACGATGAGGCCCTTATGCAGCCTCTCCCGTGTTCTCTATTCCGTACTATGCTGCCATCCTCGTTATGTCTGTACCCCTCTTCTGATGGTCTTCTTGGATGTTGTCCATCCAAGTCTTCCGTTGCCTTCCCCAAGTGTACATGTGCACATACACTCAACTGTACATATGGCTGTGCAAGGAGGCATCAAGGCTATATATCGAATTTCCATAAAACTACAGAAAGCACTTCATTAAGCCCAGTCACTTGAAAAGGCAGTACTGGTATGTTTGCCAAGATAAAGTGATCATTGCCATTACCGTTTTTTCCGTGTCAACAAGAGGTGCTGTGGTAATTGGTCCAAATAACTGACGACAGAGGTCAATCTTCACCATCAAATTCTCCACATGTCTGAACAGTTAAAACACAATGTTCATGTACTATCTGATTAAGTCAGACAATAATAACGAAAGGCAAGCAAACCACTAGGGGCAGACCACGAGATTTTACGTGGCACAAGAAACCCTGTACTACTCACTAGTGTGGTCCAGAACCCATAGAGAAAAGTTTAAGTTTGTGGAATCATTTCTCCACAAGGCTTATTTTTGTCCACTGTGTTTAGGCAGCTTGCCTGTTAAATTTCAGCGTAATTGTGCAACATTTAGAGGTCAACCCATTCACAACATTTTACTTGTGTGCTAATGTGTATTTTTGTCACGTTTACAATGAAATAAAAAGTGTTCACTGGCAGGACCGTTATTGCTGCATTGGGACGGCAAAATGTTGCCCGACATTTATGGGTCAAAAGAAACTGTGGTCCGCATAGCTGCTATTGTCACTGGAAATGGTCAGAAAAAACTTTTGACAATTCCAAAAATGGAGAGGTACCGGTGAGTCTCAGGCCAAGGCCTGTGTTGAAGTAATTGAGAAATGGAATCTGAGTTCAAAGATCAAAGGCCTCGTATTTTACACAACAACCAGCAACACAGGGCTTCATAAAGGCGCATGCTTTAGAATTGAAAACGCTCTGGGAACTGAAATGGCCTGGATTGCATGCCGTCATCAAGTCCTGGAAGTCGTGTTGTCAAATGTCTTCTTATCTGTGTTTGGTCCAACCAAAGGTCCATCAACTGCGCTATTCAAACGATTTCAGAAAGAATGTCATTGTCCATCAATGAACCAAGATGCTTATTTTGCAACAATTGATGAACTGTTTCAGGATCCATTATTGAACAATCTGCGATAAGAAATGCTCGGTTATTTACCAGGTGCTCTTGAAACCCAGCAGCCAAGGGATGATTATCAGGAATTTCTACGTTTATCCTTCTGGTTTCTTGGTGGACACAAGGGCAGTGAATCATTTCGAGCTCAAGGTCCAACGCATCACGCCAGATGGATGGCAAAAGCCATTCATGCACTGAAAATATTCCTTTTAAAACCTTATTCAAGTTGACTGCTAGCGAATCCAAAAATATCACAGATTTGACTCTGTTTGTCAGTCTTGTTTATGTCAAACTGCGAAACGAAGCACCGAGTTGAATCCGAGCCCCTCTCATTGACATCAAATTTTTATCAGTTCTGAAGACCTACCCAAACCAGGCTGTTGCCAGCAAAATACATGCAGCATTTTCAAGGCTACTCTGTTTTCTGTCTGAACATCTGGTGTCCATAGCCCTTTTTGATGACAGAGTCTCCTCAAAAATGAAAGGAAAGATGGTACGAAATCTGCAACGGCCAGCATTATCAGACACCCCTTGGCGTGTGCAGTTGTCAAAGTGAATCTGAAACTGGATAAACTGGTGACAGAAAGAACATCTTTCTTTGATATCCTAATGGAAAAAGGCAAATAAAAGACGCAGTTATTTATCAAGAAACCACCAGAACAGTGGACAGGTGATCCAGTCTTCAACAGATTTTGCGAACTGGCTGCACGCATGACAGTGGTGAATGACGTAACCTAGATGAAAGGGGAAACAGTCTAATCGAAAAGTACAATGACACGCTGACAAAGAAAGAGGAGCAGAAACAGTTTATTCTTCAACTGGTTGCAAACCATCGAAAGAATTTACCAACTCCATCCAAGACAGCGCTCATGCATAAATTAACCATTGCGGAACAATGTATCTATTTTTGTTGAGATAACATAGAAACGGTCAAATGGGTTGACCTCTAAATTTTATTTGTTTTCATTAAAATTTTGCATGATTGTTATAATCATGATAAAGAACAAAACTAGCCTTGTGGACAACTGAAATCTGTTACTTGATTTTTGTGGACCACCCTACTACTCACCCACTTTAAATATGCAAACACATAGATTAAACAAACAAAAACTAAATTTTTTCAGTAATTGCATTCCTAAAAGGCTGCAGCCCTAGACTGAAATATTAGATTAGCCAAAAGCGGTAGGATGGCCAGTCACCTGGATAAAGGAAGTTCATTAACTGCCATGGTTAATCTCGTAGCTGTTAACACAAGTATCACTCCCATGATCTATTTGGCCAGCACTGCCGAGTTAATGTCGCCTGTGATATCTAGTAGCACTTGTATCAGTTAACCAAACTTGTGTTGCAACAGTTAATGAGCGCCCTTTATCCAGGTGACTGGCACTCCTACAGCTTTGGGCTATGGCTTGGTACTCATCCTTTTCTCAGGCCTTTGGCCAACAACAGATGATGGCCAAGGTTCTGGACAGAAGCCCAAAGTGTCCCAACTCAAAAGCCAATGCAGCAACACTTCGTTATATTGAAGTTCAAGGGATCATCATTAACAGTTCGATATGTATGTATGAGCACTTGTTATGTCCGAGGTGCGAAGTAAGCGACATAGATATTCACGTCAAGCTCTATCTAATTCTACACAAACGGAAGTGTACACATTTTTGCAAAGCGACCGTATGGCCTCGACCCTGCTCACTTTTCAGTGAACTGAATTGGTGAGATCTTTCACCACTGCTAAATGTTTGACTGGGAGAAAACTAATAATTGTAAAAGTAATTTATGAAATTTTATAGAGGATGTTCAGAGCCTCAAAGAAGCACACATCATCGAACAGATGCAACAAGAAGTAAGAAACTAGCCTGAGGCAAGTCAATTTTAATGGGTTTTTATGCTGAATACTTTGCAGCAAACCATTTTTGCTTTTAAGCTAATCTGCACACATGAAATTTCTTAGAAGTATGTCCCATTGTCCATGCTAGTGTTTGTTTGAATGCATGTGTATGCTAACTATGCCTACACAAAGCACTACCATCAGAATGAGGACACTGAAAGGAAACAGAACACTACCAGCTAACGATCTGTAAACAATAACTGCAGGAACAGCAAAAACAATTCCTGACAAACCAGTCACTCCACATACCCACATAAAAAGAAAGGTCAGCCGAGTCTTAGATCCTGTTGGTTCCCAGCATATCTCAGATCATTTTACATCCTCATCAAATATGAAGTTTCGGGTTGACAGCAAAGAGTTCACTCTTCCAGATATGATAATGCTCCCAACAGTATTCTGTCATTTTTAAGATTTTTCACACTCCATACATTAGAAATATTTCAATATGGCAACTAATCAAAAAGTACTAGTAATTCCTAGCTAACATTAGACTTATATAATTTCATATAAAACAAGTCATCATTTTTCTTTGAATTATGTTTGAACGTCAATGCAGACAGAGCTTGATAATTATTCACCTGTCTATATCCTTTGCAGCTTCATCCATGACATGGCGGAGCTGACTCAAAGTTTCACCACCCGCAGCAGTGGTTTGGGAATCTACATTAGCCCCTCTTTCGATGTAATTTTGAAGAACATTGATGAAAGGTCCATCACATCTGAAAAATAGAATAAATTGTGTAACTATCAATTTGCCAAAACTGTTGGAAATGCTGTACAGCAAGTTTATATAGTCTTCTACGTCATTACTTTGCCTTTTGATTAAATATATTTGCCTTCTGGTTTATAGCCTTGCCTTCTGCCTTTTGCATGTGCTACACCAAATTTTCAGGAGTTAATACATCATGTAACATTATATGCAGGCTATATACCTAAACCAATTTTTCAGGACTTCCTACAACTTGCTTTACTACATGTATACTGTTTTCCTTTTTTTTTTATCTAAATAGATATGTATGAGAACATTTAATATAGTGCATTTTAAGTAGGCCTCACACACAAAGGCACTCATCACTCTAACAGATCTAAATAAGTGTGTTCAAGACAGCTAGCAAATGTATGCTGCATAAAGTCAAAGGCAATAGTCCGTAAGAGCAATGGCAGACTGTTCCAGGAAGACGGCCCCAACACATGAGAAGGCATGATGGGCTCGAGTTGAAGTGTGACAGCATGGTACCTGCATATCTCCACAGGCCGCAGAGCTCAGCAATCGCCGACCCAGCTGACTCTAGACTGGAACACAGAGCTCTCTGATGTATGTTGGAGCAGTGCCAACAATTGAGGCACGTGTCAGCATCATGGTTGTAAAAGCAATGTGCTTAGCAACAGGAAGCCAGTATAGTGTGTCTTGCATATATTAAGTTGTAGGTGAACAATTGAGCAGTGAAGGACGGATTGGATCTGGCACAATCAGAACTTGCAGTCTTGCAAGGGTAGAATTGCAATAGTCCAAGCACGTCATGAGGAATGAGTGGACTGCGGTGTAGAATGACAGATTGTGCCATATGACCTGTATCTGGCACAACTGGTAGAAACAGGATCTCCAGAGATAGTACACATGGTCTGCCATTGATAAGTCTCCGTCCAGAAGCACACCCAGGCTGTGAACGACGGATTCTTGATTCCAATCATGGAATCGTGACGTCACCGAGTCCTCATCAACTCTTGATCATGCCTGACGAGAGAAAAGGGGCAAAGACAGACCAAGAAGTCTTCTTTCACCAATGTCAACCTATGTTTCATTGCCTCAACCTACCCTACCATTGGCCTGCAAAGACGTAAAGAAAACAGCACACGGACGTATAGTACCTTGACAGATTCAAACTTCGGAAACGCTGTAGGAAATATTGATAAAGAAAATCGTTGATGCTGCTCTGTAGACTATTTCCATCAGACATTGAACCAGGCTCCGTATCAATAGATGGTGGAACCACTTCAAACTGAAGGCCATCTGCCTCATCTTCGACTTTCTCCTCATCTGGAAAATTGTTAGCGTACATTGAAGTTTCAGATACAGTTTGTAGGGCAAAGTCTAAAACTGATTCTGTGACTGCAGTATCTAAACTATTTCCTCCAACAGGAGGAAATATCATCTACTACCACGTCCACATAACTACACTTTCCTCCGAAAGACGATAGACAGTTTATCCCTCGAGTCCTATTTAGAAGCTCTCTTGGTGATATATAATCTGACATTGTATGACTAAAAATGCAACACTCATTCTAAACTTTCCTATTACCACTTGTATCAGATAGCAGTGTCTCTACCTGTTTCATACCAATAAACGAATTGTATTGTATTGTATTTGTATTGTATTTGAACACTTGTTATAGCGCCTCTACCAGATTTCCCATTCAGAGGCGCTCCCGACTACTGCTGTAGTCGGAGTTTCACGCCGAAGCGCATGAGCAATTGCAGACACCACTAAGCAAGTTTCATTCCAAAGAAATTAAGCAACTATCAGAAATGAATGGTCACGTAAGGCAATGGCCCATTTAACATGTATACACTGTCATCTACTACCCTAGCATCTAAGAGTCTTTGTGCGACAGTTAAATATGAAGGGCAGATACAACAGGCAATGCTAATGATAAAATTTGACAGATTAACAGTCGTAATTTTTTAAAATAACGAACCTGCAGAGTCTTCGTCATCTGACACGCTATCAGAGGCAATTGGATAAAGGAAGCGGCCCGGCCATGCCATTCTTCGGTCCTCGTTGCATGTACTCGTGAATCAATTGTGTGAGATCGACATACTTTCGACACACAACACCAGCTT
This sequence comes from Aporrectodea caliginosa, assembly GCA_020284085.1. Classification (NCBI taxonomy): domain Eukaryota; kingdom Metazoa; phylum Annelida; class Clitellata; order Crassiclitellata; family Lumbricidae; genus Aporrectodea; species Aporrectodea caliginosa. The sequence continues at coordinate 46,650 of JACEVL010000405.1, forward strand.
CACTCTGGACACATGCAACACATGCACAACCAGTTTAATGGCCATTGCATGCATGAAAGTATAGCCTAAACTGGGCATAATTATTGCAAAGGTATAAGAACACTGTGTCATCACGTTGTGTATATGCCCTTGGGCACATTGCAATTAAGTGTGTATCAGAGTTACAATTCAGCACAGGTCGAAAGACTTTGACAACACAATAGGCAAGTTTCCATTTAAAAGTAACAAAGTACTGCACTTTTTAAAAGAAGAGACACGAAAGTATGGGCTACAGTAATGAAAAACAAGCGTTAATTTTAATAATACAGATATGTAGCAAAAACCATCAACATGAATTATATACATTCAAGGACAGACCTGAATTGCAAGCCTTCCTTCACCATCTGGAAGAATTCTATACTGGTGAACACGTTTCTCAAAACTGAAAAATATACATATGTCAGAACTTGTTAGTCCAGTGTTTCATCTAAATGAAGTTGCTTTATTGATATAAGGTACTAATTAAACATAATCTGCAAATGTGTGTTTCATGTTGTGAGCTGCCCATTCGTGGAGAAATAAAGTTTACACAAAACTGTACCCTTTCACTAACAAATCACTTTCTCCTCCACAGTAAAAAGGCAGATGAAGGTCAAGTGGTCTCGGAGTAAAACACACAATCATAACAGTGTGAATTTGGAAGATGACCTTTAGTTTTGAGTTTTGACAGCTGTAAGATGTATCAAGACACTCACAGAATGCACAAGGTGTAGGCACCAGGAATGGTCTCGCTCTCTCGAACAAGAAAACTGCCATCTTGCTTGGCTGTGAGGAGAAGCTCCTCAGCCCTCAGTCGACTGATCCCACGATGAACACAGTTAAACACGGACACATTGGAAGATTTGTTCGAGGAAGTCATGGCTCTGTTATTCGACTAGATTATCTGCACCTAAAGACAAATAAGAGTAACACTTGCAGCCAAATTTGTTTTGTTAAATTAACCAATTTAAAAATCACTCACTAGAGTTAATGTAAAGAACCTGATGTTTCATAAAAATGTTATGGGCAGCAGTATATAATATATATTGCCTAAGCCGACCTCCACACTACTTTTGCTAACTATAAAACTACTAAGGAAATCTGTACAGATTAACGTAGCAAAAGTTTCAATTTAATCCTGGACATTTTCATATGCAGTAGTACCTCTTAATTTATTCCTTATTATTTTTAAAGAAAATGATTTTATATTTTATAAAAATAAATTGATAAAATTGCTTTCTTGTTGGTAGCTATTATTAGAACTGTCATTACATGACAGCGATGATGCAGGAAGGTTTTTATATCACAAAAATTGAGACACGAAAGTGTACGATGCTGAAGAAAGAATAAATTTGAGAAAGATTCTGGCTGTCAAAACATGTAGCGATAGACAGTAAGTTAACTACTGTAGCTAACAACTTTTAGTTAAACTACTATTGAACTAAATGACTTTTTTCATTTATAAGTTGCTGTAAATAGTAGCTACACAATACAACCTCAACTTGTAGTTCACTATAATATTTTCTATTTTATCAGCAACAGCATTTTTCAGTTGCACATTTACTAGTTTGTCTCCAATGTCTCCATATTTGGCAACATTGCTTGTTACTTTGTATTTCCCGACAACATAACAGTTCTCTAATTGTGAATTATTAGAGTACTGTAGACAGTTAAACTTCAGCATTGCTACAACAGTTCAGAGAAACTTTGAAATGGCAGATGAAACATTCTTACAGCTGTATGCATTTACTGTTCCAAGAAAACAACTCTCTCAAACTCCACTAGCTTTTCAAGCATACCATAGTACAATAATTTATGCCAGCTTCCTAGTTATTAAACAAAGCCCTGCAAAATATTGAACGATGCAGCAGTGAACCAAACTTAAGCGAATCATCACACCCACACAGGGTATCATAACTGTGTCAAATATTTTTAGCACTTTTGGAATGACAGCTAGATATGGCTATAATGTAAATATTGGCAAATCACTACCTGTACTCTCATCACTTCAGTGATTTGTGTAATATGATTATATGACAGACCACTTTTCATGCCCTACATCTGTACATGTTTGTCCAGCGACTTCGTTCTCAATTTATGTTTGTCCAGCAACTCTGTTCCCAATTTATAGCATGAGCAACAGTAGTTACAAAAGCAGGTTTCTACTGTAGCAAAATACTTCAAAAGTTGTAGTTAAACTACTTTTAAAAAGTAGTCCGTTCCCATCACCATGCACACGAAAAGCGAGCTCATATTAGCTTAAGCTGGAAACCATTTACCGGTATATAATATATTAGGAAATGCCGCAGAATAGCAACCAGGATAGGCTAGGTCACATACTTAGAGGAGAAATAGAAGAGGCGATAAATAACCAAAAAAAGAGGAAAGCACCGGGGGAAGACAACATCACAGCAGAAATGATCAGGGAAGGAGAGGAGTGCTCGGTGGAAATGATGCACACTCTGTGCAACAAGATATACGAAGGGAAGAAATGCCCGGAGGACTGGGGAAAAGCGATCATAGTCCCCATACACAAGAAAAAGGACAAAACCATCTGCAGCAACTACAGAGGAATTAGCCTCCTGAGCGTGCCTGGGAAGGTGTACACCAGAGTCCTGCAACAACGACTACGGAGGTATGTGGAGGAAATAGTGGGAGAGGAACAGGCGGGTTTCAGAAGAGGAAGGGGAACAGTGGACCAAATATTCACAATCAGGCAACTAGCGGAGAAATACTATGAAAAGAACAAGGTGATATATAACAACTTTATAGACTTCAGACAGGCTTTTGACAGCGTCTGGCAGCAGGGGCTATGGAGAGTGATGAGGAACTATGGAATACCAGAGGAGCTAGTGGAACTACTAGAGGACCTGTATAGCAAGACGGTAAGCGCAGTGAGAGTAGATGGGGAGATAACGGAATGGTTTCGAGTGCATGTTGGAGTAAGACAAGGCTGCGGTCTATCCCCATATCTATTCAACCTGATACTGGAGGCAATGATGGACATAGCGCTGGCAGATACAGAAATAGGGGTGAGAATAAATGGAACAATAGTCAACAACCTAAGATTTGCAGACGATATAGATCTGATGGCGGAAAGCGGAAGCCAACTGCAGGAACTAACGACCAGGGTACATGAAAGCAGTAAAAGATTCGGGCTTAGGATCAATGGAGAGAAGACCAAAACAATGACAATTGGTAAGGAAAAAGAAAAGATAAACATCACCCTGGAAGGAGAGGAGCTGGAGCAGGTAGCGGAATTTGTGTATCTGGGAGGCGTGATTACGGAGGATGCGGAGTCGACAAGGGACATAAGGAAAAGAATTGGGCTGGCGTCAGCAATGTTTGGGAAACTGAGGAAACTATGGAGATCAAGCAACATCTCAACAAGAACAAAAACCAAACTATACGAAACTCTGGTGATACCGGTCCTCATATATGGAGCAGAGACTTGGTGCATGAAAAAGGAGGACGAGAGAAGACTCCTGGTGGCGGAGATGGGATGGCTACGAGGACTACTGAATAGATCACGAAGAGAAAAGATACGAAATGAGGTGACACGAGAAGAACTGGGACAGAAGGAAACGGTAGTGGAAAGAATAAAGAAACGAAGACTAACATGGTATGGACATGTGATCAGGATGGAGAATAGAAGAATGCCGGCAAAGGCGCTGCACGGAGAGGTGGAGGGAACTAAAGCAGAGGACGTCAGAAGAAGAGATGGATAGATAACGTACTGGAGGACATAGAAGACAGAGGATGGGACTTAAGAAGGGCAATAGAACTCGCAAGAGACCGGCCGAAATGGAGAAGTTTTGTTAGAGCCTCATCGTCAGCGAATACTTGACGGAGGAGAAAGAAAGAAAGAAAAAGAAAGAATATATTAGGAATGCCTTTATAACAGAGGCAAAGTGTGTCAAATGATAGCTTAAAATTTCAAGTATGTTGCATTACATAGTTTGGAGGCATGAAAGATATAACATCTGAAACACAGGCAGAGACGGCAAAGGTGGGACTTGCTATCAATCCAGAAAAAACAAAGATCATGAATGTTGGTAAATGGAATGAAGATGACAAGATAGTGATCGAAGACAGGGAGTTGGAATCTGTACATGCCTTCTGCTACCTTGGTAGCTTAATAACAGTGGACAGCGGCTGCGATAGAGAAATAAAGATACGTATAGGAAAGGCAAATGCATTTGGGAAGCTTGCTAAGATCGGAAAGAAAAATGGATTTAGTATGAAAACTAAGATTTGCCTGTACAATGCCATAGTTTTAAGCAAGCTTTATATGGATCTGAAACATAACCAACGACTGTGGCAAACAGGAGAAGACTGGAAGCTGGACATCATAAATGGCTGAGAAGAATCTTACACGTATCATGGCACGAAAGGATAACAAACGAAATTATCAGAGAGAGGACGGGGCAAGAAAATATGGAAAACATCATCAGAAAGAGAAGATTGAAGTGGATGGGGCATGTGTGGTGTATGGATGAAGATAGAAGAGCCAAACAAGTGCTGCCCTGGAATTCTGGAGGAAGAAGGAAGAGAGGAAGACCACGGAAGAACTGGCCAGGAACAATCAGCGACGATTTGAGATACCTGGAGATGTCGTGGGAGGAGGCGGAACAGCTGGCGATGAGCAGAGATGAGTGGAGGAGATGTGTTGCCCGATAGACCTGCATGGGAAGAACTAAGTACTAAGTAAGTAAGTACATAATTTACAAACAGAAATAAAATCATCACTGCCGTTACTTGGGCTATAACTAGCTGGCTACAACAAAGGTTCCTTCCTCAAGGTTAAGTCAGCTGCCGCTAGGGAACACACTTGTTAATGGATGCTACTACAGTGGTGACATATTGAGACAGTGATATCCAGTGATCTCATGGGTAATTGAGCAACAAGTCTTGAATTCAGTTCCTGTGATTGCTAGTATGTCCATCATTTAAAAATAATAGGAATAACCAGAGGTAAGTTGCAAATACTGTTCTTAAAATTAAGAAAGTAGATATTATTTGGCATTAGTGCAACAGCAAAATGATTAACTTCAAATAACATGATTCACCTATTGTGAAAAATATATATTCGCAGTCTAACCTAAGAATGGCAAAACTAGGCCTTTAGTGTCGAAACATTACAAAAGTGGTCAATTTTTCCTTCTGGAAGGTTAAGATGAAACTACAGTGTAGACCTGTTATTTACTGTTGGGTAGTTGTGAGTCAGAACCACCCAGGCCACGTGTTAACCGGCCACTTACTGAAATACTGTAGTGTATGATTTACATACGGTAAGTGTGTCACTAGAAACATAGACTATCAAATGTGAAGGTACAAGTTTGCATTGTAGTCCGCTATCAGATGAATTTGTTCAATTACTTTGAAAGGCCACAATGCTGGGCAAAAGGAAATGTGAAGTAATACTAGACAATGTATGCTTCTGCTCACAATAATAGCTACTATTTCCACAATTATTTCAAAACAGCTTCAACTGACAATCACATGGGTACAGACAACTGCTGTCACCATAGCTGAGAAGGTCGAAAGGGGCAAGCAAGTGTTAACTAGGTAGGCTGAAATTGGGAGGAAAGGGTTCCAGTACCATAACTTATTTCAGTTACAACTAGGTGCGGGGAGCAGAGACATATGCAGCTGTATATTAAGTTCACCTACTCTGGAAATGTACTGCTCTCTGCAGGGCTAAAGCCAGCCGCCAGCTTAACGAGACTGCAAGTTCTTTGTACCACATGTTAAAGAGGTGTCACTGGGAGCCATAGTACAGCCGCATGTTAAGTGGATTTGTGCGTAAACATGCTGCGCATAAACGGGTCTCCAGTGTAGCAAAAGCAAATAAACCACACTGTAGTAGAATTAGAGCACTGCATTATGGAACATTGGGTAAACAATAAGGCTGCACCAGACTGTGGAAGAAGACAGCGCAACAAACTCCGCACATAAGGGAGAATGGGTGACGAGATTATTTCAACCTGGTAATCTCAGTAACATTATTTATTTGCATTCGTATGTTCTTCATGAATGGAATATCATAGATTCAGATGTTTCCATATTGTATTTTCGTTTATTAATCAACTCTGGCTGTCATAACGCAGCTAGTTACAAGGTTCTTCATCGATAGTCGGCTTGAGTGAAACGTACGCCTAATTGTACGATGCACCTATATTTGTGAACAGTTCTTCTCATAGATGAAACTAACAAAGTGCCAAAACAGATGCAGACAAACAGATGACAATCCCTTCAATGAACTTCGAATTGCCACTTCGAACATTAAAGCAAACATTCCGGATTTGTGTGTCGTGAGAAAAAGTGACAGATCTCACATTAAATATAACACACCAAATAAATGGATACGTTGTGCAGACTAAAAGCTTTATGTATTTTAAAACTGAAAAATATTTGGTTTGTTTTTATTTTTAGTGTAGGACTGTATGTATTAGGATAATTAGATATTCGTCATAAAAATTATCTTCATTTGCTTTAACGATTATTCTGTAATATTTAGTTTGAATAAAATTAATAGCGTTTCATTTTCTAGACCAATGAATCTGCAAAAATTAGTTCGCGATTGGCATATGGCCCCTAAGCTGCCCTTAAAACCTTAGGGCGGCCCTCTGTTAAAAGAAGTTGCCCATGCCTGGACTAAAGCATGGTCTCCCAATATTAGTGGCAAAACTTATTCCTGCAATCTGCTAGTAATATAAGATACAACATTGGATACAACCAGTAGCACAACTATGGGCAAACTTATAGTATCGTGGGCTGAAGAATTTACACAGTATCTGGCATGCTGCGCGAACGCCGGACGGTACCAGGTTTTCTAATGGCGACAATAACCCTAAAACCCTGACCCTAATCGACCCTCACGATGCCTAACCTGACCCTAACCGACACTCACCACACCAGTAAACTTATGCACCATATCCTTCAGCCCCCGATTCTATAATCTTGTTCAACTATGGACCCACAGGCCCACAACTGCAGAGGGTCCTGGGACAAAATCAGAGCCTGATAGAGTATAAACATTTACCATTTATAAATATAAACTCCGAAATTATTCAGTGCCACTAAAAATCCACGTCAGATAAACCAGCTTACCGCCCACGCAATATCAACTCAATTCCGTTAAAGCAGACTGAATCAGAATAATCTGCGGGTACCCAAAATTTGAAGTAATGCCACTGGATAAAAACGTACCGTACCATAAAAAGCAAGTGCATGGAAGAGCGTACACAAAAGCAATCGGCTTAGCTCCTACGAAGGGTCAAAGTCTCCTAAAAACACGCTTGAGTAAGACTCAGGACCTGGGGAGAGAAAGACGAGGGGAGGGCATCGGACGTTGCCGGTCCTATCCAACATAACCAGAAACAAGTCGATGATAATCGTAGTCTCTCGATTTCTACAGCGCCCAAAACTGACCCAAGTCACCGGAACCAGGAATTGACAGGCGCTCAGTCAAAACCAAATCGATAGGCAGGTACGTTCAGATTCGGTTTCAGGTCATGCTCTGAGGGCCAGACGAGCTATATAGTACACGTAAACACGTACAAGTTACAAGAAAGAAAGTTATTTTTGACTAAGCCATCGTCTCACCTTTTCGTGATTCAACCGATTATCTCCTAATAAAAAATACCATTATAATAGGAAGTAAACTTATCTATCCATCGCGCTGGTCGACGGGGATCTCCCAAATTTTTCCACCCTCAAGACGCCATCTATTGAACATAAAACGCAAACGACCAAACGATACCGAATATAGTAAGATGTAGTACAAAAGAACGCTGAATTAAGCTCTAAATCTTACCCTATTACATGCGTTAATATTATTTCGTGTAGCTCGCCATCCTTTATTACTTAACGGATACGGCGGCTATACGGGCACAGAGATAATATTACAAGGGGAAGATCAACCTGGGATTTTTATGCTCTGTTCAGCATCTCTAAACTGTATTATGGGTTCTAGCCTACTTTACCTATAATAGTATAACGCACTGTATTATAACTAAACTTTATAAATGTTTTAATACCATACCATACAATATTCACAGATGACGTCAACTGTTTTAATAAGCGAGAAATCTATAACGCAAGACTCTTGGAACAGCTAGCTTATTCAACGTAACTGTAATCATGCACTCTAACCAGAGCCGTATATATGAAATATATACGGCTCTGACTCTAACTTCTAATAATATAAAGCGCCACTCGAAAGACAAGCGTTTGGGTGGTGAAACCTATTAGATCTTTCGTATCACATGTAGCAATGTATTCAAACCGCCAAAGAATCTAATATGCAGTTTCAGAAGGCAAGGAATCTATAAATCCTTGGTCTTTGTTTAGGAAGTTGGCGACTCATGTTTTGGTTTTGAACACGTGCTTGCTTCAGCCCAGGCCAGTGAGATCACGTGATTTTTGCTGAAGCCTCGGGCTGTTTACGCTGGCGGCCATCTTCTGAGAAGATTGACGAATGCTTGCATGAGAAGCGCCGGTTTTGAACAAACAAGTCTACAATGAATCGTACACTTATCGGTGTAGAAACTTTGTACGGGAAAAAATGGCAGATAGGAACGAAGAAGGTTTGTCGGAGAAATAAACTGAAAACGAAAGATTATTGAACGAAAAAATGCATTACGTACTGGTGTAAACAATTTTCCGGCGAACGCTCCAAGCAGTAAAGAATAACATTTCATGCGTAAGTGACATAGTGCCTTGTTTCATACTCTATATTTTCGATGTATAAATAAGTGCATAATTCACACGTATCATTTGGTATTTAATTTGAACTAAAAACAGTTATTTCGTTATTTGTAATGCCGACGACACAACTTGCCGTCGCTCTGGCCCAGACCACGATAGAATAGAGCGTTACAAGTTCAACCGCCCAAGTTCATGTCCCAAATAAGTAATCAACGAGTAACAAAACAATATCTACGTTTTTGTGTGCAACATCGTTGTGTGGATCTACGATGTTTATTTTAAATGCAAAAACAGAAAGCAAAAAATTCATATTAAAGTTTTTGCTATTTACTTAGTTCTCATATTCACATGCTAACTGTTTTTCCATGATCGAATTACTAAGCACTACCCACTTTCAATATTCACCACATTTATACTAAAGGCTAGCTACAGATCTTGACTGGTACAGTGGTACACGTTTAGTATAAAACTTGTGCTGAATGAACCATTTCTATTTGAGAAATTATAGTAATTATTGTTGAATATAGACTAGAGACATCTTGTTTTTATGTGGCAGCTTCCCGTAGTCGAAACCAGATCTTGCGAGAAAATGGGCACATGCATCGGAAAGCATTTGAAGCGACCATACACTCATGCGTCTGTTCAAACCATTTCACACATGATTGATGTGATCGCACTGGATTTAAAGTTCAGCTTACAGCTGGTAAACTCATAGCATATTTTCTACGATGTTTCTTTTAAAATTCAACTTCAGAATAAATAAAATGTCATATTCAAGTTTTCCCTTTTGCCACTTAGCGAGATTTTACTGTTTTTCTATGAACGATTAATAATAATAATAATAATAATATTCTTTATTGAAACAATCCGGTTGACTAACCGCAACTGGTTACAGTGTACAGTTATGCAATTGAAACAATTCACAAGAACACAAATGACAGAAGACATAAATTGTATTGTATTTGAACACTTGTTATAGCGCCCCTACCAGATTTCCCATTCACAGGCGCTCCCGACTACTGCGCGAACGCTGAATCGGAGTTTCACAGCGCATGAGCAATTGCGAGTGAAGGACTTGCCCAGGGGTCCCTACGCGGCGGCTTTGAGGTGGATTCGAACCCGCAACCCTCCAGCTGCAAGGCACCGAACATACCCCTAAACCACCGCGCCCCAGTTGTTTTGTGATGTGTTGTATTGTGTGTTGTATTGTACTCCACGTTTATAATGCGACCGAGCCACCCGCAGTAAAGATCCGAGAAATTAATCTCTGATAAACCGACCCGACCGGGAAGCAAACCCGGGGCGCCAGCGTGACGAGCAGGCTACCAACCCACTCGGCCACTCAGGAATCTTAACTACTAACAGAACAGACAGCCTGCAATACTTAGATTACGTAGAGCACAGTGCACTTTCAATATCCATACTGCTTTGATCTTGATCCATGCCGAGTATAACCCTTGCGCTTGATTAACCATTTCAATCTGAGGAATTGTAATAATTGTTGTTAAATGTTTAAGGTAATTTTTCAACTGAAACTAAAGATCTGTTGTTTTTATGTGACAGCTTCCCATGGTCGACACCAGATCTTGCGAGGAAATGGGAACATGCTATGCATCAGGAAGCATTCAAAGCAACCATACACTCGTGTGTGTTCAAACCATTTCACACCGATTGTTTTGATGAAGTGGACATGGAGTTCAACTTAAAGCTGGTAAATTCATAGCATATTTTGTTCTTAACAGCTTACGTGATATAAGTAAATGATGTAGGTATGTAATCTTGGAACTTTATTCACTGAATTTTGCTAGCAAAAGCTGACATGATGTTATAAATTAAGTGAGGTATGTAATCTTAGAACTGCATTGACTATTTTGCCTGTAAAGGCTTGCTTGTGATATAATGAATTATGAATTAAGTGATGTAGATATATAATATTAGAACTGAAGTTTGTAGACTTGATAATGTACCCTTGCAAATGAAAATTGAAATGTGATCAAGAACTCCAGGCAAAAATTTCCTAACTGTGTTGCAAATGAGGTAATTGATTATTTAACCTGGTTATTGGTGTTTTAATTTTTTGAACATAACGACAAGAGTACTTACCCACAGATTTACAATTTAAGCAAAGCCCGACTTGTTGTTAAAACATTTAACATCACAAATGACATCTTGCGTTATAAGAAGCCCATGTTCATTGTTCACGTGATCGAAACTCGATGCCGACTGGAAAGATGTTGTCGCTTTATTCCAGCACCAGTTCACATTTCTGACAAGGTGCTGCAAGTTTGGTTATGATTTCTGAGTGCTGGTTTTCATTGAAGTAGCACTGTAAGCCTAATATTACTTACAATCCACTTGTGAACTAAAAATTTTTTGTTTGGCTTCAGGAGCTGTCCCAACAATGTTTGATCTGCCTGGTCATCTGGTGAACCCTGTTCAACATCGGAAGCCTCCTGCCAAAAGAAATGGTCGTGAGTTGACAGTGCCAGAGGCGTCCAAACCTACCACTGTATTGTCAGTTGAACATTCCTATGCACCAGTACTCGATCTCTCTCATAAACGCTTGCCTCAAGAAATGCAAGGACATTATTATTGTTTCGATATCAATATTTGCAGCTAACTCGTGCTTCTTTGTGCGAGATGCAATAGCCATCAAGTTAGAACTGTCTTGCGGAATGCAATTGCCACTTGCAATGTCTTTTAACTGATAGTGTGTAAGGAGACGTTTCCTTGTGTTCCTAAGATGTACTGAAGGGCTGAACAACCGCAAAAAAAGTTCTAGATGATCTTGACTTGTTTCCTTATAGCAATTTTATCTATCATTAACACACATGGCATTCGGGTGTTGCTATCATTGCTCTCAAGGTGTTGGGCAATTGCACTAAATATTTAATCATGAAATCCAGGGTTGCCGTAAATGCATGAATACCAAGATGACAGAGTTCTTGGATGCAGGGTCAGAGCTGTAGGTTTGGATTGGATAAAACTAATTTTTAAGGGTCAGTAATCTGTCACTGCTTGGTGCGATAATTGATCTGTGTGATTGTTAAGTGTTCTATCCCAAGTTCAAAGTTTGTTATTAAAATTTGTTCCTACTTATTGTGGGTAGAAAAAAAAGACATTTTCAAAGGACAATAATGCTTGTGTAATGTATGATATTGTATCTAATGTACAGCTGTAAATTATTTGTAAATTTTTGAAATTGTTAATTCATTACGTGTTAACTTTAAAGGACAAAAATATTACAGTAATGTCAGATGCTTGTTTGGTTATTCATTTATTTATAATGTATCATATTGTTCCTACCAAAGGACTTAACTCTAATGTACAACTTTAATAATTTGTGGAATTGTTACTTTGTTACATGTTAGTCAACTCTTAAGAACACAAAATATAACAGTAATGAGAGTTGATAAATCTTAAAAGTAAATAGCAGTTGGGGTGTTTGGAGCGGGTGGTCTTGCATACGGCTGCGCGCCTCATTGGCCATATCCCAAAGTTTGGCCATGTCACCGCTTATATGAGGGATGTATTGCACTGGCTTCCTATCCCGCAGCGGTGCCTCTTAGGTTCCGCTCCTGTGTATTTACACGAGCTCTGTCGCTCTACTCTGGATGTGCAGGGACGTAGAGCTCTCCGCTCCTCCACACATGGTGAACTTCTTGTTGTTCCCCTTGTGCAAACTGCTCTTAGACAGCATCATGCCTTCTCTGTTGCGGGCCCCATGTCTTGGAATGGGCTCCCATTAACAATACGCCTTATGCCTAGGGTCCATTCAGATGGCTTTTACTCTAGCCTTAAAACCATCCTTTTCAGCCGGGTTGGGTCAGGAGCGCTCCTGAGTAGTTACCTTGAAGTGGCGCTATATACATCTTCGGAATGAATGGTGAAGGCGCTATAGAAATGTCCGTCTACGAGCATATAAGATAAAGGATTATTTAAAAGTAGGCATGAAATCTTAGGGCAAGTTAAAGCCGGCTGATTTCGCATCAAGTCTGTTCTCTGCTGATGCGAGTGGATATAGTGTGGCTATTAAGAACCCCATAATCGGGTCAAATGTCTTATTTTTATATACAATCACGCCTAATCGAAAGTGTATTCCGTATCATCAATTTATTTTAAATTAAACCCTGATATTAATTGCAATTAATTGCAGTTGATAGGACGAATAGACGAGTTTGTGGACAACGACGTCTATTTGTTTACATTGCTCCGCAGACCGCACCTTCTCAGATGTACTCTTGTTTCCTGCTCTTTCTCGGCTGCTTCGACGTCACTGGGCAGCTCAACATAGAAAGCTCTGTCTAGTTATATATAAGAGGTCGTTGCTTCAGCCTATAGACAATTAGAAATTTATAGCGCGCTTTAACAAGACAAGTCGTGCACGAGAGCTTGTTGCATTGTATACTTAACCAAAGTGTTATGAGAATAGATAAGTTTTTAATTTTGATTTAAAATGAGTAGCAGATTAACTTTGACGGATTGTAACTGGAAGACTGTTCCATTCTTAATTCTCTGGGTCCTGAGACAGCAAAGCGCGATTTCCAAACTTCCTCTTGGTGCGAAGAACGGTAAAGTCTCCTTGCGTAACTTAAATCATGAATTCTTATATATCAGTTTGTAGTGTATGCTATGATCAAGGGCCTCAATTCGAGAAACTCTAGTAATTGCTACGTAAAATTTTTCAACTCTAGCTGTCAGCTCTTCTGAAGACTGACTCTACTCTTCTTCTCTTTCCATTGAAAAAGTGGCCCTTATATACCCTACATTGGTTCAAAAAGAATGTTCTAGAAGCACATTCTACATGACGGTACAATTGAACACTTTACCAATCAATCTTAACTATACGAAACCAATTTGAACCGATACCACAATGCAAAAGTTCTCTCGGTTCAGGAACACTTGAACCAGTGCTAATTCAGTGATCATACTATGGGCATTTCTAAGAAATCGAACCAGTCACTCAGTAACTAATAATTCACTTAATTACTCACTTAATTAGTCAAAATCATAAAAGTACACTTAACCTATTCAATTATACAATCCACATAAAGTCATAGTTAACTGAAATAAAGGCGAGTTTGCCACAATATGATACATGAGGAGGGAGATTTTGGAGAGGTGATACGGGCACAGATGGGAAGCCAGTGAAGTTGTTGCAGTGTAGGGTGATGTGATCTCTGGGTCCAAGACATTTAATAAGCGAGCGGCAGTGTAAAGAACTGAGGAAATAGGTTGTAGTGTCGATGATGAAAGACCGGATGGGACAGAGTTGCAGTAATCGAGGCAAGAAATGACAAGAGCTTGGATGAGAATGTGAAGATTAGTTTCATTGTGGCAATGTTTCACTTGTCGAATTTGGCGAAGGTGAAAGTAGCATACTCTGGCAACAGAAGAAATGTATTGAGTCATGCAATAGATAAAATCATTTCGTCGGCTTCATGATTCCTATATTATAACTCATTCGTTAAATACACGGTTGATACCTAGCTGACATTGGTCTGTGATCTGACACCCTTTTAATTATGCAGTCATGTATCCACACAGCTACAAAGAGTCAGTTGCACACATGCCTGTTTGAGAGTATGTACTATGTAATACATGGAAGACAATTAGCAACAAGCGTGTATCAAAAGCAACTGGGAAACCAATGCAGCTCGTCGTTAAAGTGTTAAGGCGTTAAAAGATATATGACATTAGGTGCCGTACAACTATTTAATGTTCCAGGACCAGTAGTTGACACAAACTCATCACAGGCTGATGCTTTATTAAAACAGGTCTGAAAGCTGCATATAAAGAAGTCAAAAACACGACAAAGCTGCATACAAAGAAGACAAAACATTTCTTGACAGAAATTGTTTGACTTGTAATCAGGTTAGCACAAACATAAAATTTACAATATATTGAAAAGTTTGCACTTAATATGCCATAACTTACAAGATTTCACCGTTATGTCTTGGGTAGCAACCGATTCATGGGGAGAAGAAGCTGGCACAGCTTATATAGTTTTCCCCATTGTTACTAATCACAAGGATTCATCAATGAGATGTACTAAGATAGTAGAACTAAAAGTCTAAAACAACCATCCAATATAGAAATGAAATCTACTGTCCATTGGAAATCATCATTATCATGATCTAAGATCAGTTCTGGTCAATCAAAGATATTTTGTAATCACAGTTAAATGCATTTAATGAGCATAATTCACGTGTGACTAAATTGATAGAATTCCACAACTCTGGGCTTTTATTCTAACAGAGATCTTGCTTTTATCCTGCCGACCTCTGATCAATAGTTTTGTCTGTGTCTAGTATTATAACCATGTGTTTCAGTAATCACTGTAAAGCATGAGTTAAATAAAGTTGGGAGAGTGCCTATAGGGTGCCTCAGTGCCGGTACATTAAAAATGCGAGTTGGAGTCTATATTTGTCATAAATTGTCGAGAAGTCTTAGGGACTTAAGTGATAACTGCTCTCTGCCAAATAATGGACCCCACAGATAATTCTTACCACCTTTTTTGAAGGATGAATATGGGCTTTAACATATTCCGATACCCATGCCCAAACCACTGTGCAATAATTTAAATAGGGCAATAGGAGAGCAGTATATAGCAACTGAAGAGAGTGTTCTGGTAAGCACCCTTGAGTCTGTGAAGAATCCCTACGATTTTAGCAACTTTATTCTTCACATGCTTGAGTCAACATGTTCCTTCCATGTAAGGTTCTCATCAACAATGTCCCTGTGGCATTCAATTTCGCCACAACAGATACTATATTGTTAAATGAATCCATAGATCCAATTGTTAGATAATTTTTATACAATTTATTTTTTTCTTACATGACTTTAATAAAGACGTGGAAAGCCAGTACAGGGTTTAGTTTACGTTTTAAACTTTTTCGGTTTATTCTGCCTTGATGGAAACTAGAATTATACATTTCATTATGTTTATCATTTAATATGATCGAGATATCATCAAGTTTTCCAAGGTTAAGAACATCTTCCCAGGTTTCATTTTCACTCACGGCATAGAAGTCGTTAATTAAATGCTTGCTGTTTGTCGGCACAAATTAATATATAATTCGGTTTTGGTAATAGGTCTAATTTGCAATCAAGGAAAACAAAAACTGGTAAATGATCACTTTTATCGGCATATAATATACCAAGGCATATTCATTATATTTTAATGTGTTGGGAAATATGTTGTCAATCAAGGTGGAGCCAGCGAGTCTACTGGGCATGGTTATAATTGGTCGTAAATATGCAGAAAACATTTAAAAACTCATAAATAAGATGATGAGAATCCCGTTGTAAATTGAGATTAAAGTCCCCACAAATATAGCAGGGTTTCTTTGTACTTGCCAATGAATTCGTTAAGGTCACTATATCATGGTTAAATTTAGTGATGTCCGTATTTGGTGGTCTATAACACATCACAATACAACTGGGCGCGGTGGTTTGGGGGTATGTTCGGTGCCTTGCAGCTGGAGGGTTGGGTTCGAATCCACCTCAAAGCCGCCGCCCGTAGGGACCCTGGGCAAGTCCTTCACTCGCAATTGCTCATGCGCTTCGGCGTGAAACTCCGATTCAGCGTTCGCGCAGTAGTCGGGAGCGCCTCTGAATGGGAAATCTGGTAGGGACGCTATAACAAGTGTTCAAATACAATACAATACAATATAAATTGATCCAACCAGTATAGTAGAATTCGTAGGTAGGGACATGATGACCATTAAGTATTCAGCCTCACTATCAAGGAAGCAGTTAAAGTTAATACCTTGAGCTTGAAGACAATCATCTACTGATCTGGCAATCCCGCCCCCTCTTCATACAGGACGAGTTTTAGCAAATGTTTTATATCCCTGATATCTAATCTTGCCATCAGTGTCAAAGGTGGACCAGGTTTCTGTCAGGGCAATGACACTGAATTTGCCTTTTATGTTCTTAATATAGGTCCAAAGGTGGGTTTGATTTCTACTATGGGGTCGTCCATTAATTATGTCAACAAAATAGGGGGGAGGGGGTTTGGAAAAGTTTGACAGTTGTTGACAAGGAGGGTTCGGTACAATTTGACGTCAACATATTTTTGTCAAATGAATGAACACAGACCCTTCAAAATGGTAGCGAAAACATTAAGTAATGCTAAAAATGTATAAGTACGTAATGTTTAATACTACTAAAAAGCTGGCAATAAACTAAACTCATATATTTTTAAATTCGAGATTGCATTTTTTAGTGTAAATATTAAAAAAAAAGAGTCTACATGTATTGAGCCATTGTGTTTCTTTTTGTAGGGGGGGGTTGTGGGATTGTTGATATGTTGATATAATTTTTAGGGGGTCCGTCAATGTTTGACAGTTGTTGACAAGGGGAGGGGTCAAAAACTGCATAAAATTTGTTGACATAATTAATGGACGAACCTATATCTACGGATATTAAGGTGGAGCGTTTTAATATTGGTTTGAATGGTGCTACCATAAACCATTTTATTAAATTCATCTTCTGAGAAATGTTTAGATATTGACCTAGAGATAGGGTTGGAATGTTTGTGGATTCACGCTCTCGTTGATTTGGATCACACTAAGATTAAGCAAACTTGTTTCATCTACCAAATCTGCAATTACTGCAAACATGTAGGCTATTTGACTTATTTAATTGAGCACTGAAAGTTCTTCATCACTAAAGACATTGTGGGTGCCTTGAATAAATTATTACATCAGGAGAAGCTGCATTTGTTTCCTGCTCTGCATTTGGCTACCCTTGAACTCGCAAATAAATTCCTGACCTTCTTCCAGACCAAATTTTTGGTAGCCTATAAAGCTTAAAAAGTTAAAATGGTCGGTTCCTCTGCATAAAATAAATTCCTTCATCTTAATTATATAACTTGCTTCTATATTATTCCAGTAAGATAATTCCATGCCAGCATTTCCATGGGCATTTCATGGAACCGATTTTGTCTCTATTGGTCTCATGAGTATATTAATATTATATTTAAATGTCATTTATCAGTTATAAATTTTAGTTTAATTAATTTGATGTTTATATTTGAATAATATCAGACTACAAGGTGTGTTCAAAGTTTCCGCTTTCGGCCTTAGCCAGAGGCGCAACCACGGCAGAAGTTGGGGGGGACCTACTAGAATGTCTGAGTGCGGGGGGGGGGTTGCGAGCGCCGAAGGCACGAAGCTGCGATTGCCGCAGGCAAGAAGCCAGTGTTATTTCAGTTATGGTTTTTCAGTTACAGTTAAAGTTATCTAATTTACGATTTTTCAGTTAAAGTTATAGTTACAGTTAACTGAAATCAGATTTTTCAGTTAAAAGTTATTTTTTTTATTTTTCAGTTACAGTTTAAGTTATTTCTCTTTATTTTTCAGTTAGAGCATCAGTTATTTTTTTCACAAGTCATGACTAATGACACACTGACCACAAGTATTCTGAACAGTTACCAGAAATATTTACACAGCAAATCAACGTATTATCGGTTTACTTTAAAGAAAACACGATGTTCCAGATTAACACTTTCTCTGTTCCGACAATTAGTGTGCCACACTCGTTGTTTTCAGCATCCTTGAAAGCAACAGTGCGAACACAACATCGACTTTTGTCGTCTGCGGCTTCATAAACAAACTGTTCCCACACGCCACTTTCTACTTTTCGACCACTACTTGGCTTAAACATTATTCTCGTAGTCATGGATTCTTTTACGAATTTACGGTTTAGCGCCAACGACAACATAACGAAAGGAAAAGGAACCGGAAGTGAAACGAATATAGAAAACTGAAAAGTAACCAGAAGTGACTAGCATAGAAGACTGAAAAGGAACCAGAAGTGAAACTAGCATAGAAAACTGAAAGAAACTAGAAGTGAAATGAGTATGGAAAACTGACCGTAGACTAGGGTAGGATTACCATTCAAAAAGTAAGTAAGAAAAACACTCATGTTTTATTTTTCAGTTAACTTTTGTTATTTTTCAGTTATACAGTTTTCGTTTTTCAGTTACTATTACAGTTTCAGTTATTCAGTATTTTTCAGTTTCAGTTACAGTTACAGTTAACTGACCAACATTTTTCAGTTATTTTGCTATTTCAGTTACAGTTACAGTTAATAGAAATAACACTGCAAGAAGCCCCTAACAACTAGAGGTATGGGGGAGCGTCGTAAGCTCCCCCATCGGGGTCTGGGGCAGTGTTATTTCTATTAACTGTAACTTCGTCGGTTTCCTGGGTTCCACGCACTCTGTTCGGCGGTCTTCTGCGGTTGTCGGAGTCGGTCGTGCGCTGGTAAGCTTCCAGACGCAGCGCCGTCCGGTAAGCTTCATCGAGAGTCTTGGGCTCTCGCTCGCGTACCTTGAGCGAAAGTTCTCGGTCTCTCATCGCTTCCAAGAAGGAGTCCTTCGCGATGATCTGCGTCGTCTCGTTGGAAGGCACCGGGTAGGCCAAGACGACCAGACGACGGATTTCATGCAGCAGGTCACTTAGGTTTTCTTCCGGGCGTTGACGTCGGTAGTACAGCTGAGCACGGAAGGTTTCTGCCTGGCTTTCCGTCCCATATCTCTGCGAAGGCGTTCGACAAGTTCCTCGTAGCTGACGCTCGGTTGAGCGCCGAAGTCCCAGAGAAGCTGCGTGGCGGCCTTCTCCAACGAACATCGTAGGTAGTCGGCCCGGTCCGAGGCGGTCCATTTGTTGTGCGTCGCACAGACCTCGAACTGCACCAGGAACGATTCCAGCGAGCCCGTCCTGTCAAACTTCCCTGGTTTCATCGGCGTCGGGCGGTTTCGCAGCAGGCCGCCGACATCTTCCAGCAAATTCGGCGTTGAAGTTGTCGGTCTCGTCGGTCCCTCGGTCTTCTCGCGGACGCCCGATCTCAAATTCGTCTTCTCAGTTGTCGGTTCGCCCGTCTTTTCTCGGACGCTCGCTCTCACCGGCGTCGGTTCATCGAAGTCGAGGTCTCCCAGCAAACGGCTTCGGTCCGGTTGCGTCCCCGTCGCCGCCATCCTTCTCGCAGCTGGCGTGGAAATTCTTGCTGGCAGGTCGGCAATGTCCCAAGCCGCGTAGGGAATGGTGTCGTCCTCGTCTCCCAGGAGCATCGTCGGTAAATTCTAGCGGTCGTCGGCTGTAGAAGAAACTGCGTACCCCACTTCTGGTACCAGTGTAGCGAAAACCCCGGTCGTCGTCTCTGAGCTCTCCAGGCGGCAGGGAAGAGGTTTGGGCTTGCACGGAGCAGCAGTCCGCGCGTCGCTATAGAAACGTAAATTCGGCGTTCGGAGTATTGCGAACGTCTAGCAGCACCAGCCAATCAATCGCTCAAGTCAAAAATCACCAACACGTCCTGGTTTTCTTCACGATATATTCTTGAAATGTCACACAGCACGGCACCACCTCGAACACCTGTTCGGTCCAGTCACAAGATCAAGTCGGCCACGAGTGTGGCAGGGGCCCTCTATTTATACCCTGAGCGGAGGGGGGAGCTGAGCAAACTGAACAAAGACTGAGCAAAGACCTGAGCAGACTGAGCAAGAGCTGAACAGAGGGGGAGGCTGAGCAGAACTGAGCAAGAACTGAGCAAAGACCTGAGAGAGCTGAGCTGAGCAGGGGGAGGCTGAGCAGACTGAGCAAAGACCTGAGCAGACTGAGCAAGATCTGAGCAAACTGAGCAGAGGGGGAGGCTGAGCAGAACTGAGCAAGAACTGAGCAAAGAACTGAACAAAGACTGAGCAAGAGCTGAGCAGAGGGGGAGGCTGAGCAGAACTGAGCAAGAACTGAGCAAAGAACTGAGCAAAGACTGAGCAAGATCTGAGCAAGAGCTGAGCAGAGGGGAGGCTGAGCAGAACTGAGCAAGACCTGAGCAAAGACCTGCGCAGAGGGGGAGGCTGAGCAGACTGAGCAGACTAAACAGAGCAGTACAGAGCAGAGCAGGAGCAAAACAGACACAGAGCAGCCCACCAAAAAAATCGTCACAATTATATGAATAAACTGGACGTGACTAGGGTTTAAGAGTAGAATATAAGCTCTAGAACAGTGTTTGTCAAAACTAGGAAAATCGGCACGGAGTAAGCCTGAACGGTCAATTTCCTCATAATACCCTTAAGGCGTTTATGTTCCCCTACAGTGGCAAATCCCCACCAAATAGGGAGGCATAAAGTAGCCGTGCGAGGTTAGTAGCTCTAACAACGTTAACGAGACGTTGACCAAGGTGACCGTGGACGACCAAAACACGTAGCGCGAACATGGATTGTCGGGCTTTGCAGCATATTTTGTCAATGCGTGCCCCCAAATCCAATCCGATCACCCAAAATAACCATCTCCTGGACCCGCTCGATGCCAATGATGAGAGGACGGAGGGCAATAGGTTTGGACCTCGCTCGTTTGACAACCATTTCTCCGGTCTTAGCATCATAGCATGGTTTAATTTAAGATTGATAAGGGATGCCCACTTCTAGGTATGGTCAAGTTCAGAAAGAGTGCTGTCAATGCCGGAAGCACGGACCATCAAGTAGCTATCGTCGGCCTACAAAAAGCTCATAACAACTAGAGGGTATGGGGGAGCGTCGTAAGTTCCCCCATCGGCGACGCAATTTTGAGCATTTGATACCAAATGGAGTGTATTTTGGGCTCTTGTTTGCCTCACAATTTTCAAAAGTTGGGGGGACCGTCCCAACCTGTTCGAAAGTTGGGGGACGGGTTCCATAGGGTGGTTGCGCCTATGGCCTTAGCACAAGCTTCAAGTCGCGCGCGCCATTGGCCAATATCAGCACCAATATAACCAGCCGATCAAATTCCTCCCAAGCATTAACGTCCGTTTTTCCGGATACAGTGTATAAGTTCTTATAGGTCTCTTGTGTAGTTGTGAGATCGCACGAAGTGTAAGATCCTGAGCTTACAATACAGGGTTAAATGAACTTAAATCGACGCAAGTGTTTGATAGGCTTAGCCTAGTATTGTCATAACGTTCATCTTGATTGACAAAACGACTCAACGAGACACTCAGTCTGGCCTACTAGTTAAGACGAATCGAAAGGCGAATTGCGTCTAGTGCAAATTAAGTTTTCTGTTTACCTACAATGGATCAACACGTAAGCTAAGAGACTTGATAGTTGTTAGCAGTGGCGTAACTAGGGGTTCGTGCGTCCGGGGGCAAGAATTTTCCTGACAATTTTTTCTTAGTTCCGCGGAAATTTCTGATGACCTTTTTTGCTTTTCCGTCTTTTTTCCCTGAAGAAAATTGTCACAAGCCTCATTTTGCGCCCCCCGCGCCCCGTGCAAGACTCATTTACTTTTTACTTTTTCACTATTCGTGCCTGATTTCTTTCACAAAAAATTCTCGGAAGCCTAATTTTGCGCCCCCCTGCCCTGCGCCCGGGGGCGGCCGCCCCCTACCCCTCGTTACGCCACTGGTTGTTAGAGACTTAGAGTCGTTGTTGATCGAAGCGGTGAAACATTCAATAAGAATTGGTGAAGGCGAATTAGGGCCTAACTTGCCGGTATTTAGAAAAGCCTACATGGCCATTAGATGGGACCCAGGACCCAGGTGGTCTTTATATGGGTTCTATGTGGGAAAATGGGTCCTGATGAGCTTCGTCTGGGCATGTTGGCAGGGTAAGGCTGGTGAGACAGCTGGCCCTCCAATTAGCCTAGGCCTGTTTAAGGATCAATGCTGGTTGGCATTCCACTGAAGATCAGTTAGGAAGAAATCCTGATCTTCGAGGGACGAATGCAATCTAGGCTATACAACGTACATGGAATAGTCCGTAGGCCTATTAATAAGAAATCCACAACCTGAGTTCTCATCTAAGCTTATGTTAATTTTACAGCTGACATAAGTAGGATATAGGAGCATTCACTCTGGATCACGTGACACTGTTTACGTAAGTCAAAACAAATGTAAAAATGCCGTCAACATATTTCACAGTTGATTTAGAGTTTGGACATTTAAAAAAAAAGAACTACAGCATTAGTAATCGTCAAAATATTAATGTTTTTACTCATTTGTTCACAATATTGCTTCCAGCAACAGCCGAATGAGCCGATGTTTTGACTTACACAAACGTTGGCGGGCAGATATCACAAAGATATCACGTGACTTGTGAAGGCTCCTATAGAATATATATATATAGGATTGATTGATTGATTGAAACTGTAGTCATTGATAAACTATTTCGGTCATTCGGTGACTTATGGGCCCAGGCCTAATGGTTGAATGTCGGTTGTGTATGTAGGCCCTACATTACATGTAGCCTACATATAATTAGGCCTAAATATAGGCCCAGCCAAGAAGATTTCAACCTTCATGTATTGTACCTAGGCCTGCTATAGTCACATAAAAACATCTAGTTCTATCAATAATCGTAATCTTCAAACTTCTAAAGCGCCACTCGAAAGTCAAGTGCAGGGCACCAGCTTATTCACGAGCGCTGCGTCTAGTCAGAGGGGTTGTCCAAAAGAGTAGTACGAAGGTGGTCCGAGTCTGGTTTCAGAGGGGCAGAGCAGATGTTAAGGTGGCTGTCGTTTAGGGCAAGAATTGGAAGGCAGAGTTGGGCCCTTAGGGTAAGATTTCTTGAAAAGGAGAGACTAGTTAAGAGTGGAAAGCCATGGGGTGATGGATAGAGGAGCCTGAGGTGGATGTTGGTGGATGATAGGCGATGATGGTGGAGTAACTGAGAAAGTGCGGAATTCAGGAAGCAGATCGTTCCAGAGACGTCAATAGTTTGTGGATGAAGTGTAGTGCTCGAGCAGAAGATCAACTGCATGCAGTTCTACTTCCATCCATCCAATCCGTCGCTCCTTCCAATTTCTCCCATATTCAACGTTGCTCATCGTTAGAACTAGCGCTTCACTCTAACTTTCTCTCGATGGTCTTTTGCAACCAGATTTTCTTCTTCACTTGACATCATAGAACAACCCTGTAACTTGACCAGCTTATCCTTGAGCGCTGCGTTCACGGATAAGCCGGTGCCCTGCCTTAAGCTTTAAAGCTTTAAAGTTGAGCTTGCTAAGTTTCGGAGCGTATACGCTGACGGGCATAAACTGTGCACGGTGAACCAATTCGCTAGACGGCGCCGTTGTGTTTGCGCATCGAGCGTAGATTTCGGTGATTTGTGTCGTCTGCTGATTTCGTTTGAGGTGTGTTCGTCGTGTCTCGGATATCGATCCGGATCCGGTCTAGTTCGGCCGCCGCCGCCGCCGACGGACCGACCGACGACAGACGACGGGTGGATTGACAGACGGACGCCGCCGCCAACGCCGCCTTCAGCTCGTTCCTATGGTCGACGACGACGAGGAGTTGTAGGCACGAAGCGTGGTCGGTCGGTCGGTCGGGCGTCGGTGGTGCTGCTGTCGTTTTGCCGTTGGGTTCCCTTGCGGTTTCTCGGCTGCTCACTGCGGTTTGCCTAGAAGTAGTTATACTTTGCCAGATAAATCACCGATCCAGCAGATAATCCACGCATTAATCCGAATTTCTTGGCGGTCTCTGAAAACGAGACGGGACTAACGATGCTACAGAGAGAGTTTCGTTTGCCGGATTATCAAGGAGAGGACAGAAAAATGTGCTTTTTAGGACTGAATTTCTTAAACAGATTGACGAGTTACTACAGTTTATGATTGGTGCAAGTTTGTTTGGTTAAGTAGCTTATGTTGCGGCTTTGAGTTAAGCAATAAGTTAATGATTTAGTCTTTAGTTTTTAGGATTTGGTTTCACAGTTTACAAAAATTCGGTTGAAGGCTACTGGCAACAAGGAACATCTCTGGCAAGATTTAGGATGTTCTGAGCAACATGCTCTGCTATGTTGACTGATATTTTAAAGTTTCTCTCTGTAGCTAACATCTAGGCCTATCAGTAATAACAGTGTGTTCTATGATGGTGTTATTGTAGAACTTTACAGTTCTCGTTAAATAAATCTGTCATTATGATATATAATCTTGGAGACCACAGTGTTGGGACAAGAAGAGATTACAGCTACTTTGTGGAGGTGCTGGTAGGTATAGCATTATGGTCTTTCCATGTGGCTTATGGAAGTCGATTGGAGCCCCGTAATGACCACCTTCAATGTGAAAGATTTCTGAGCAGCGAGACAATCTTGATCAATTCAGCGGCAACAAAACTTTTAGAGGTTCACATCCGAAACAATGTTCAGGTTAGTAATCGTACATTCTGGCATCAAATGACAATAATCCACACAGTCATTAATTACTGATTTTTGGATGCATAATTAATTTTTCTTGTTCAAACATGTGTATAATTTAAGCAGGACATTTGATTTTTAGAAACTTTTTGTGTGGAAATGTAAGCCTACATAACAAATAGTTGTAACTTCTCTACTGTTTGTGGTCAAACACGCAGGTAACAGGTTTCACCAAATATATTTGGCACTTTTTAGTTAAGTTCCGTACAGACAAGTGCTAATATCAGATTTAGATTTGACAAATGTAGCTATTAATATCAAGTAATTTCAATTTTAAAAACTCTGAGGATTTTATCAGGTGACATATTGCATGTATAAATTGTAGATATTTTGTGGTTCATATGCTAAGTATTAGGATTGTCACAAAGTGATAGTATTTAGTATTGACCTCCTACAGGCTGTGGCCTGATTTCCAAGGAGTGGGAAAAGAAGGAAGCTTTCTGCTGGTTGATTGAGACCATCTTTACTGGCTGGGGTAAATTCAGGGGATGTGCAGAATGTACAGGCAGAGGAATGGCAATAGTGGCTCTGATATGCCCTTGCCACTGGGAAATATATTCCTAGTGACTACATTGCTGCTCAAAGGTCTTGAATATAAATCTAAATGTTGATGTTTTTCTACAGTGACTGTATGGCCTGGACCCTGCTTATGTTTCAATGAAGTGATTGGGTGAGATCCTTCACCACCACTGCCCGTTTGAGTGGGTGCCACACCCCTTTACGCTTCCCTGTGTACAGACTGTGCTTTTCAGAGATTAAATCTCTGAAAGAAGCCACCATTGGTATGCGAACAGGCATCCTCACAAATAGAAGTGGCTTGATGTATTATGCTCTGATCAGTGTAGCTAACGGACCAGTAGTAGTTTTACACGTCCAACCACTTCTAACATTGGCAAATTCCGTGGTTATTATGACTTATCAAAAATGACAATGATCACCTCTAAACACAGATCGTAATACAGGGTGCTGTAGTATTAGGCTCAGTTATAATGCTGTTCAGAAGAATGGATTCTCCTTTGCTTTGTCTGAAATGAAACTCCTCGCATTACTATCATATCCTCGTTCACCGGGAGGAACTTTTGATGTCTATCTTTGCCTGAGTGCCTGTGTGCCAAGCGGTTTCCTGCCTTAAATGTTTGGCTTCGTGGCAATTTTTGTTACGGACAAACGTACAGAATTGTGAATAATCCGGCCAGATGTCGGTCATACGATGCTCTGATGGATGGGTCGAATTTATTGATTTCCAATGAAGTGAGGTGTCGAGTTCCTTGCATATCATACGATCTCATTATTGAACCAGGTTCTTTTCTTGGTCTGAGGCAAGGTGATACGTTTATTTATTTGACATGTTATGGGATCTTGCTCTCCATGAATTTGATAAGGTATCATGGTGCCTAGCTGTCCATAATGTAATGTGAAATGGTTCCATGAGGATAGTCTATAGTGATCTACAGTATTCTCTATGACTAGGGTGAAACTGCTGAATGGAACTGCACTGATGCTGAAATATTATTGTTTTCATTTTTTAAGAAAGAAGGGAACAGCCAAAAGGAAAAAATTATTTTGTTTTGGGCATACAAATGTTACTATGTATAAGCTGAAGCAGAAATGGATGTAATTACTTGTAAATATATGGATTATGTAACAATTCCAAGTTTTTACGTTTTTGAATACAATTGTCTGGAAATGTATTTTGTGTCCATGCAGACAGATGCTAATAGAAAATGGACCAAATTGGACTAATTAATTGTTTTATAAATAAAGCTACTGGCCTCAGATAATTCGTTGCTTCCTGTTTTCCAAGCTGGCTGAGAAATTGGTTTTGTGGCTTGTTTGAAATCTGTTGCACTGCAGTTTCTGAGTTGAACATTAATTATGCCATATTTTGACAGTAACTTGACTGCTGTAGTTTGCATAAAGATCCAATTAATTTAGTTCATTTGCTGAAACTTTGGTAATAATAGACATTTTATTAACATTTTTGATGCAGTTGACTACATCAAGTTCAGTTTTTAAAGTTTAATTAATTAGATATTTATTAATAAAATATTTTAGAGCCCAGACATTTAGGATTATACTTATATATATATATATATATATATATAATATATATATATATATATATATATATTTATATATATATAAGTATAATCCTAACAGGATTATACTTCAAACAGGATGTGGAGAAGCTGAGAATTAACAAAGAAAACCCAGACAAAAATATACGAGACGATTATATGCAACTGATTTTCCTATATGGATCAGAATGTTGGACAATGTAAAAGCAAGATGAGAAAAGAATTCTTAAAGCAGAAACGAGTTGGCTGCAGAAGATCGCAGGGATTTCAAGACCACAGAAAATAAGAAATGATGACATAAGACATTCATTAGGTATCCAAACAACTCTGCTAGACAAAGTCGTTCAACGGAGACTCCGATGGTTTGGACACCTAGAGAAAATGCCAGTTGACCGAATCCCACACAATGCACTACATGCAAGATTCGAAGGATAAAGGCACAAAGGCAGACCATACTACGCTGGATAGACAATATAAATGAAGACATAACATCACTTAGACTAACTCTAAGGGGAGCAGTGGACTTGACAAATGACCGAGGACATCTCAGGACAATGGAGATCATTTATTCGTGCCCATCGCCGCCATATGGTTTGTGTCAGATGATGATGATGCTGATGCTGATGATGATGCTGTTGTTGCTGCTGCTGCTGCTGATGATGATGATGAAAAAGAGAAAAGAAAAGCTCAGCAGCAGGTTTTGATTGATGCTGTAGAGCTTAAATGCTTGAGATGTGTGGGTAATGAGTTCTAGAGCATCTTAAAATGAAGGTCCCTGTGTCGCTTACAGGAAATAGATAGATATTGGTACTGCAAAACAGAGATCAATAATTATTTTTCTTACGCGTTTCATACGGGTGTTTGTGCACATTAATGGTTAAATAGGCAACAAAACAACCAGGAAGCAGCCAGTGGTGGTCTTAAACACATAACTAGCGTTTTGCAAGTGATAAAGATTGAAAACTTCCAAAAACCCATCTTGTTTCAGCAGAGCAGTTTAACTTGATGCCAATGCTTGGTTATGAGGAAGATCAAAATCAACAGTGTTACTTACCCGGTAACTTATTTATGAATGATGAGTACAATGTATCTTGATTGTTTCATTAACAATGTCCTCCCATGCACCAAGGCTTATGGCTCCATCCAGTGCTGTCAAAATTACACTGAGACTTAGAATGGTATGTTATTGAGTTAGGCTTATCTGATTTTAGGTGATCTCAATTAAAGTTGGCTAGATATCTTGGTGAAGATTGGAGGGTGATCAGATTTGTCACTCCCTCCCTACCTCCAAGTCCTTCCATCTCTCCCTCCCTCCCTTTAACCCTGCCAACCTCCATCCCTCCGTCTGTACCTCCAGCCTTCCGTCCATTTGCACACGCTGTATAAGATTATGGTATCGCCCCCTATCGAAGTGGCTGGTACTCATTCTGGCATGCCAGCCATGCATAACAGGAATGTTGACACAATGACATACAGACAGACAGACATTTCTCTTCAATTATATTATTAATAAGTGGTTATCAGTTGCAGGGAGTATATAAATTGCGCCTATTGTTATGGAGGAACTTGATTGTGTGTCTGCACGAATGAAGATAGACTCCATTATTCCTGCATCTGAGATTGGTGAATTATTATATGATTCATAACTAAACAATCTCTGACAGAAAAAGCAACTCCTCCTCTTCCCCATCCTTCTCCTCCTCCTCTTCTTCCTTCTCCTCCTCCTCTTCCTCTTCCTCTTCCTCCTCCTCCCCCTCCTCTACCCTGTTTACAAAAATTATGAAGAGCATTGTAACCGGGGCAGTGGATTCGACTTCTCTTTCAAGAGTGCCCCTAGAAATATTAAGATCAAAGATTCTTCTGTTGATCTTAATGTAGTGTCTATCCAGTGTCTATGTTTGATCTTCTGTTGGAGTGCCAATGATAAATTTTTTTTCTTGAAGTGGCACTTTATAAATGTCAGATTACAATTACAGTTACAGGTTACAATTACAATTGCAATTCTTTGCATTGGTCGCCAGTGAAATATGTAGCTGCGTGTACTGTTAATTGTTAAGGAATAGTATACACCGTTGAACAGCGTAAAAAGATCAATTGATTATGCTGTATTTTAGTGTGATCTGAGGTCCAGCAGACAACTGAGGTAATTTATCACAGGTCTGCACTGTCAATGGATGATAAGACAAAGGACCCACTCACTTGCTCATCATCATGGTCAGCCGTATTTGCTAAGAGTAAGCAGTGTATTGGAACCAAAATCTAGGTCAATTAACAAACCTGTATTTGGCAGGTTAAACAGAACAGATTAAAAGCATCATGATGTTCATAATACTTATTGCAAATAATGAATAAATCTAACAAAGTAATATTTATTAGAGGGCTGGTAAATCTAGAAATCCCATAACTGAAAGATCATGTAAACCAAAGTGTAAAGAAGAGAAGAACAATATTATACAGAAAGAAAGAATGTCATAATGTTTACTGACATAGGCAATATGCCAAAGCCCAAAGCAGGGGTGTCAAACCTTTTTTAGTGGCAGGCCAGTGACAACATTTCCAGCAAGTGGCAGGCCAGGGTGCCGAAGGTGCCTGTGAAAATGGGGGTAGGGATCTGGGAGGGCTCAAGCCCCTCCCAGATCCCTACCCCCATTTTTGCCCAAGCCACAAATGGCGGGCGGGCCGGTGTCCCGTGATATTCTGTACCCCCTAAAGCATATCTCGCCCGGATGGAATAAACCAGTGTACAGTATCCGAGGGGATAAACCATTATCTCCCCCATCGTCATATGCATCACGATAGCCAAGACGAAAATCCAGTCAAAATCACTAACAACGAAGTAAATGAATTTCAGGTCGGCGTACAAACTAAAGATACGCAACTTAAAAAATTGTATGCGTACAATAAATCCAAACAGTACGACTGAATGCACTTAGAAACCGCCAATGATGCAAACTAAACCGGTTACTCCATTTTGCTAAGGGGGATACTCATTTAGGGGGATACTCTGTTTCGTGGCACCGGCTCTTTGACACCCAGGGCTGGCCCAATTTATTATTTACATGGGCGTATTTAGGGGTGGTTTTACGGGTTCAAACCCCCTCGAAATAAGTTTCAGAAAAATTTGTATATGCTTTTACCCACAAAATACAAAAAAAACTGGACTTTTACGACGATTTTCAATGGAACTTCCCCGAAATCTTAAAACCCCAAATTTTTTTCGGGATCTGCCCATTAGCCCAAAGGATGGCAGGGCACATGCATGCAGCCTAATACAGATTAAATACACTGAAAATACCAGAGTCGAGTGCAGATGTGGAAACATAAGCCTAGACTTTGGATTTAATCATCTGGCTAGCCGATGTTGAAGACCTGTGCAGAAGCATCAATTTGAGTGACCTGGTCTGAGTCTTTGAAGTCCGCATATACATTGCCGTTCCAGGACCAAGATGGCTTGACAATAATTGAGACTTTCTGGAGGTCGTTCCTTTAGCTGGACATTCACTGTGGTTAGAAGAGCACAGGCACTTTAGAAGTTTTGAGTTTGCGATTTCGATTTAATATGATCCTTGAAAAGTCTAATGTCACTGCTAACTTGGAGGTTTGTAGAGTGCATTTGGTCCAAGCAGTTACTCTTGATCTTTAAAGCATTCCACAGATTGCGCAACAGTGAAAACAATGTTCTTGCTCACTGGCCACATCATTCTTTGACCTCTTCAAGTACTTTTCTGCCAATGTTATGACGATATGAAAAGCTGATAGAGAATTCGCATAACATCCTTATTACCATGAGCAAAGAACCAACAACTGACAACAGAATAAGGCTTATAATGTTACTCATGGAGTATATAGGAAAGTTTAATGGCTGAATTCAGCCATCATCTTGGCACACTTTCCATAGAGTAACTAGGCCCCTGCTTAGAGGTATTTATCCATTTAGGTGCACTTGTTGCTCCCATTTAATAGCTTTGTCTTTCTACGATGATGTAATACTCCTTGATGATTGTTTGACATGCATAATTAATTATCGATGTAGATACCTACTGGGAACAATGAATGTCTACGTCTCAACGGCTAATGTTCAACGTCAGGACTTGGTCTCTTACATTGCTGTGCCGTTTATAAAGTATTGGGGTGCTTGATAGTTTAGTGGTTAGTGTGCTGGACTGTCAATCGAGAGGCCGGGCGTTCAAATCCCCACCAGGGCAGAAATTTTGTTTGAGACTTCTGCTCCATCTGCACCACTAGCCAACTCGGCTTTAATGAGTACACTGACCGTACACTATCGGTGGGAAGATGATATGGCGAGGGAGAGGAATGGCCACCCACCCTTATATGCCATGGCCCAGAAAATGAAGTCGCTGACACTTCGTACCCATGGCTGCCTCAGGGCTAGCTTAAGGGACTGCTCTTCTCTGCTTATTATTAAGTATTGAATATGAAATCTCAGCGTGCCACATCCACAATTCAGCCACAATTACATTATTTCTCATTTAATTGAATGTAGTGACTTCTATATCACCGTATCATAAAGCACAAGGCATCAATCGATGGTCTCTTCAAGTGAAACCGTAGTCAAAGTCATAGTCAAAGTCATAGTCAAAGTCATAGTCAAAGTCATAGTCCATTAAGTCGAAATCCAATTAGTCGGAGAAACCAGAAGTCAAGCTACAGAGGTAAGGCAACCTGAAACAGACAGGGCAGTATTAACGGGGTGCTAAGGGTGCTGCAGCACCCAGGCTCGCAGTTTTGAGGGGCCCGCATTCCATAAATATGTGCATGGTGGACCAATGGTTGTCAGAGGGGGCCTATGAAAGGTAATCACAGCACCCGGGCCAGCACTAGCCTTAATGCGGCCCTGGAAACAGATGAGTTTTAAATTCAGTTCTGATTGACATAAGGAAACTCACAGAACACACAACTGGGCAGTGAATTTCAAAGCTCTTGATGGTCATCAAGAACACCCAAGAGCCTAACAGTTTCTGTGTGAGGCACAGTAAGAGCTAAAATTCTATTTACCGAGCACAGTATTCGCTAACATGAAGATGAGCAAGGAGCAGAAATAGGTGGGCTGATTTGAATGCAGTGTTTTTCGAACTATAAGATAAATTTTAAACTAAATGTTTTTCTTGGTGGGCAGCCAGTGTAATGAGCACAATATACCCGTATGGTTGTAATGTGTTGATGTAGTATGACTTGTTAGAGAATTTTGAACCATTTGTTGTTTGTGGAGGCAGAAGATTTGATTTCTTAGCAGGTGATTGTAAATAGTTCTACAGTCTTCTGCCTATTTGACTTTAAAGCCTGAGTGCCAGACCAATTAAGGTAAAGGAGTGGTTGTGTACAGGTCATATTCTGAATTAGACATCTTACCTGGCCCATGGCCAACACACATCCAATGTTCAAGTGAATATATTATATGCCTGGGATTGTACTGCAATTGTGTAATGTGTATACACATATAGGTATACATGTATGGTGTACATAGGGCCTATAACATTATGTTGCTCATAAGAGAAATGTATTATGGCCTGATGGGAGTGGAATACCTGAGGTTATTTCTTTAGGCTAAAGGTTGCATGTTTTGTTTCCTGGTATTACCTCTGTGGTTTTATACTGGCAGGGAAGGAAAGGAGTTTGTGATTTAGATCCATTAGTCGTCTCTGCTTCATGGCCATTCCAATGAAGTCAAACTCCAAGGCTGCTATTTAATGACAGCATAGCATGTCCTGAGCATCTGTACTTCAGTGGTCGACAGAATGAAAATCAGATTATGGTATAGTATCATAACATCAATATTGATCAGTGTAATGTAGTTTAGTAGCATATTTGCATTCATATCATTACCTAAGTCAGTAAGAAGCCTTTTATTAAATGCAAGACAAGGTTCACATTTTAAAAATTAGGCAGTTGTTGTAAAGAGTTACTGTTATTTGTTCAGAAAAAGTCCAAATCAGCTACTAGCAGCTGCTATGAGCCCTTCTAGCTGTTGCTTCACAATGGTAAACTGTTTGAAGAATGGTAAGTTCATCAGTAGCCGAGTGATGCTGCAAAGGTGACATACATGTTTGAAGACAGCTTTTGGCAACAGATGTAATCTTGACTGTCCAATTCCTGAAACCTTGCAGCTGAAGCCTGTGGAAATTCCGCACAGTTCATTGTTAGTTGTTAACAAATAACAATATTCATTCATTGATTCAAACTGACAAATATGCAGTAAGATTACATGTTCTGGTAGTGACAGATGACGTAGTGTGACGGCGACAATGCGGTGATGATTGTAGGGCTTTAGGCGTTTGCAAAATCATCCAAAATCAAGTAAATTTCACGTGGTTGACCTGTTATGCATTATAGACGTGGACACGGATGCAATACATACCCAAATATACTTATGTGCAGGCATATGGCTTCAGACCCAACAAAAGTACACATACCTTCTGAAAAAAATTGGCATTGGCAGATCCAGTCAGGAGATTGTGATGCACCTTCATGTGCTTACAAG
Source organism: Aporrectodea caliginosa (assembly GCA_020284085.1). Taxonomy (NCBI): domain Eukaryota; kingdom Metazoa; phylum Annelida; class Clitellata; order Crassiclitellata; family Lumbricidae; genus Aporrectodea; species Aporrectodea caliginosa. The sequence continues at coordinate 80,128 of JACEVL010000405.1, forward strand.
GATAACACATCCTCAGTTTGGAATAGTGCTACAGTCTGCTGCCTGTACATGTCTAAAGAGGCAATGAAGTGAGGCAAGCAATCAAGTGAGGCAAGCAATCAAGTGCAGCAGGCAATCAAGTGGTGTCAGGTTGATAGTCAACCATACAACTTTGCTCCAGTAGTTTCAGTAATTGCTTTAGGGGTCAGCTGGTCAGTTGCTATGAACTTGAAGGAGGAGGGCTGTTGATGGGTGGACCTTGTGCGTAGGTGTGCATTAGAGATTGAACCTGCTGTGTATACTGTAAATCCGTGCATTCTTCACACAAAATGAGAAGACGGCTAAAATCCACATCATCTACTACATTCAGATCTAATCTAATTTGAAAGCTGTCCTTGGTTTTTTGACCAATTCAATCCAGTTTTTGGCACACACCAATTTATATCGAGGAACTAATGACTCAGGCCTTTTAACTTTTTTGCGATTTCCTAATGTAATTTTGCGTAGAAGTGCCCATCGATTAATGCCGCATGCTTTACGATAATGGTGCTATAGAAGTTTGTAGATTAGATTTAAATTAGATTTAGATTAGATTAACAGCCCAAATGTGGCAAACTATGGAGATGGAGAAATAACATAAGTTTCCAGTTGTGAGTTTGTTGATGAAGTCTTTTGACCTCTTGAATGGTAGTTGAAAGATTTTTCTGTGTGTCTAGGCCAGTGGCATTGCCAGGAAACAATTTTGGGGGTTTCCATTGGACATGGTCGAAAAAGTTGAATCTTTTTGTATTTCGCATATAAAAGCATATAAAAAAATTTCGGCAATTTATTTGGGGATGGGGTTTGAACCTGTACACCCCCTTAAATGCGCTCATGGTCTAGGTTAACGATCCAAATAGTTTGTGGTCACCAGTTCAGATTCTAGTCCAGCACACTTGTATGTTAAACTATTTCAGGACCAAATTGCACTCAGATTCAATCTTTAAACAAGAGCATCCAGCCAGACTCTCTGGAGAACTGATTCTCATTTCGATCTTGGTTTCCTAATCCCTTGGTTTCTCAGACTGCGTAGATCGTTTAATGTTTTCATAAGCTGCTGCGTACTGACCGGTCTCGGTGGCGGCTTTACGTGTTCACCAGGCGTGACATCAACACGGCATCATCATTCCACTGGGCGTCATTTAAGATAGACTTAAGACTATATGAGTAATAATCTCATTGAAGACCATCTCTTACAACATGGCAGATACTATTTATGAATAGATTTTTTCCGGCAATACTCGTCATTAGCGGCTTTTGCTTTTTGGATGTGCAGTCTTAAAAAGAACATCGCTAACTATCCAAGTAAATTGTCTTGCTTTGCTGTTTAAATAGGGGCAAGTGGATATTCAAGATGGCCTTCCTACCCGGAGCCGGATCCAGATTGACATAGAGAAGAGCGGACAGTCGGAGGCGCAGAACGACTGGATCGTGGTCAATCAGACGCTGTTTGATGTTGGGCATGGGACCATCTTCGTGCTGCAAGTTGTGAGTACGCTCAATCAGTGCCACCACCAGCAGCTGTTACTATAATTCTGTTTCCTGAGTTTTTTCTCGGTTTGATGCTAGTAATACATTATTCAGCAGCGAATAGAAGCAGCTGTGAGGATAATAAGGTCAAGGGTCGTGATGGTGGTTGAGTTTGTGGTAATGATGATGATGATGATGATGGTGGTGGGAATGATTATAGATTCATATCAAGTTTTGAATTGAAAAGAGAAGTTAAACCCAACCTATGATGAAGGTATGTCAATCAATCAATCAAAATTTATATAGCGCCCCTTCAAGATCCCTACTCAGAGGCGCTCAGTGTGTTTCATAGTGACATTTAGTTATCTGATGTCTAACTGAATGACTTCTGTGAAGGTGGCTGTTAAACTGATCCTATGGTATTTTGCTGGTGTCTAACTGCTGGATGGGACAAGGCATTTAGGCTTTGAAGTGTACAGTATGTCCTAGCAGTGACCAAACTGGTTTTAAAATTGGACTAAGTAGTTATTGATCTGTATGGTCTTAGCGGGAAACTAGTTCATGTGATTGTAATAGCTGCTGATTTTCTCTAGAATCATATTCCTTTTAACTTTAACTGTTAAAAGTGACAAACCAAGCAGCTGTATCATTAAGAATTATGGTCTATCACAGGGATGGCCAAAACCAAATGCAGCCCGCGGGCTGCTAATCGTGCACCTACTAACTTGTCCGACTACTGCATAATAATGATATCTAAAATACTAAAAGATTTAGTGTTGTAAGTCTAGTCGTATCTGTTTTTTCATCTTGCTATGAAATAAACATTTATTTCTTTCGAGGAGAAAGTGGCCCGTAGGCCAAAAAAGGTTGGCCACCCCTGGTCTATCATTTCATAGATTTAGAGAAACTGCGGATAGAAGCCTTGGGCTTGTTGGATAGCCGTGGCTTGCTTATAGACAGACATGGCCCGGTTAGCTACAGTGGTTAGAGTGTAGGCTGCGTGTATTCATGCGCCTCTGTGAAAGAGTGCATGCGGATTGCGGTTCGCTTCCCGATACTGGCTTATTTAAGAGATTTAAATCTCGGGCTAGAACGAACCTTAAATGGCGTGGCGTCAATTCAAACGGGTGAGCGATGGTGAAGGATCTCACCCGATCAATTCATTGAAAAATGAGCTGGGTCAAGGTCATATTATGGTCGCTATAGAAAAACGCGAACATTTACATTTATAGATGAATGGATGTATACTGTTTGGTTAAAAGGTTTTACAGAGGCCTTTCCAGTTACTCTGAAGAATGTGAGTGTGATGGATTGGAGGAGAAGGCGGTTCTTTATTTTTGCTGTTGATGGTTGTAACTAACAATAGCCATTCATCGTTCAAATTTTACGCATCTCCATTCATTTCCTGGTGTTTTATACGGCCCTTAATGCAGCCCGGCTATAACAATACATTTATGTTTGCAGGGAGATTCCGTCAACCTTGCATCATTTGCTTCTGCTTCAGTTGTTGAGGCCGATGCTTTCAATGCTATCACTTCGCTTCTGCTGGCGTTTGTGCTGATGTTGATGATCTTGCTGCCACTCTTTTTGTACGTCTCGTCTCGTCTGATCGGCTTTGATCTGATCATCTTCTTCCAGGGGGACACTAGTCAGAGTACAGCCATATCCACAGTGCAGCACCATGCCAATATGTCCTGGGCTGCTGTCGTCCAAGCTTCATGTAACCCAAAGATTTGATCTTTCGCCCAAACCCCTAGAACACATGGTTTAAGTCAACCATTAGGTATCTCTCACTTGGGGCCTGCTTGTAATAGCTTCCATAGCTCTCCAATGGTCTCCAGTGGTTGCCATTCTAGTCGTAATCTCCATGTTGCTCATATTGTTGTCCGCATGGGATCTGCAATCTCTAAGCAGCACATATTGTAGATAGCTTTTTGAAATGTGGTTTTGCTCAGTAATAGAAGCGATCAATAATTCATAGCTTGTACATTACAGTAATGGTGAAGAAGTATCTGGCTTAGATTAGATTAGATGATCTAGTCTGATGTGTGTTGATCTGATCTCGTCTGATCTGCATTGATCAGACGAAGCGTCTGTTCCAATGTTATTGGATGACTTCGATGGCAGTTTATGAACCAGTGGTTAAAGTGGTTTGGGTCAGTAGTGGGAACTCTGAAGAAGTGTTTTATTGGAATGCATGTGTTACCTGGGTTCCATCGCATTGTGAGCAGTGGGAATGCAAGCAAAGAATTTTGAGAGCAGTGGTAACACCATTGCCACGCGTTCCCACCCACTTTAAACGCTGTATGAACCTCACAAAAGGGTCCTAAGGAGGCACTAGGTGAATGTTCAAATATACAACTGCATTCTTGTATGCGCACACAAACACGCATGCACACATGCATGCGCGCGCATGTACACAAAAAAAATGCAAAAGTTGAAGTTTTATGAAGAGACAGCAAAACGCTATGTGGGGTAATAATGGTATTTCTTTAATTCTTTGCTGATACAACTGATATATGCTGTTTTAGATCCATAGTCAATTGAATTTGGATATTATGATATCATATCGGATCTAGAGATTTACATAGTGCCTTCTCGCAGAATAACTATTCAGAGATGCATGCTGATAAGTGTTCTGGCCTCAGACTACAGTTTTCTGTTACCAACAATTAATTTTAATTTTTGTGCTTAAAGACAGAATTTCTTATGAAAGTATGAGAATGAAAGCTTAAAAGTAAGAAGGTGTTTCCTACAATTTCAGTTATGAGAATGAAAGCTTAAAAGTAAGAAGGTGTTTCCTACAATTTCAGTTATGAGAATGAAAGCTTAAAAGTAAGAAGGTCTTTCCTACAATTTCAGTTATGAGAATGAAAGCTTAAAAGTAAGAAGGTGTTTCCTACAATTTCAGTTATGAGAATGAAAGCTTAAAAGTAAGAAGGTGTTTCCTACAATTTCAGTTATGAGAATGAAAGCTTAAAAGTAAGAAGGTGTTTCCTACAATTTCAGTTATGAGAATGAAAGCTTAAAAGTAAGAAGGTCTTTCCTACAATTTCAGTTATGAGAATGAAAGCTTAAAAGTAAGAAGGTGTTTCCTACAATTTCAGTTATGAGAATGAAAGCTTAAAAGTAAGAAGGTGTTTCCTACAATTTCAGTTATGAGAATGAAAGCTTAAAAGTAAGAAGGTGTTTCCTACAATTTCAGTTATGAGAATGAAAGCTTAAAAGTAAGAAGGTCTTTCCTACAATTTCAGTTATGAGAATGAAAGCTTAAAAGTAAGAAGGTCTTTCCTACAATTTCAGTTATGAGAATGAAAGCTTAAAAGTAAGAAGGTCTTTCCTACAATTTCAGTTATGAGAATGAAAGCTTAAAAGTAAGAAGGTGTTTCCTACAATTTCAGTTATGAGAATGAAAGCTTAAAAGTAAGAAGGTGTTTCCTACAATTTCAGTTATGAGAATGAAAGCTTAAAAGTAAGAAGGTGTTTCCTACAATTTCAGTTATGAGAATGAAAGCTTAAAAGTAAGAAGGACTTTCCTACAATTTCAGTTATGAGAATGAAAGCTTAAAAGTAAGAAGGTGTTTCCTACAATTTCAGTTATGAGAATGAAAGCTTAAAAGTAAGAAGGTGTTTCCTACAATTTCAGTTATGAGAATGAAAGCTTAAAAGTAAGAAGGTCTTTCCTACAATTTCAGTTATGAGAATGAAAGCTTAAAAGTAAGAAGGTGTTTCCTACAATTTCAGTTATGAGAATGAAAGCTTAAAAGTAAGAAGGTGTTTCCTACAATTTCAGTTATGAGAATGAAAGCTTAAAAGTAAGAAGGTGTTTCCTACAATTTCAGTTATGAGAATGAAAGCTTAAAAGTAAGAAGGTCTTTCCTACAATTTCAGTTATGAGAATGAAAGCTTAAAAGTAAGAAGGTGTTTCCTACAATTTCAGTTATGAGAATGAAAGCTTAAAAGTAAGAAGGTGTTTCCTACAATTTCAGTTATGAGAATGAAAGCTTAAAAGTAAGAAGGTGTTTCCTACAATTTCAGTTATGAGAATGAAAGCTTAAAAGTAAGAAGGTGTTTCCTACAATTTCAGTTATGAGAATGAAAGCTTAAAAGTAAGAAGGTCTTTCCTACAATTTCAGTTATGAGAATGAAAGCTTAAAAGTAAGAAGGTCTTTCCTACAATTTCAGTTATGAGAATGAAAGCTTAAAAGTAAGAAGGTCTTTCCTACAATTTCAGTTATGAGAATGAAAGCTTAAAAGTAAGAAGGTCTTTCCTACAATTTCAGTTATGAGAATGAAAGCTTAAAAGTAAGAAGGTCTTTCCTACAATTTCAGTTATGAGAATGAAAGCTTAAAAGTAAGAAGGTCTTTCCTACAATTTCAGTTGAGCAGTTGCTCAAATGACCAAGGACAATGGAGATCATTTATTCGTACCCATTGTTGCCAAAAGGCTGGCATCAGGAACCGATGATGATGATGATGATGATGATGATGATGATGATGATGATGATGATGATGATGATGATGATGATGATGATGATGATGAGGATGATGATGAATTGCTGTCTTTGCGTTTACTTTAGGATTATGGTCAGAAGCCGAGGCGACGTCTACCATTGGTCATCATCTTTGCCATCTCAGGTGCCGTCCTGCTGGTGGTCCTATCCATTGTGGTCTGCTGGATTTACAAGCGGTGTTGTCATCAATGTTTGTCCTCTTCGGAGAATGTCCCACCCGAAGGCATTCTGAATGACTGTAAGTTTTTAAACTAAGCTATCGAAAGAAACTAGCATAATGGCTGGGCTGGGAGCGCCTCTGAGTAGGCTTCTTGAAGAGGCGCTATATAAATCTCCGGAATGAATGAATGAATGAAAATACTGCTTCACTTACTAAACAAATTGTGAACAAAATTACTTAGAAAATGCTTCTCAAATGAGACGTCAGTTATTGGCTGAAGCTGTAACCAAATAACTCGACGCCTATTTTAGTTATAAAGTGACAAGGATCAATCGATTGTTCTAAGCAATGTCTTTGTTAAGTACTTGCTCAAGGCTCTTCTCAAGTGCTTCAGGTAATAAGGAGCAGCCTGAATCTGCTCACTGCATGATATATGCGAGCACTCGGCCACTAACCAAAAATGTCGCCTGACTTTGTCCTTGCAGTATGATTGCTTATCTTGGATGGATACTATTATACGATGCATTTAGCTCTAATTGTCCAACACATCATGCAGGGTTTTGTTTTAATTTTGCTCTAACGCATAAAGGTTCTGCAACACTAGAAATCGTGTAATTGGAAATGCTTTTTATTGTGTTCATCATCAGAGTGTTAATTGGGGAATATTAAAAAAATCTGAAGAAATTGAGGTATATTTTTGCAATGTTATTTAGTTATGCGCAAAAGAAATAAAGTGAGAAACTGCCAGAACATTTATTTCTTGTTAATAATAAATGCAGAATCCATTATAGATGTTATTTTATAGCAAAGTGCATAGGCGTAACTTTCTATTGTGACGGTGGTGTCCGGTCACCACCACTTTTAAAAGTGGTGGTGATAGTCACCACCACTTTTTGGTCCTGCAATGAAATATATTTTTAACATGAAAGCATTTGGCTGTCTACCGTCTAGGCCAGGGGTGTCAAACCTTTTCTAATGGCGGGCCAGTGGCAATATTTTCCAGCAAGTGGCGGGCAAGAGTGCCGAAGGCGCCTGAGCTAAATGGGTGATGGGATCTGGGTGGAGGCTCGGTGATCCCACCCCCAGAAAAGTTTTGAGAAATTAAATCTTAAATGATGCATTTTAGCATATAAACAGTCAAATTAGGCTTATAAAATCTTAATTTTGATCTTCATTTTTCAGTCATGAACATCATATAAAGCAAATTTAGCCTCAAAATAAAATATATAAACTTTTATTCTCAAATTGTATAGGGCCAATGCGCCGCGGGCCAGAAAAATATCTTCAGCAGGCCAGAAAAATATCTTCAGCGGGCCAGAAATGGCCCGCGGGCCTGCTCTTTGACATCCATGGTCTAGGCTAATCATGCATAGGCCTACGTTACATCGTAGTGGCGGCAATGCTGATAGAGGCCTTCGCAGTGTGTCCACAGTGGCGTAGCCAGACTTAAATTCAAGAGGAGGCAACTTCACACGTCACAGACCAGTGCGTATTTTTCCCAATGACCTTTTTTTAGACATTACATTTTTAACTCCGACGATGATGACACCTTTATACTTTTGTAAACTCCGATGACCTTCCTTTAGACTTTCTTTAAAAAATCCGATGACTTTTTTTAGTCATTTGACCTTTTTTCCCACTTTACCTCCAACGAATAAGACTTTCTTTATAAACTCGGATGACTTTTTTTAGTCATTAGATCATTTTCCCCCCACTTTACCCCTTGACCTCGAACACAGGCGCCTAACAACGAAACACGACACTTCAATTCAAGAGGAGGCAACTTGCCAAAATCCTGGTCATTTGCGTCGTTGATCAATTGAAACTCCACTATATGGAAAAACCAAGAGGAGGCAATTGCCTCCTCGTGCCTTCATGTAGCTACGCCTATGTGTGTCCACACTACATTAGTTAGGCCTACATCTGGTTTCATAATTTGGTCATCAATTTTGTTTTTATAAAAGGTCAAATTATCAAATTCATATGGAAAAATGGATCGCTTCATTGTAAAGAGACCGCGAAAGGTTATAATTGTGCAAGCAATGTATCATGTTTCCGTGGTATAGCCTACACTGTAAGCTCTATACAACTGCATGAAGTTTGTGGTAGGCCTAATTTAGAGGGTAAAACGGTAGTTTAAGCTGATAAATTATCTTAATATTGTCAATTTAAAATGGAAGCTGGATCGATAAAAATAATTGTTGGCCTAAATGGAAGTTGGATTGATGAAACTAATTCTTTGTTTAAATAGAAGTTGGAACTGTTGGATTGATGGAAATAATTGTTTCCGGAAATAGAAGCTGGATTGTTTAAACTATGTGTTTGCTTCAATAGAAGCTGGATCAATTAAGTGTTTTTGCTTAAATAGAAGTGGGTTTGACGAAAATAATTCTTGCCCAAAGAGAAGTTGGATTTATGTAAAATTCTTGGTTAAATAGAAGTTGGATCGATGACAATAATTCTTGCTTAAACAGAAGTTCTATTGATGAAAAAAAATATTTTCTCGTAAATGGAAGCTGGATTGAAGGCAATTATCATGGACATTGGTAGACTGCTTACTTACCAGCGTCAAGACGTTAAAATAATTTACCAACCTAAACTATATATATGGGATATATAATTTAGCGTTGACAATGACTATTGGTACCATAACGTCGATTATTGGTAGTCCAGTAGTAGCCTAATATAATATTAATTTAAAAGCCACAGTAGCAGCCAGACAATGCGTAGAGTGCCTCTGAGGCTTCGACGCTGCAAGTCTCTGGTCTTTTTCGCAACTGGACTTGGAACACCATCGAGCACTCTCTGCCCAATCCTCTGACTTAAAGCAGCGCTTGTGAATAAGCTGGTGGTGTCCTGCGCTTAGCTAGCGTTCCAGTAGTACGTTAAAAATTAGGAGGGGATTGGTCACCACCACTTTTTGTGGCAAAGTTACGCCCTTGGCAAAGTGGCCAACAGCTGGGGAGACTTGAGAAAGTATTTTATTGATGGAGATGAGTTTGCACTTAATAATCTTGTTTTATTATGCTTACTTAGTTTGATGATGCTTGTTGATGGCAGTGTTATTATTATTATTAATTTTTAATGCCCCGAGGTAAATGTGATCCCTCAGAGACTTCAACATTATTTATAATACAGATTTGTCTGGAATAGTTTTCTATTCGTCAGGGTCCAAGTTGGTAAACGTACCCCTAAAGGCCACAGCATTGGTACGCTGAATCGTCAGTGAAGGCATTGAAACAAAAAGGTCATTTCACAACGTCCCCATATTATTATTTAATAGTATTATTATTATTGTTATTTTTTTTACCGAGGTACATATGATCCCTCAGGATTGCAAAATTAAGGGGCGTGTTGTTCTGGAATGGCTAGTCTTCACAGATTGTTTGGTTTGTGATAAAAGTGCTAGAAAAGCAACTTATTGTTACTATTATTATTATTATTATTATCGTGATCTTCATCGTCATCATCATCATCATCATCTTTTATTTTAGTTTCATGGCGCGTATAGCCCAGTTAACTCATTAAGTCACGTAGATACACTTCAGGGAATGCTGTTGTTTAAGCCGTTTACCACTGAATCGATCGATTAACCATTGGTGAGGAGTTGATGGTTTTGGCTGCCAGGACGCTGTAGGCTATTCCAGACAGATGGCTATTCCAGACAGATGGTCAAGCAGCTGCAAAAGGCCCTGAACCATACTGTCTAGGTCTGGTTGTGGGAATTTGGAGTTCCCGTTCACAAATGACACCAGTTGTGATACGAAGACATTTCCATGCATAATCCAATGAGGTGGTTTTTGGCCAGATGGTAAAGGCAGTTGCGGACAAGCAACACAGACGTGTATTTTGTCAGATAACTAATGCGAGTGGATGGAGTTCATCATGCAGAGTGTCGGTGATGTTGTTGCACTTCGGTTCCGATGAGAATGGTACTGAAGTATGGCTGTCTAACAGATGCGAAAAGGTGCATCATACATACATTTATACAGACATATGTGTGTATACGTATGCATGCATGTATATATGGATGTAAGGATGTATGTATATAAAATTTATGTATGAATGTTAGTTAGTCATCCAAGCACTTCTGTAGTGCCTTTTCAGTATGTATGTATGTATGAGCACTTGTTATAGCGTCCCTTCAAGTTTTCTACTCAGAGGCGCTCCCGACTACAGCGCGGACACTGAATCAGAGTTTCACGCTGAAGCGCATGAGCAATTGTGAGTGAAGGACTTGCCCAGGGTCCCTACGCGGTGGCTTGAGGTGGATTCAACAGTAATACAAACAATAAGGAAGGTGACTTAAGGGAAAATGATAATCAGTAAATATTTCTAAATAGGATTCGTGAAAGAAAGTTGTTGTCATCTTCAGCAGGAAGCCAATACTCGTGAGGCCGTGGGCGGAGATCGTAGCGCGTCTGAGAGCGATATGGAGGAATAGTCTATGCAAAACATGGCCAGTGTTTGACCTAATAGCTGTGAAAAGACGAGAGTCAGCCTCTTCCGCAAGCGCTGCAGTGTATGTGTATGTGTGAGTGATATGTATGTGTATGTGTATATGTATGTATATGATCTGGGCATCAAACTATAGTTCTCGACTCTATAGAATAAATGTTTTACTAAAAGCGGTTATGTTAATAGCTTCCCCTATAACTCTCACATAGAGCAGTTATTCATGCAGCTCGGGATTCTAAAAGTTGCACAATTAAAACAGCGACAGATTAGTGAATTCATGCATCGATATACTTACAACACGTTGCCTAGAAAAATACCCCAAGAACTTTGCAGCAGCTCCCATGCCTATTTCTATAACCTAGCTTCACTTCTACAACACAAGAAAGCTGGCTTCATACAGAAGTGAGTTTGCTTATACAAACTCTCACAAATTCTCAATCAGATGTGCTGGCCCAGATGAATGGAACAGAATACCCCAAGACCTTTGCAGTATCTCAAATCTAAAGTTATTTAAACAACAGTTACGCTTATGGATAATTGATCAAAAGAATAGTCCGGTTCTTACCCCCATTTACTTTTTTTTTTAAAGTTTAGGTTTAATAGGTTTAAAGGTTTGCTTCATATTAGTATGCTATTAGTTGTACATGTATTAAGATACTTATAATATGAATTAACTGAACTAGATAACCTCTGTTAACCATCTAGCAACAGACGATGTATATAGGTGGCCCTAACCAGAATGAATCTGGTCCCTTATGGGTTCCCTTTTGTGACCAATAGAATACTTGTTCTTAGTACGGCAAGATGTTACTTTGTTAATGTTTGAACCAATAAATTGATGGTTATGTTTATGTGTGTGGTTGTGTGAGTGCATGTATTGTATATGTATGTGTGCATGTGTGCATGTATGTGTGTGTATGCATGTGCATACATGATGTTACCTGTGACCTTTAATAAGGGCAGCTGTATTGGTCCCTTGGGTGGAAGAAAGCCGACCTCTAATGGCATTGTGATGTATTTAAGGAAGAACAATGGCAGTCTGTGGTTCACTGCCCGAACGTAGTCTTGAAGATTTCTATAGTGGCCAAATATTGAATTTGCAGGAGCAAGCTTATGCACAGGGATGTTGCAGTTTTGTTATTTATCCTGTTCGCTTTTGTTGAAGTTTGTTGCTGCTTTTGACTTCTGATTGACAAAACTTATAAATGGAGAATTTATTTATGTAGTTCTGGTGTAGTTACGGGTGAGATTAGCAGCTTCTTGCTCATAAGATTTTATTGCAGTTAACTGTATGTCTTTAGCCAAGGTGGCACTGGGTTGTAGCTTGGATAAGGGAAAAAATAATACAACTCTTGATGTTAACGCAACCACCATTCAATAGCACAAAGCCATGATAAGTGCAGAAAATCTTTCAGTGTTGCAGCAAGGCTTAATTAGCAGGTTTTTGTAAATTGTGGGTTTAATTTTAAGAAGGTTGTTATATTCCTTGAGCCAATGGTGAAAATTCTTTTGTGGTTGAAACTTTGCTGTCAATAGAATTTGCCAATAATGAAATTACGTAGAGTAGGATTTGATGCCAGAGCTAGCTGGGAAGTAAGATGCAAGTAGTACAGTACACCCTGTCTAGGAGAGTTTGGAATTTGCCTCTTCCTACTTGAAGAAAATGAGTGTCTCCATACATTGCATAAAGGTGTATAGAAGATTGAACTGTAGTTGCTCCCTCATGTTGATTGTACTCAAGGTTTATGCTCTGAACTTGGAATTACCCAACCTTCTCGTACAGGCAGTACTTCAGTTGAAGCCCTCATATTGGAATTACTCAATAATGATGCCATCATACTCTTTGGAATTACCTAGTGCTCATCCCTTGTATTGAAAGCACCCATGGTTAATACATACCTAGAGTCATTTCCATCTAAGTAGTCACAGCTGTGTTTCATTTCCTTACAATTGAAATATGTATGGTTGATGCCCTCATATCGAATGTACACAAAACACCAACAGTTAAAAAATGTGTTATGATATAGGTTGGCAATGACATTTGATATTTCAGCTTTGCTATGTTTTTGCCATAGTTTGCTTTTTTTTTGTCCCAATATCAAAGGAAACTCTAGGAGGGGCTGAATATACAACTGCTCAAAATTAACATTTCAGTTCTGGTGAAGTGTGACAAACCTATTTCTTCATATTTTTGATTTGCTACCAAATTTGATGATAGTCCAGTATTTATGCTCACACCTGCGCATTTGATTACCAGCCGGCCTTGCAGATGTGTCTGGAATTAATTGTATTGGAAGAAATTATCTGGATTTTGGACTGAAAATATTTGAAATATTTGAAGTCAGTTCGAATTCCTTTGTTTCCGCATTTGCCAGCAAGAGTTGTTATTGTGATTATTGTCAGAAAGTAATAATAAATGGAACCTATTAAATGGAACCTGCCGGTTGGCAGCATTGACATAAATTTGGCCATTTGGCGCTGAAGAGCTGTTGGTTTGTGATTTAAGAGGAAACGGTAAGCAAATGGTGCCAAGGTCTAGTGTGGGAGTATGCTATGGCCATCTGGACAAGGCATGGATTGAATGCCAATGAACCCGGTTAATACCCTGGTAATTGACTGAGTGTGTCTTGAGGTCTCCTCATTTCGAACACTGGTTTTGGTCAGCTTCGGAATGGAGCAAATGGCAAAGTGGGTTCTCGGGACTTAGGTTCTGGGCACTGAGTGGTTTATGCTTGTTTTATGGAAGACTGCCTGAAGCAGGCAGTGGGTGAAGAAGCTAATTGCCGAGGACCAAATAAGAGACATAGTGTTGCGGAAAATAATTATAATTGCTTTAATGCACCACTGTTCTTGAACTGATGCTCTGCCCATTAGAAGCTTTTGTAGGATGATCGTGATTCCTGGTCTCTTTTCCTTGTGAACTTATTATAACTTGCAATTTCAATTATGCAGTTGGACATTCTGAAAAAGCCTCACACAAGTTTTTGGACCTCCTAGCTGCCTTTGATCTTATGCAGCACATCTCCTTTCCAACTTATGATTTGGACCATTGACTAGTTCTCCTTATAACTTGGTCTAACTCTTTTGTTATCAAAAAGAAATGTTTCTGAGTCGTATATGCCGAGGTTTCCTTCCTTCATAAACCGCCTTCCACATACTCTTTCAATAGTTACATTCCTTCATCATTGCTTAATGTGTTTACCTTCAGAGCCGATATTCCTGCCTCTCCACTGTGGTCATGCCCAGCGCGGACAGCTGCCGACCACTGTGGTCATGCCCAGCGCGGACAGCTGCCGAGCTCGTTGTTCAAATTTATCTGAAATCATGGACAAGCACTTTCACACTTAGTCTTTGCTGCACACCCTTTCTAGCCTTGGTACAGCTCAGATATAGCCCGTGTTGTATCTTCTTTATCGGCAGGTTCCAACTTCCAATGACGCCACTCTTCTCTGTGCTGTGCTTTTTCCTTAGTTCGCTGTATCCGTCGGTCATCCATCCCAGCATCATCTGCCTCGGTCTTCCTCTCCCTCTTTTCCCTTCCATTCTCCCTTCTATGATTTCTTTCAAGGGAGCCACGTGCCCCACAGTCTTTCTCTTATTGGTTATTAGCGATGCTTTTCATCAACCATTTGTAGGACCTCCTCATTCGATATATGCTCCGTCCAGCTCACCTTCTCCATCCTTCTCCAAATCCACATTTCAAAAGCCTCTAATTTCTTCATATCCTCTTTCCTGATGGTCCAGGTCTCTGACCCATACAGCGCCACACTCCATACCAGTGTTTTGACCAGTCTTTTCTTTAGGCTTTTGTTTAATCCTCCTCTCAACAATTCTCCTCTTTTCATAAATGCATCTTTTCCCAGGGCTATTCTTCGTTTCACATCGTTGTGGCTCCTTGCATCTGTTGTTATCATGCTTCCCAAGTAACAAAAGCTCTTAACCTGTTCCACCTCCTCACCGTTGATTTCGTGTTGTATACAAAACTTAAAAAACCAAGACTAGTACAAGAGCCAGACAGTGGGGTGCCAAGGCAAAGACCAAGACAGAGACTGTGAGATACCAAGACAGCGACCAAAGAGGACACAGGTCCAAGACAACAGTCCAGAACTGAGGCATTTCAGAACGATGTCCAAATGGTAGAAAATAAACCATAAAGTCGTGTGTAAGTTTCTTAGCTTGATCTTTGAAATGCTGTTGCACTGTTTTGTTCTAAACAAGTCTGCTTGGATCACTTGACACTTGGCATCAAGCACGTGGGGTGTTTAGTTACATTTTATGAATCCACGATCTTCAAGGATAATGGCACCTAAACATGCACAGTAAATGATACTGCTGCACAGTAGATAAAGAAATATAAATTCAGACGTGGGCAGCATTGCGGCCATCTAGGTACATCGTTGAAAACAACATTGGGAATACAGAATAGTTAAAAAATCATACTGACTTAGAAATTGTCCTGAATTAGTAATTATCTTTCTGTCTTTCAAATCTTACCACTACCATAGATTCATTTTAAGTTTTGCAGCTTTCGATTTGCACCATCAGTGCTATTTCATACCAATATTTAGCCTAAATGATTAATTGAAGACCTCTTGTTAATATGTCAGAGCAAACTTGCAATACAGCTCCCCTAGAAAATTTTGGAGAAGCTTGAAATAATCTTAGCACTTAAAATAGTACAATGAAATAGAACATAACAAAGTTTTTAATTGGTTAAGAGATGTAAATCTGTGTAAGAATTAATGCATTTCAATTCTGGTGCATGGTTTTACCCCAATTACAAGCATTCATGCACACACCTTTTTTTGTGCTGTCGTAATTTTTAAATCTGTGTGAACGTAATATTTACTACTTTAATTTTTATGATACATTTTGGTATCTATGTCGATTAAAACAAATTACAAAATGAACCAGAAAAGTGACTGTTTCAAATGCATGACTTTTGATTAGGGCTGCGGAGTTAACGATTAATTAATCGATTAATCGTTAATTAATTTTAATGATTAAATTTATTTTTAACGATTAATCGAAGACCGCTTGTTATATTCAATGTGATGCTATGGTATATAGCCCCTGTGGTTGAAGGAGGACATTTGAACTGTAATAACGTAAACAAGACTATAATATGAACAAATAACTACTAAATTAACTAGTAACTAGCAATATATATTAATAATAATATTAACAGATAAACAATGAATATTGTTAATTTTATATTTTGTCATTATTTATTGGGAAAACATTTAATCTAGGGCTACGGAAGTTAACAATTAATTAATCGTTAATTCTGAAAAGTTAACTATTACAAAATTTTTAATTGTTAATAGCCCTACTTTTGATAAATGTCCTGTTTGCAAACTAGGTGTGTGCTATTTAATTTTAATTCTAGAGATCTTATTTACATCACATTGTATGTTGACAACCATAATAAAACTAAAGAAACAGTAATAATGTGAACATACTTAAAATATAAAAGGTATAGACATTATATATTTCAGTCTGAGAGCTGAGGCACAACACAGTGTTTCATTGATTAGCAAATCTAGTTCACAATTCTGTCAAATAATTGTGATTTAAATCCTACTGAATCTTCAATTTGAAAAATAAGGATTCATTTTGGATACTAGATTGTAAACTGTTTTACTTTTAGGCATTTAGTACGACTAAGAGATTTGCAAGCCCATTTGCTCTTTTTGTACATGCCATCTTACTCATTCAGATGCTAAATCTTGTGCCAAAACAAGTCATGTAGCCTTTACTCTATGCTCACGTCTTCTCCTTTATGGTTCTATTATTTCATGATTTTATCAAGATTGTGGGTAAATGGACTGTGAAATGTAGCAGAGTGAAGATAAAATCAAGATATTTACAGACATTTACAATAAGTGATTGTTATAATTCTTTCCTAAGACATAGAAATCAAGGTTGGGTTATGCTGAAGATCCAGATATTGCCAAACGGCACTGACCACTTAGCTAAGAAGAACTGTAGGAAGTCAAATCTAAACTCTGTTGTGTGGCACATGGTCTGTTCAGTATTGCGCTTGCGGAGTTCGGTCTAATGAGCAGACTTCGTGTAATGACCCTGCAGACGTTGCTCATGCTCACGTACATTACATAAGGGCAACAACTACAGTTTGAAGTCTTCCATACACCTCTATCTCATACCTCGGCTTCAGATTTACCGAGCTTACACAATACACACATAACGTATTTTAAATAAATCAGAAAACAGGCAACTGGACTAGCTAGACATAGTATAGTTTAGATACATGTACATGATGTACACATGTACATGTATCTAAACTATAGTACATGTCTGCACATACATACTATCTGTATGTTTGTGCACAAAAGTATGTATGTATTCAAGAAACTCTTGTAACAGGTTTGTCTGGTAGCTTATTCCAGAATAAAGGCCCAACTGTGGTCAAGGTGTGATGTCTTGTGGAAGTACAGAATTTTCGACTTTACGATTACGATTACAGGACGGACCAGGAATAAGCAGGCCTCCTGATGCTGGATCGTGAAGAGATCTGTGCCGAACATTGAAATACGAAGCCCTATAGGGTAGCACAGAACAGGGTCAGGTAGTTACATAGGAGGATCTGAAACTTAATATGAACTTAATATCTTTGTGTGGGCAACATATGCAGCTTGTCTTGCATGACGTTATGTTAGAATCTCACCAATCAGCTGACCCAGCATTTAAAAGCAGTTAAAACAGATTGAAGTTGGCTAATGCAAAATCGAATTGCTTAGAGGATATGTGCATAACAGGTTCCAATCAGGGTTGTAGCAGTTTAGCAGAGAGTGTGGAGTGTATAATGCAGATATGATGAAGTGAAACATGTAGCCAACCAGAAAGCATTGCACATTTTAAAAAAATTAATGCAAACAATTACATACAAATTAATTTAACCTGAAATTATATATCCTGAATATTTAATATTTGATAAGTTTACTTTTTAATAGCTCCAAATATTCCAAGATTCAATATTTTCAGCCAGTTTGATATGGAATTTGACTATCACTGTGTATCACTGAAAATTAACATATGCATTATTATTATTTCATAATGTGATAAGTACATGTTAGCTACTGTTAGTTTCTGCAAAAGAATCAATGAAATGTGAGGCGGTTTCACAAAATGAGGCTTATGTGCATGCCTATAATGAGATATAGGCGATTTTCTCGCAAAAGGGGTCATCGGGTCGTTTTTCACTTTTTTGCATTTTCGTTTGTATGGCATCTTATCCATATTTTCTTAATTTTAAAAGTAATTTCCGACGGCAAATATTATTACATTTTTATTTGAATTTATTCCAGCAATTTTTAACTCAAAAGTTTAATGCGTCATAAATTATGCTGCGTAATAACCTGACACCCCTACTGAAAATGGTATCTCCTGAAAGATCAACCTTTCTAGTTTCTTAATATGGTCACATAAATTAGGCTAATGAATTATTATCGTACGATTGGTCGGATTATAATGAATAATGATACAAACTGTATGCTAGGTCAGACACGTGATCAGAATACTACAGCCTCATTGGTTGAAACGTTCCCTTTAAATCTGTTGGCTTACAGGCTCAATTTGACCTTCACCTTGTTGAAACTACTTGGGTTTGAATGCGATGAAAAGTAATATTCCATTAAAAATACTTTAAATGGCGTTGAAAATTATCGCGTAGAGTTTTGCCAGTTTGATCAAAGTGGCCCGCCCGCTCACTAAATATTTTCAATTTCTGTAAAAATGAAATAACGTACAAAGTCACTTGCCTACTTGTATAGTTATTCGTTCGTAACTTGGCTTATCATCTGACAATGTGAACACAAAATTCAGTTCCCAAGACGCATTCATTATGATTACTCCATAATTAATTTTAATACAGTTAATAATTTTCAATAAATTTTAGTCGTTGCTTTTGAGTTGAATGGTGCGGCCCTCGGCTTCAAGAATAACTTCTTCAGTGGTCCGCGGGGTCAAAAAGGTTGGACAGCACTGGCGTAGAGTTTTGTACATTGCCGAACAATATAAGCAAACTTACCTCTCAAATGTCGAGTTAACGGTTGTTTGGTCGAATATTATAAGCGTTACTTCTATCAAGCGGACAAAAATCTTTCGCTTCGATTTGCCGAAAATTCGTGCAGCAGGACTTTGAAACCACAAACAGCCATAACTTTGTCAAATGGCGGTCAATTTTGATAAATCATGGCTCATTTTAACCAGAATTATGTATACTATCATAATTGACCAAAACCTCACTTTTGATTTTTCCAATCATAAGCCTCATTTCGTGAAACCGCCTCACAAATATGTATATTCTTTGAATGTTAGTTTTATCTTTAAAGTCTATAAATGATTTGAGAGTAATATGTTGCTTGATTAAAGAAAACTTGTAATAAAAATCTGCAATATTCTTTGAAGGATGCAGTTGTTAAAAAATAAATTAGCAAGGAAATTAGAAAGTTAGAAAAAACAATAATGAACAGAAGAGTGACAGTAGGAATTAAAGAAAGCATCTTATGTTGTTAGATGAAGCTTGGAAAGGCTGTTAAGAAATAAACTGGAATGGAGTAAATGGCATTGTGGATGCCATTTGGAGAAAGAGAGGAAATAAGGAATTGGAATTGAGGAGATAAGTCATGAGGAAAGGAAGCAAGGACTGAGGGCGTCCAGTGACCAGCGCAAGAGCAGTTCATTCTTATAAACAAACACTGATAGAAGAGGAATCGGTGACAGGTTTTCTCGTACGTGGTTGAAATGTGTCCCCTGTTGCCACCGGTGCTTTCCTCTTCATTTTACAACGAATTCCAGACCCGCTGAGAGAGACACTAAGAGAGGGAGTTTCTGATGTGAAGTGCCTTTGTGTATCTGCCACGGACAGAGGATACCAGCAGCGCTTAGATTTGGCGTGCCAGCCTTTTTATCCATTTATACTTGCAAACAGATTTGCAGCACTGTAATCCACTCACTTCATTTTTCTGTATTTGAAGCTGATGGTCATCTGGACATAGCATAGGCTTCATTCTGCCGGCCATGGTTGGGATTCTCTTTTGTTACTGCCTGTGAATCGCGTGGGTGCGCATAAAACCACGCCTGTCTGATAAGGTGCCCGTTTATAATAATGGCCAGACAAGTGGAAATCAATGCACCACTGAGTCCATTAGACTTTTGTGCTATGGCTTTAATTACAGTTTATTGCATAACACTAATACTACTAATACTACTCTGAAAGCTAACATCGCTTGTAGACATATTATATGTGTTTTATTGCCAAAAATGAACGAACTCCACCGTCTAGTTACTATAAAATGATGTGCAATATATCTGGCGTTTTGAGATGTTATATTCTTTAGTCAGATTAGTATCAGCCGTAGTAAGTATGAGTGTTAGCAGACAGCAATTTTCTTCATCTATCCAATTTCAGCCCTTCTGAAACTTAATTAATACAGATTGACATATGTCTTCAGCATAAGAAAATTCATGAAATTCTATCTCACTGTTAAGTTATTACCTTTTAAGTAATAGTGCACGGTAGCTTCCACTCTTTTTGAGGCTTAAAAACATCCCAGCTAATAGGCTATAAAAGCCTTTCGCCTTACATAATTAGCCTTTCAATATTTCCAGCCATCATAACTTTCCCATTTATTAGCAATTCAATCACTCTGACCAACTTCTACTTCCACCTTTACACTAATTCACCATCTTGTTGCTTAAGCTCTAAAATAGGCCAGCTTCAAGGCTCAAGGCCACAGATTTCATGGCCAGAGTCCATGAAGATAGGCCAAGACCAGAACTTATTAGGCAAAGGGCAACAAATCTGGCTGTGAGGTCAAGGTCAGAGCTGCAATACCTAACATAATTGCTGCGAGTCCGAGTCTGATAATTGCTGTAAAGCCACATATACCTTAGTGGCATTCTTGAGCACTGGCGAGTAATTGGCTGAATGAAGCTCATAGTTTTTTTCACTGATTTATATCACTGTCAGTATGATGATTACAGTTATGTAGGCAGACTGTTTCCGACGTAACTGGCGCTCTGTGTAACTTTATGTTGTCGTTGTCGCATGGATGGGTCAGAGAAATGGCACAACCGTCATCCATTGGTGGCGCTTCCACTTAATTAATCCATCTAGGATGCTTTTGCATGGTCATGAATAATTGTGAGACGTAAGCCAAATGGCTAACAAAGATTTATGCTCTGTCAGTTTTTTATTAACTGGCAATTACTGTATTCACTGTTGTGGATCGTCGTCTGTGATTGGGGACACTGCACTTCGATCGTACGCTGTGTTCCGTGATCAATATGTTTGTGCTATTGAAAGAATGGAAATTGTGTAATTTGCAGGACAAAATGGAATTTCGTGTTTAAGAATGCAGTATTGGGATTTCGATAAGAAGATGGACAGCATTATTTGGTCATGCTGATATGACGTAACTCACTTGACTGCACAATGTTTCAAAGTATAAAGCATGGTGATGATTTTGGTTGTCTGTAGAGATAGGGGGTGGGTGGGTTACTTTACTTGAGTGGATAATTGGCATTGGTTCCTTGGTTCTGGTGATGATTATGATGATGAGTGATGGGATGATAATGACTTATCACTGCGATAACAATTATTATGCATATCAAGATCATTATGCTGATGACAATGATGGAGGAAATATTGTTGTCATGTCAATCAATCAATCAATCAATCAATCAAATGTGTTTATTGGCACCATAGAATGTTACAACGTGACAGAGTAACAACATAATCACAAAATATACATCGAACAGATTGAATTGTAATAGAATGAACTAAATAACATTCAATGGGTACCAAAAGGAGAAGCCCAAAAGGGACCATAGTCCCACTAGGTAGGGCCACCTATGTAACTTGGAACAGTTCAGGACAGCAGTTTAAAAATAAGTGTTGTGGTTGTCGTAATGATTATCATAGATATTCAATAGGACCATATCAAAACTGAATATTATTTTATTTAACCTTAACTATCTTAACTACAGACAGATGCATCAACAAAACAATAATAATAACAACATATAATGATTATTATGCTAATTAAGACTTTCCGGATCAGTTTGCTGAGCATTGTGTTGAAAAGATTGTGAGCATTTAAGGAGAATGGCGGTAATAAAGAGCTAAGTTAATTTTATAGTTGTGGATTGGAGGAAATCTTTAAAATTACATTGATATTTGGGCAAGGTTAAATGCATGTGCTGTCTTCAGTGCTCTAAGGTGAAAAACAGATGTATGACCTAATGTTTTTACCCTAAGATTAAAAAAGATGTTGTGTGATGCATTCGTAAATATCTAACAATACATGCATACATGAGATAGTTGAGATATATAAGTACTTACGGTCGCAGTACACACCCACCACCAGCGTCCTTAGCAACTTGCCTTAGCAACCTGCCTTAGAATCCTGCCATAGCAACCGCCTCCTTAGCAACCTGCCTTTGCGAACTCTTTTGGGAGTTTGTCCATAAATTCAGTCAGATATATTGATTCGTGTATGTAAGATGAAAATATGAGCAATGTTCTTTGTAGTCAGATCTTTATATAGCACTATTTTGATTCTTCAGTTTGAATCTTTTTTTCTTCTGGCATGAACTGAATATATGGAAAACTGACTATATGGAAAACTGATATCTGGTGTTTTAACTCTTTCAGCAATTGCAGAAGGAAGATATTTTGGAAATGAAATAGACAATAATCAGGTGAGAATATTTACCATCTTATGGTAATTAGTATTTTTCATGTTTTTAGATCAATTTATGTTCTGAATCAATAAATGGTGGCTTCATATCTAATTGATTTGTTTAGTAGGCCTAATTAAGAAACTGATATATTTATAATAGCCACTATGAGGTGATGTATTATTAATAATATTTATGAATAAACATGACTTTTATATTTTGGGATGTCAGCCTGGATGTTTACTTGCTTTTTTTAAACAGTCTTATGTTGCCTGAGATTTTATATTTGCTGGTCACGTCATCACCCATTTTTCTCTGAAAAAGCGGCCAATATAAGTATGTGCAGAGTAGGGTCATGTATATTCCAGATATACAAACAAGTACCCACAATGCGGTGCTACTAAACTGGACTTTCCTGTGTGATTATCGGGATGGATGGTGCTGCAAGCTGTGAGCTGATCGTGATGGAGCTGCGGGGCTGTTGTTCACGCTGAGGCATTGGCACATTGTCACCTCACCGTATGGTCGGCGATGATTTATCAAGACGGATATACGTGGAACATGACTAGGTTTATGGCTTTCGTATGGAACCAACACCCAGGGTGCATTAAATTATGTCGGAAGTGGCTTCTGATAGCTGCCCACTCCCGATATCATTTAGCTTAGCAGAGTGCTGGGTTATCATTCGCTCATTGTGTCAGAAACGTATCACTTCGTGTTGAGAGCAGAAAATTCTATGCAATTACTTCGGTATAAACCGCATAATGCTTGCTCTTAGCGGGTTCCAAAATGTAGTTCCTTCAACTACATTGCTGTATGAGTGTACGACTGTACGTGCCGTACTTTTTAACCCTTTAACGACGAGCTGCATTGGTTTCCCATACATTTTATTACACACTCATCGTTTAAGGGTTAAGGCCTGTGGCCGCCAAATTTTATATTTTTGAGGATAGTTGACATAATATAGCAGGGGTTTAAAGTGGTTTAGAAGCCATTACATGTGTATTAGAACCACTGTAGTGTTTATCTGGAATGCTAAATGGCCAATCCTTCCTGGTATCTTCTTAAGAGCTGTGATGCATTCACTGAATGCTCTACCCAGTCTGCTGCTGTGTTCAAGTCATTCCACAAGTCTACAACTCTTGCACTGAAGAATTTCTGCCTGGAGTAATTTTCCTTTTGGTTTCTTAAATACTTTAACAAGAAATCTATCCAACTGAATTAATGTTAGCCAATCAAATATCTGGTGTTGATGACTTGTTCTTAAGTGATGGAATTAGTTTCAATCTTAGAATGGTAGAGCAGAATTGTGTTGTTGCCAACAATGAAAGCATGTAGATGGAGAGGAAGATTAGATGTGGAACTAGGAATAGTTGGGTATCATTAACATACAAATGGTGATGTAATAGTAAACTTTTCGTGACCAGTAAGTAGTGAACTGCATGGAGTTGTACATAACTTAAATTTATAGGACTGGACCCAGGACAGAGCCTTGTGGGACACCACAATTTAAGATGCTGTGAGTGCAGAAGTCTAATGATTGGTGCTAATTGATTAAGTGCAGGGTTCAGGTAAGATAAGAATCAACCAGGAGCAGGACCAATGAGGCCAAACCAGTCTTCGAGGCAATGACAGAGTATATCATGATGAATGGTATCAAAAGGCAGCATATAGGTCAAGCAGATTGAGGGCAGTCACTTTATCTTTGTCCATGGAGCTTATGATTTATAGATACAATACCATACAATGCAATAATGTGAATGAGAACAGAAAATAGTGAAGTTTCAGTGGCATGGTATTTGGAGTAGGCAGATTGAAAAGGAAGGTACAAGAAATGCTTATGCTATGAGAAGCGCTTTATAAATGATCAAATACAATACAATACAATACAATACAAGTTTTGGAAATTGATTATTAGCATATTATATTTAAAACAATTCATATGAAATAGGGCATAGACATGGGGTGAGAGATTGCCAACTCACTTTCAATACCTTACCCCTATTTTTAATAAAGACTTTTTGTTCCCCATATGCATCACTGAGTGATTTTTCTCAAATAAAGAGTGTCTGCTGGTCCTGTGACAAATTGAACAATCTTCTTAGCTCCTGTTACATTATATCCACTTAAACGTTAAGAAGTTACCTAAATGAATTAATCAGCTTAAGTTAACCAGTTGCAAATTGTTTTAAAGCTATCGTGGTGGCACTAATAGAAGACTGCTACATGGCTGCATTTGTTGAAATAAAGATGGCCATCGGACTGACAGCCAGAGAACCTCTGGGAGATTTCTAAGAGACATTATGGTGAACTTTATATGGCTTAACTTCCGGCACATAGTATCAGCCCTAACTAAGATAAATTATGGTACCCTTGCCTTCGACTGCCAGTCTCCGTAACACCGGCAGGAGCTTTGCTGCTGTCTCAGCCAAGATGACAATAACTGTACCCATATGCTTGACAGTTCAATCCAGGCTCTTTCACACTCAGAATAATGTCTGGAAACTGCAGATAAAGTGAAACACTGTTAAAACATGCCTACTGGAAGACATGCCATCGGAGCTGCTTGTTACACATGCGCGGCATAACGAGTCTGCCAGCTAGGTATAACAGTAATGTACACTGATGGATCTGGCTACTTTAGGTATGGGTAGTTATTTTAGACTTAGGCCAGACTGGTAGGCTTGATCAGTTTGCTAGAAGATGTGGTCGCATTCATGAAGAGTCAAACTCTAAGCTTGGTGTAAAGATGGATTGTGGAGCTTGGCATTAGAATTTTGATCTGACCAGATCTTGTCTGTTTTGAGTAGGGAAGTCAAGTCTCCGGTTGTACAAGTTAAGTATAGAAGACTGGACGAGGTCATTTCTATTTCAACGTAGATAGCTCTTTGTTTCGTGTCTTTAACGGCCAACCGAGTGTTATTTGAAGTTTTGTTTTGTTGTAATTGTTAGACGACTGTTCTTGAAAAGTTGCTTTTTGGTCAGCAAATTGTTTCTTTTGGACAGAAGGTATTCTAGTATCGTATGTTTTCTTTTTGAAATAATATATTTTTATCATACCCATATGAATGTTTTTCAATTATAATTGGGACCTTGTAATAACATGTATTGCCTGCCTTTGCACGAATGTGTAGTCGACGAATCTTGAACATCATTATTAGCTATCAAATTACCTCTGTTCTGCTAAGTACAAAATACATAGTCACAAATTTTTTTTAAGGCAGAAGAAAACAGAAAAAAAGAAACAATAATTAATTTACAAAAGGTGGTGTATCAGAGGTTCCATGGCCTTTAGTCACAAATATTGGTTGCCATGGATGACGGATAGAAAAGGAAGTGGACACATCTACTGACGCTGTGCATGAAAGGCTTTCTTGGGCCTTGAAAGTGAGAAGAGCTGAGACGTTGACCCAAGTTTTTTCCATGGATGACGAGAGACAGAAGGGAGTGGTGTCGAGGCAGTGCATAAAAAACTTCAATGTACCTTATAATGGAGAAGAGCAGCGATGACTGCGGCAGCGTTTTACGGGCGAAAGAAAGGGCGAGAGAAGAGCAGCCACATTTGATGAGCTGCTGGCAGCTGCTGCCAAAGACTTTGTCAGGCTTGGAAGAAAGAGAGCGACAGTTGTGTTACCCTACTTGCCCACAAAGAAGTCCATGTGCATCGATATGTTCACCGAGGAATCTACGTACACCGATGGAGAGGGGTCAACAAAGGCTGTCGAAGGCTGGTTCCTACGTATCCCTTGGATTTCATGGCAGTGTGTCATTCCCCTGCATGGGGGCAACGCAACAGCCATAGTTGGGTAATGAGTACACTGACCGTATACTGTCGATGGGAAGACGAGACGGCGAGGGAGAAGACTGGTCACCCACCCTCACATGCTGAAGCATGTGAAGTATCAATGTACTTAGCACCTTCTTCCTTGAGATACTGAGTCAGTGTCTGTGTCGCATTGCAAGCATCTATATGTGAAATTTGGCAGCGATTTTCAACAGCATTCTCAACTTCATCATCGGTCACTATATTAGTGCTATAGTTTCCATTAAACTACTGCATGTTAACAATGCTCACCCATTAATCTCATGGTGTCGGGAAGCATGGTGGCACAGCATGTAAACCGGAATCACGTGTTTATGGTATGCACGTTAATGGTGTTTTGCTGTACTACTGTGTATAGCCCAAATAAGTAAGTAAGTAAGTACGTGCTTTATTGAACCGCCTGCAAACGCACTGCGGGAACATCGGATATAGTATCAAATCACAAAATCTCAAAAATCACAAAAATAAATAAAAAATCGTAGAATACAATAAAACAGTGATCTATGGATCTGTGAGAGTAAGGCTACAGTAAGAAGAAAGATCAGCAATAAAATCAATTAAATAACATGCGTGTAATAAAGTCACATCTTGACCTTGACCAGTTTTCACATGCAGTGCCATTCTGATGCCAGTTTGTCTTGAGATATCTGCTTTCTTAATGAGAATTTTCACACAGGTTGAAACATTTATTTCTTGAGTTAGAAGGATGAGAATTACATATTTGAAACTATTGTTGACTATAAGAACATGCTTTGTTTGCCATTGGTATTTTATTGCAAAATTTGACTTGAAGTGTCTTGGAGTGTGCCTTTTCTTAGTGACTATTTCATAAAGTTTGAAAATTTTGTTTCTTGGTTGATAAGGATAAGAGTTGCATATTTATAACTATTTTCCAGAGCATTTGATTTTGAGAATATTTGCATTGTGCACCATTGGTAATTTGTTGCAAAATTTGACTAGAAATTAATTTTATGCAAAATTTTGCTCTCAAGTATAACCAATCAGTGGGAAAATTTAATGAACTTGTGACATGACAGAGTGTCAGATAAAAGCTAGTCAGAAGGCCATGAAAACACTAACCTGAGTTGTGAGTTGAACTGTGACGTGTGAAACAGCGTTGGTTGAAGACGACATGCCTTTAATCAGAAGACTGCAGGCTTTTTTAAAGTCTACAGTTCATCCAGAACTCTCATATTACAGTAATGTTAGGCCATAATATTTCATTGGATTGTTTGGCAGGCACTCATTCACAGTAGTTGGTTCCCCATTTTGAATTTGATGACTACCTTCTCGTCGTTTGCTGAACGTATCTTTCACTCTAAATTGGAACCTTTCCTCTTCCGGTCTCTTTATGGTTAATATGGTGTCACGTTGACAAGCTTGAAAGTGCATCTCTGAGCTACTGTAAAGGAGCAATTTCAGACTTACGGTGCATTGTTTATATTGTGCTCAGAGAGGCGTATCAATGTGTCACTATAAACTAGAAATTTATACAACGAAACTTATAAAAAATCTGCTGGTCGTTCAACCAAACACTGACAAACATTGTGGTTTTGCATAACTGAGTTATACTGTGTGTGTGATAGGACAAGATAAATCTAACTTAGACTACATCAGGCTTGTAAGGAATACAAATAAGGACATTAAGTTCAATCAATATGCATAGCTTATTTGCAGTATTTATGTAGAAAAGTAAATTACAAAAAATGGGTCTAGTTTAATAATGAGTGTTGGCAGCCATGTAATACAAGTAACACATGCAAGTAAATTTGGCAAGAAACACTACTTTTTCAGACCTTACTGCACAGGCAAGTGACCAAGTGGAAAGGTTTGTCAAGTATTGGCGTGGTACTGGATCACTTGGCCTATTTATGTGTTGTTAAGGTCTTTTACAACAAGTACATGGTAATAATAAAGAGGGAAGACTACAATAAGTAATTAATACCATTTCTTTGCAACCCGATCAGTGTATTTTGTGACAGTGTAGCGTGTCATCTGAAGTTACCATCGCATGAAATTTATGTTAAACCAATAAACATTTTATACTTTTATTTAGTATAATTTGTTTTAACTGATGACCTTTGAATAGATACAGTATCTATTGAGACAATTATCAGCTGACTTCATTTATTTTCATTCTGCAAATGTAATGGAAATGCATCGGATGCGGTGCGACATAGCAGCATCATGAATGGGGCCTATAACGCTTTTGAATATTCTGCATGTGTGCACATGCCATGAATGTAATCAGACACTGGGTGATTTGATTCCATGGAAATAGTCAGAGTGAAAGTCTATAATGACCTTATCGTTGCTGTTGGTAGGAAACGTAACTACTTTAATTCTGCTTGGTTTTCTTGTGCTTTTGTTTGCAGTTGTCACTGTATACTACAGAGCAACTTGCAACAGTCCTTTGGTAATTTTTTAGAGCGGTTTTATTGTATCTCTGTGGAGCTGTGCAGTACAATGGCATAGCTCTTTCATGTTGCACTGCTATGCGCTTGGGTGTTCTACAGGTTCAGTCTTAGGACCTCTACTTGTCTTCATATAAACCTTTGCAATGTCAGCCAATGCTTCTCATCAAGGCAGACAAATGCACCTCTGTGCGAAAAACACTTAATCCAACTCTATTAACAATGTTGGAAAGAAATCAGTGATGCTATCAAGGGCTTCACACCTGCATAGATGATACAAAGATAATACTGATTGGTGTGCACTGCAAGAGGCGCTATATAAATTGATAGATACAATACAATACAATACAGTAGCTGATTGGTTAGAGTGCTTGCCTTGTAATGTGAAGAGTACAAGTTTGGATCTTCTCTGAGACAGTTACTGTTTAGGGATCTTGAACAAGTCCTTCGCTACTGCTCTGCGCCATCGATTGATGCTTGGTTATTAGGTATTGGTCCTCAATAAATGCTTAATAATAATAAATGACATCTTGCTACAGAGCTTATCCATTGTCTTTAAACTTATTCATGTTCTTCAGACCAGAAATTGGAGCCCGTCTGGTTTGTCGGTTTTCCTAGTGACAAAAATCTGCTGAAGGTTACTTCCTCTTCTTACTCACACCATCCTCATGAGCTTGAAACTCTGAGTGAAACCCCAAATTGCTTATACATGTATATTCATGCCAGAAGGCTATATTATGTTCATTTTAAATGAATTCAGCTTTTCGGAAAAATTGGTGCATGTACTTTGTCACTTTTCTGAACAGGCACTGCTATTACAGTTCTCTACTTTACACTCTTTGACGGCACTGTTGATGTATGTGCACATGTCAGGCACCATACTGTTTATCATACATGTACTTGGTTTATCTTTGTATCTGTGTTAGAATGTGATCAACATCTCATGGAAAGAATTCTAATTTTATGCACTTGTCTTTTCTTTGACCAGCACTCACATGCACTAGCTAGTCCCACCACTTGAATCTCAGGCTATCTCGGTCTGTACATAGGGACCTTCAATGGTTTGGCAAAAAGATAGTGGTGTTGGAAGATCAGACCCGATAAAAAAATTCATTGAAGGATGAGCATAGTTGCTGCGATATAATCGCTATAGGAAAATGTGTACATTTATAGTTGCTTGCAATTTTCGACCTCTTCTTATTTACAAGTGTTTGGTCTAAGCTGGTCTAAGCTCCGATTAGATGTGTTGTCAGGGAGAACTGACGTAGAATGCCACAACCTATTCAATGGGCTGCCTAAGGTTGCCTCATTTCAAAGTGCACCTCCAAGTTATAAGAAGGATATTATTACGTTAAGTTGACTCTGAAAAAGCACGAATGCATTAGATAATTAAACAGCTCTTCAAGTGATATATGGCTTTTGTCAAAAGAGACAGTTTTGATAGCTCATGATGTAGCTGCCCGGCAGCAACTTTACAGAGCACTATTCATTTGTAATGATGCAATTTTTCTGGTGTCAAATGACTCCATGGAAAATCTGTTGTCCTTGCTGTTCTTTGTTGGCAGGCATTCAGTGTGGATGACCTAGTTTGAGCGAGGTTGATGGGGACCAAGGGACAGCTTGGAGGCATTCTAGGTGGGTTCTTACTGACAATGCTTCTAATCGGAGCGGGCAGCCAGGCGTGATGTACTGGCTTATATCATTCTGTCCCTGCTTTTGTTGTGTCCCGCTTGGGATTATGGATAACACAGATCAGTAATCAAGATCCTGTCCCATCCGGAGATGAGTCTGATTGTATTGCTGCTTCCAAGCTTATGTTTGTTTTTCAGTCGGGATGTTCTCATGCTTGTGTTTCTCGTGCGAGATTCACTTATAAATGCGCTTTCTTTCAGTTTGCTTTAAGTTACTTTTTCTATTTCGGTTAGCTTTATTTTGTTTGTTTTCTAGGTACTTGTTTTCATTTTCAAAGGGTTTCTCTTAAATTTGTGTTTATGTTGTCGTTGTGCTCTACTGGTTGTGGAGATATGCAGGTTTTGTGCTTCTGTGCATCAACTTGAACCCATGATGCTTTCTCATGTCTTGAACCATCCTCTTGGAACATTCTTCTGCTGCACAAGTGTGCTGTTGCATTTAACTCTGTTCAGCAAACATTTTGAAACGTATAAGTGCACATGTTTAGGTCGCTTTCCATTGTCTTACAAAAAGTGTCTTTGTGAGTGCTTAAAACGCACTATATTAAGTGGCTTGATGCATACGTACATATATGCATACATGCATACATATGTGTGTACATATCACATGGAGCACCTCTGATGAGTTTTCTTGAAGAGGTGCTATATAAATGAGCACTTACAATTACAATTACATTTGGAAGGTCGTTTTTCTTTCAGCTGTGATTTTGGTTTGTGTGGCTTCAAAGATTTTTAAATGGAAGACCTTTGGAAATGAAACATACTTGAACAGTTAATCCGATCTTTAATTATCTGGGATGTATGTTATACCTGTTGTAATGTTGTTCAAATTGCAGTTAGAGTAGTTGGCATATCGCTTGTTTCTTTCAAGGACTCGTATTATCAAATCACAGCCCTGACTTATGCAGGGGACTAGCCTTGGCAATGACTCTTTAATATGGTAGACCAAGGGCATTTAACATGAGTTTCCTGATCTTAAGTCGACATACCGGTATATTGTTTGGGCTTTGACTCTGTGTAGCTATGTGTAGCTTGTGTCTGCAACCATGTACAGAGTGCCTTTTAAGAACCTGAAGTTTGCTAAAGAAGAAGAAGACGAGCATCCCTTAAGCTAGCCCTGAGGCAGCCATGGGTATGAAGTGTTAGCAACTTCATTTTCTTAGCTTCAGCATGTGAGGGCGGGTGACCAGTCCTTCTCCCTCACCGTCTCATCTTCCCATCGACAGTGTACGGTCAGTGTATTCATTATAGCTAAGTTGGCTATATGAGATGTGCTCTAACACAGCTATTAAACAAAAAGTAGTCACAGCTAAACTCGGAACTTCTAAACAACGGGAACCAGCTTATTCACAGGCGCTCAATAAAATCTCGATAGGCAGTCAAAATAGTGCTAAGGTGGATGGTGTTTGGTGCAAAGGTCTTTCTTGAACTATTTCTGACAAAAGAATTCAGTCAGATATTTTGTAGGAAGATTCAATGGTGGAACAGCTAAAGCGATTGACAATTTTTTGTGCCCAAGCCGGAGATATGTTTAAGAGATATGTTTAAGATATGCTGCAAATCTTTCTTGAACTATTTCTGCCCAAAAATTCAGCTTTGCAGGAAGACTCAATGCTGAAGAAAGCTCAATTTGTGCCCAAGCTGGTACACAGGACTTCTTTTGGTTCTCTGCCTTCCTACAGGTTCGTAGGTCCAATTTCGCAATTTGTCACGTTGCCGAGCTCTCTTCTTCAACTTGCTGTATCCCTCCTTCATCATCCATTCTAGTAGCATCATTCTTGGTCTTCCCTGTGTCTTCTTCCCTCCATTCTTCCCTCAATTATGGTTCTTAGGAGGGAGTCTCGTCTCATTATGTGGCCCAGCCATTTTCTCTGTCGGCTTCTGATTGGTCCTATCAGGGATATTTTTTAAGACTAATATTTTGTGAGACTAAAATTCGTCTCTGGTTGCTCCTAATGAGTCTAAAAACTCCAGCTGATGATTTTTCAAACTCCGTTGGTGATAGTTTGATATTTCTCATCCTTGGTTGGGTTCACTTTACTATGGGTGCGTTATATTGTAGTGGTTAGTTTGATGGATTGTTAACCGAGAGGTTGGGAATTCAAATCTCCCACCAGGAAAGAAATTTATTTTGAGGTATCTACTCCATCTGCGTCTTCTAGCCATCTTCACTATAATGAGTACACTGACTACACTGTTGATGGGAAGTTTAGATGATAGGGGCTTTGGCATATGAGGACTGCCTGTCCTCATATGCCAAGGCTAAGAAAAATGAAGTTACTAAAACTTCGTACCCATGGCTGCCTCTCAGGGCTAGGATTACTATTTTTTCTTTATATGTGATGCATCTGTTTGATGCTGGTAACTTCTGCATCAAACAGATTGAATCTTTTTATTACTCTCCTACTACTCTGCTGTTCCTGCTATTGTGTGATTGCTGTATCTTTATCAGTGTTTTAATCCCCTTGATAATGTTCATGGTAATAGACCAGCTTATAGGCCTCGCGGTCATGACGGACAATTGTACCTTATCACTCTTGACTGTCATGTGGCATGACACTTTGGCATCATCCTGTTCTTATAGCACGGCTGACTGCCCTTAGTCCGTCTCACAGCTAATCTTTCTTCTCTGTTCACAAATGTGAGTCTGTCAGTGTTGAGGCTTTGCCCCTCATCAATCATCTGCCATCCTAGCCATACCAGGTTCCCGTCCTTTTGGGTTGGGCAGTGTCATATCAGGCAATAAAAGGAAACCTGGCGACTGATTCTGACCTTTCTTTCACCGTCAGTATCTTTCTGTGGATGGTGCAATGAAGCGGGCCTGGCAGATATGAGTAGCACATTGTGCTCTTGGCGATTATGTGTGCATTTCAGTACTTCCGCTATATAAGGTGATTATTTGTAATTTTCAAGTGCGGTAAGAAAACTTGACCTTTGTGACCAATTCTCTATTGAGGTAATGGTGCTGTCCACTCGCCACTGGTGTTGTTTACCTTAACCAAAACTAAAGCAAAAACATTCGTTAGCCAAAACTCAAGGTCATAGTTAACTGAAACTGAAACTGAAAACTACAGAAATAATGATAGCAAAATAAAGACTGAAACTCGCAAAACCGGCCAAAAACGGTAACTGAAACTAAAATAGTCGACACTAATAATAACAAAAACATGTAACAAAAACCTAAGCAAAAACACACAACGAAAACCTAGCCTAGGATATTCAGTGTCTTTAGACATAAGGGCTGAATCCGCAGAAATCAGAGAATGTGATATGCTTTCTGCGTTTTATAATCGAAAACTCCGTCGGTAATCTTTTAATCTTTTAAATTGTATAGTCTTCATAAAACTCGGCAAGAAATTTTTACCACATTAATCATTAAAACGACTTAATTATATCATGTATGATACATGGCTTGTTGCCATACTGTAAGAATAATGGTGGCTATTACCTATTTGCAGTAATTTGATGTACATCGTTGATGGGTTGATGCATCGACCTATATTGAGTGGACACAGCATAGCACAGCTAAAGTTGTACTGTAAAGTGAAGCTTCCGCTTTACTGAACTTTCTGCCAGCCATGACGTCAGACAGAGCTCATTAACATAATACGCTACGTGTCCATCCAATCAACGTCGAGGATAAGATAATTCTAAAAGTTCCTATCTATGCCTGTGACGTCATGGCTGGCAAATAACGTCGCAGGCAGGCAAACACCTAGCACAAACACACACACACACACACACATACATGCTTCAGTTTGAATCTCTTATGCTGTGTCCACTCCCAATATAGGTCGATGGGTTGATGGCTAAGTATCAGTGAACGAATAACTGAAACTGGAACTAGAACTTAAACTGAAGAAACTTAAACTGTAACGAGGTAGTTTCCAGAGCCGGTTTTAGGTATAGGTGATATAAGCTGCTGCCTAGAGTGGTATATTTCAAGGGGCGGAAAATACCAGCAAAATAAAGCAAGAAAAGCATATTTTTCTTGAAATTTAATTATTAAATATAAAAAAGTGCGGCCTTTTTGTCCTTGCCTATAGCACAAAACTGTCAAAGGCTGCCTCTGGTAGTTTCAGTTTCTATTAACTAAACTCAAAACTAAAACTAAAGCTAAGCGAAATACCTAAAACTAATAATATCTAAAACACCTAGCATGTGAAACTAATAATAACTTGAACTAAAACTTGAGGAAAAACTGACACAGCACTACATGCCACAAGGTCTTTGTAATTGTAATTAGAATATGCACCACTTCAAGAACACATTATCTCTGTTAAATGACATTAAGAACAGAAATTTCATAGTCACCAGTGTAGGACCAACCCACCTACACACACACACATGTGCGGGCACAAACACACACACACACATACACGCCTACACACACACACACACATACACGCCTACACACATACACACATATGGAACCCAATCTACTGATTCCCATCCATAGTTGACAGATGTGGTTACTAGAGTGCGAGTTTTAGGGGTAGGAGACACGCCTTCCTACGCTGGTTGAGGTCATTTCCACCGGAATGCATATTTAGTAGTCATGTAGTCTCTTGTGTCTTCACCTTTGCTGTTTCCAACCACAAATCACGCAATCTTGCCTCTCTGCCAATTTCCTTGACCTATCGGATTTTTATTGCGCTTCTTCCACACATTACGATATTTAAATGAACCATTTATTGATGTGTTGTGCATTATTATAATGGTGGAAGCATTTATTAGACTTACAACAAGTGGATCCTCATGGTTACAGAAATCATGATAAATGTATATGAAGAATTAGTTGTATACAGGAGCCACAGGGCAGCAACATGGACGTGATATAGGCATAATTAATCATTTAAAAAATTGCTAAATGAGCATTATAACTAATCATAGTTTGGCATATATTCCAGTGGTTTGTCACTGATCTCCTATGTTCAGATGCTCCAATTACATCACTCTTTATGTTGGGCCTCTTCCTCCAGCTCCGTGCTGTCCAACATGCAGCCCGCAGACTGATTTTAAGTGGCCTGCCCAAGCTCGCTAAATTTTTGCAATTTGTGTAAAAATAAAGTAAAAGATAAAGTTACAGCCTACTTCTTAGTTTTAAGTAATAACTTCTTAGTAATAATTTATGATTTGTCTTTATTTATCAACATTTAATGCTCGTTTTCTGACCATTTTGAGAATGTATTAATATACTTTTTGGTGCTATTATAAAGCATGCCATACAGCCATACATGGCATACACATATGCGATTATTCATTATGATAATAATTTTCACTAAATGTTAGTCGTTGCTTTTGAGTTTACTGGTTCGGCCTCGGCTTCGAGAATAATTTCTTTGGTGGCCCACGGTGTGTCAAAAAGGTTGGCAACACTGCGGTCCAGCTGCTATATAGCCATCAGTCATCATTATGTTCAGAGTCAATATCTAATCACAAATTTGAGCATTACAGCAATTATAGTGATAATTTATGATTTGTCTATATTTATCAACATTTTATGCTCGTTTTCTTACCATTTGGAGAGTGTGTTAAATATTCTTTTTAGTTGTGTGCTTCATATGGTTGGTTGTTTTAGTTGTAAACTATATAGGTCAGTGTGAATATACTATTGTCATAAATTTCTTATCACTTG
Source organism: Aporrectodea caliginosa (assembly GCA_020284085.1). Classification (NCBI taxonomy): domain Eukaryota; kingdom Metazoa; phylum Annelida; class Clitellata; order Crassiclitellata; family Lumbricidae; genus Aporrectodea; species Aporrectodea caliginosa. The sequence goes on from JACEVL010000405.1 coordinate 116,020, forward strand.
GGTATGCTTAGTTGTTGCGATTTTTATGGTCGCATTTTGCTCAAATCAATTTCACCAAAGCAGCACCATTTCAGCCGATGTTTCCACGCCGGAAAATTGAAGACTGAGGAAAACTATCACTCCACCTATCATGACCAGTCGGGGTTGATAAATGGTACTGAATCTCATTTCGATGATTGTTGTTATGGTTAGTCCCCGCTGGCGCAGTGAGATTAGCAGTGTTGCCGAGACGTTGATCCACTTTACAAACCGGCTCCCAGAGGAAGAGGACTGGGGTGTGGTGCCTGCCAGTTCTCCGGAGTCAGCCCGCACTTACTCTTTGTCTGAATACTAATGCGTCGCGCTGTTCTTTGCGCTCGGCTCGTGCTTTATTGCCTTATGGATATTCTTCGTATACGCTGCTGTACGAGCTAGCTGTTGAGTTGAACACATTTGCAAATTTGCTCTCTTGAAGAAACGCTGCCCAACATATATGCTATTAATCAGACATTTATCTTATGTATGCTACGACATTATCGGCCTCAGGCATGCTGGGCGTTGAAACAGAAATAGATTTCTTAGATATGATTTATCCTTTGGCTGGATGTTCATATGTACGCTAACTTTAAGTCATAGCCACTTCTGATGTGGCACTTCTACCTGCTGCACAGAAAGTTCTTTTCATCTTCTAGAAAAGAATGAGATAAACAAATGACCAGCAGACAACGTGGGTCTTTGCTGAAATTGAAAAGGGCTTTTGGAAATCAGTATATGAAAAGCTTAGAGCTCTGTGGTCACTGTACTAACGTCTATATAATTAATCATCGTACTAATTTTTCAGGTCTGCTTTATGCTTTTATATAAATATAATAAAATTATTATAATTTTTTTATTATGTGAAGATTTATAAAGTGTAAGTCATAATGACTAAATATGCCACAAATGAGTTAGTAGTAGCTCAGTTTAGTCAGATGACGAGAACTTGCAAGTCTTTAATTTCTTCCTGAAGCTTTCAATAGGAAGTTCCAGAACATGGAGTTTGATTGGTAGCACATTCCAGACCATTGAACCAGATGCACGGAATGTTGTTATACGCGTTATAGTGTCCTTTCCGGACCACACTAAGTCGTAGCTCTTTCCCAAATGCAACCGAGATCGACCAGAAGCTGATGATGTTGGCACCACCACCATCAGCATCATCTCCTAAGAGTATACTATTCACTGTTTGGCTGTAAAGGTTCATATTGAGTTTTTACTTTGATGTCTAAATAGTACTTGCTAAATGGTGGGAAGAAGTTTCTCTGTGCTTATCATGATTATCTATGTTCACATTTTTGCAAACAATTATTTTACACACTTTGAATCATAGGAATAAATGTTTTTTTGGTAATGAGAACTTGAGAAGAACTACATATATTTTTGGCCCCATGAATTCGAGAATTCGAAACTGCCTAGGAAGGAAGAGAACCAAAATAAGAAGAATACAAAACGAAAAATTGCCAGAACTTGACTTGTGCTAGAAAACCAAAATCTCACCATGATGAATAGAATAAAACTAGAATGAAGCAGGGACATAGTGAAGGAGGCAGAGGGACAGTTTATCCAGGCACAGGGCTGGAGGAGTGCAAGCTGAGGTACCTAACAAAAGAGATATTCTCCTAATATGCAAGTGTGCAAACAGAGCATCAGTGTAGCAGCACGACAAAGCCATGGCATTGACAAATTATATCCTCAGAGAGACAGCAATTTTGACACAGCTAGCCAGATGGTAAATAAGTATAAATGTACATTTTATCTGTATCAACCATTCGGCCATGACCCTGCTTATTTTCATATTTCATCCACAACGGCAAATGTAAATGTACATGTTTTTCTATAGTGACGTATGACCTCGACCCTGCTGATTTTTAAATGAATTGATCCTTTGAGATCCTTCACCATCGCTGCCCTTTTCAATAGTTGCCATGCCATTTAAGGTCCCAATGCACAGACGATGCTAGCCTGAGATTTAAATATCAGAAATAGGCCTCCATTGGAATGCAGACCAGCATCTGCACGCACGGTGCGGCACGGGACATGCATGCTCTCTAACCAATGTAGCTAACTGGACCAGTTAAAGGTGATTGAAATCCAGTTTGACAATATGGAAGACTAGGCCTTGTAGGAATGGCATGATGAAGAAGGAGATAGGCTTGAGCATGGGTCGAATGTCTAACATGTGGGCATTTCACTTCTGCGACCTTTACGACCTTTACGTAGCAATCCCTATGTAAAACAATTGAAATGAAGAAAAGATGTGTTAAGCATAGTTTTGGGCCAAGCTGTCTGGAATGATGGGGTGGACGCTGGGCCTATTAGAGTAGTTAAAATTTGGGGCAGGACTTTTCAAGCCATGACAGGCAGTTGTAAAGTGCGAAGTGTAATGAAATGCTATTGAATTGAAATTATTGTAATTCACCATCTCACAGATTTAATACATTTACATTTGTAACCATGAGGGTCTAGTCTAATAAATACTTCCACCATTTACTTTTTATGAAGTACTTAGAGGAGCACAATGGGTATGAAGTGCTAGACTTTATTTTTCTTAGCCTTGGCATATGAGGAAGGGTGGTCAGCCCCCTCTGTTGCTGCTTGATCTTCGTACAGTGTACAGTTGGTGTACATAGTAGGGACCATGGGCAAGTCCTTCACTCACAATTGCTCATGCGCTTCAGCATGAAACTCCGATTCAGCGTCCGCGCAGTAGTCGGGAGCGCCTCTGAATAGGAATCTGGAAGGGGTGCTATAACAACTTAACAAGTGTTCAAATACAATACAATACAATACAATACAATATATGGCTGAATTGGCAAAGGGTTGGAGCAGGAATCTTTAAACAATTTTCTGTCTTGGTGGGGAGTTGATCCCCCGACCTCTCACTTGACAGTCCAGCACAGTAACCACTAGGTTTGCACACCCCATCTTCACTATATAAACAAGAGTAATATTACATATTCAAGCTGTGTATTTGATACTAAAATCATGTGCAAGCTTTGGCTTTGTGTGTTCTCCATTTGAATTCAGCATATAGTTGAACATGGGTTGCAGATTTATGTCTCTGGTCCCTGGCCCCTAGAGGCCTTAGATACGCCACTAGAACTAATAGTGTTTATGAATGATAATTTCTAAAAGTCAGTTATAAATTTGTGGTATTTCATTTTGGTCAGATGGTTAATCTATATATTAGCTCTTAATATATACTGATGCAAACATTGAGCTGTTCAAAATTTAGGATATCTATTTATTTTAAGAGGGTTAAAGAAGATTGGTCAGCTTGGTTCAGTGTGACCTTTATAAACTGAGACAGATATGAAATTGGACATCTGCTTGATTGCAAGCTGATGTTATGATTTAAGTGAGATCATTTAAGTATGTTCTAAGAAAATGTTAATGATTATACCGGTAATCGGGCATATGCAAATTTTGGCTTGCACAATTTGGCTCTGTAACACTAATGGAAGAACTAAGACTCCTGGTCAAAAGCATTACACGGTATGAGAAGACGAGAAACCCGAGAATCGAGAACACTAAAGACTAATAGGTAGAGACATAAGAACAGCAGATGACACTGCAAGAGCTAGATGAATTGGTGAAATATTGTTTCAGCTTCATCATTCACCTGATGTATAAGAACAAAGAAGATGCTTCCAGTCTTCAAATGCTGTTGGCTTATCGCAGACCAGAGGGACCTGGTGAATAATGTTGCTGACGTTTCCATCGCAGGAATATTTTCAAGGATTACTTTATGCTCTAATAAAGCCGACAGAATTTTCAATATTAACGTTCTGTGAAGGAAATTTGTTGATATTATTATATTACGCCGGCCTTGATAGCATTGCTGTTTTGCTTTACATAGTGCTGGCATAGAGCATAGTGCTGTCGTAAAACTCATTACATGTGCTTCCTCTGAAATGTTACTAGATTCAGAAAAAGTTCTCTGTAGTTTTTTGTGTGGTTTCCTTTAATTTGCTACATTTTTTGTGTCTATATCGTGCTCTTATACTCTCATGGCTCCATGAATGTCTGTTTTGTAATTGCTTTTATGATTTTTTGTGATTTAACACTCTTAGATTGTTCTTATCCAATGTTCCCGCAGTGCGTTTGCAGGCAGTTCAATAAAGCACATACTTTACTTACTTATGTTACAGACCAGTCAATGAAGGAGTTACCTATGGAGTTTATGATTTAACATTTAGCCGTGTTTATTGCGACAACAGGATGCAGACGAAATTTTCTTTTTCCTCTGCAAGTTGAGTTTACTAGGTTTTGTTTCCATTTGTTCAGTGTACACTGAAATGTCAGTTATTTCATATTGACAAATTATTCAGCTGTAGTCACCATTCTATAAAAGCTGCTTATCATTGTCACTTATTTGTTGTGCATGTAACGTATGAATAACGAAACAGGCAGATTTGTTCTGTCATAGGTGGAAATCCTAGCGTGATACATTTTCCGTCAGGTCTTCTGTTCGCGAGGACGACGTTGCGTCTCTGATGCAATCACCTTCGTAATCTAGTGTTTGGTGTGGCGTGCAGTCGGACACAAGACAGAGTTCAATGTTTTGGCTTTCCATAATACTCATCATTGTGCATTGGAATGCTGGAAGCGCACACCGCCAGGTGGTGATGGATGACACTATCATCTCCACAGTTTAGGCGGCCATTTCCAAAGATTACTGGCCGGCCCTATAACCAGTCTTATAATGGATGCATGCAAATGCACCAATAGTCAATCGTGCCAGGCTGCGGCCATAACTCATCCGGTCTTTCCTCGGCACTTCCTATTGGACAGGGTCACGACAATATTTATTGTCTGCGAAACACCACCAGCCGATTAAGTGGCACCAGGTCCCGAATATGTTTGTGCTCATGGGGCATCGGATACATCAACGGCTGCTTGGCAGGTGGTGAGTTGCCCTCCTACCTGTGTTATTTCCTGTCAAATGATGCGGTTGCTACGTATATGATCTTCAGTCGTGATCCACGTTGCATAGGAAACCGATCATATAAAAACGGCAATTTTATATTCCGGAGGTAATTGAATTTATCTTCGTAATTTTAAATCAGCGTACATATACTTGAGTGCCATTAATTTATATGTTGTCTTTATCGTGCGCTCGTGCTAAATGATATCGTGGTGTAAAACCTAACGATGTGTTGTCTTGGACATTTCTAAGTTTTAAGCAGTTTGTCATGTTGTTTGAAATCTTGGTGTGATAAAAGGCTAACAGGTAAAAGACTTTGGACAAATGACTATTTCTAACCATGTTAATGTTAACCTTAGCGACTGGTCACAAGAGTACTAGCTGATACAGTTCAAGGTGATATGGAAAACCATATCTTTTGGTTTTGCTGGTGCACTTTCATCTGATTATACTGCACTATTGTTCTAGTATGTCACTGTCTTTCCTAGCTTCAGCATCTAAAATCTGTAACAACCTGTGTGCTGCCAACCAGTTGTCCTTGAGTGTTACATACATCAAATCAAATTAAAACTTACTCTACAACCTATAAGCTGTGGTTAAACTCAGCAGGATCTCAGCTCCAACACCTCTGATTTGAGATCAGCCACTGTCTTATAAACTGCAACACTTAGAAGAGGAAGCTCCATCATCTGACTGATTTTTAGTAACTATAGTTGATGGTATGCATCTTGCTTCAATCATTTTGTGTTTAGTTAAACAGTGAGTACCAGGTAGTCAGTATCGCTATTTGCTGTTTGAAGTTGCTGTTCGAGTCGAATAGTTTGAATAGAATAATATTCGCTGTTGGAATAGAATAGATTTGCCAGATATGTTTAAGTTTAATTCTTTTGCAATGGAACTGCATAGTTTGCACTATTTTTCTTCAGTGACAATGCAGAGTCCAATTGCCCCTTTGCTGACTTTTTGATTTTTTTGTGTACAGTATTTCCTGGTTTATAGTTGAATAAACCTTGATGGCAGTTATTCAGCTCAAGATGTTTGCTATGCATTGTTGTGTAATGTAATAGCGGGGATCCAGACAGGCTAAACAAACCTAGAAAATGGCCATTTGTTAAATAAGATGGCTGTACAGATAGCAATTTTTGCATGATGGGAACAGGGAAAATATCTTACAAGAAGTGGTCAGTGTTTGGCAAATACATCAACAAATGAAACAAAACCGGTGTAGTTTTGAAAACGGTTATACATTGATATTATGCTTTCAATCTGATGCAGAATTTCTTAATGTCCTTGTGGTATATGCCACTTGATGATGCTGGTGCTATGGAGAGGAGAGTACTCATCTGCCAATAAGTGTGTGATCGGTGGAGCAACAAAAACAACCGTCATCAATCGGTTGCTTTCCTGTCACACATCCTGTCAGTGTACGTCTCTTCGTAGTGTGTCATCATCGGTGAGCATTCAGACTGTTAGACTAGAACGTGCAGTGTGATCACGCACGGCCGATGATGGCCGGCTGACATTATTCTGCATCAGATGGCGTAATTGACGGGGCAACGTGATAATCTCCAGGGAACCATAGAAATCATGTTCATTCCCTCTCACGCTTACCGTAATTTGTAAGCCATTTTATTTTCAGATTGCCTTCGCGGCCGTGCTTAATCGATTTTTGACTCGGGTCACAGGAATTCACTGCATATAAAGAAATCCTGCTGCACATCAGGAGGCAGAATGCCGTTGCCTCTTTCGTGATGTGGTGTGTGATGTAAAGAATTATGCTGAATGAGCAGAAAAGACACCAGTGCTTTAGCAGAAACTGTTTACCACATTTCATGCTGCTAAATTAGCCAAAAGGTCTAACCACTAAATTAGCCAAAATGTCTACTGCAAAGTGTCTAACCGCTAAATTAGCCAAAATGTCTAACTGCAAAATGTCTAACCGCTAAATTAGCCAAAATGTCTTACTGCAATTTCTGCCAGTTTAGTATTGATTCTGAGCCTTAATTTAAAAGATGATTCTTTGCATGAAGCAACAGTTTCAAACTAATGTTAGTCCATTACTATTTGCCTTGGATAAGATATTTTCACTTTTGAAAGTACAATTAAGCTTTTACATTTAAAACTTCATATATTTGCTGAGACATTGGTCTCATTGGTCTCAGCAAAATTATAAAGTTTTAAATGGGCATAATCATAATCATAAACCCCTAATTTCGAAAGTGCTATTCTGAAGCCAAACGCAGGGCACGAGCTTATTCATGGGCGCTGTGTCTTGACGGAAGGGTTGTTCAGAGATGTCAATTAAAGATCTGTTTCCAGAGACCAGAGAGAGGAGACAGAGCAGCTGCTAAGGCAGGTTTTGCTGTCTTAACAATTCAGCTTTGACCATTATCATCCTGAGTAGTTGCTTTATTGCTGACTTGCTAAAGTTTTGTGGTGTGTAGTTAATGCAGTTTATTATTATGTAATGCTGGCAATGGGTATTGTTCAGTTCAACTGCATAAATGCAGAAAGCATTGCCTTGATAAAGCAAGTCAATTGCTACATCCTGTAAACTTAACAAAGATTATGTTCTAAGCAGGAGATGCTAGCTTTTGATTGTATAATGATATAATTATTATGTCTGAAATCATATTACAAATATATATACATAATGGTGTATTACAAAGCATGACTTGAAATCGATAAAATGTAGAAGTTTATAAATTTTACATGGTGGTGTTATATGTGACAATGTTGTAGTCCGTAAGTTCCTGTTTGTTTAAGGTTATGATAGTGCCTTTGCAGAGCACCATTGACTCTAGCGGAAAGCTTGAGGCAGCATTTCTGGCTGATGTCTGTTCTATACTATGCTGCTTTATGTGAAAGTGATGAGTCTCTGGCTTGTTGTGAACTTGAAGCAGCTATGCAGAAGAGACGGACACAAAATTGTAGTATATCGTGTGTTCTGTGGCGTTGCTTTGCAGCGTCTTTCCAGCATTAGCCCTGTGAGGCTGGGCTGACCCTTGGTGCGTTGCAGTTTGCCGAAGAGGAATCTAGCCATCAGCCCTCATTAGATTTATCTGAGTGCTCTTTTGGTTATTGAATTATAGAGCCGTCCTTCGTAGTGTCTTAGAGGAAGGCTCTGATTGGATGACCGTTGGTAACAGGCGTTATGGGTTCGCTGTGATTTTTGACCAGTCCGGTATTGATTTGTGGATTACAGGCGTGGCAGACGCCAGATGAGGAGCAAGAGCTGTTTGATGATGTTCCCGGTTCACTATCAATGTTATTGATGAGACGATGTCATAGTAGAGGACAGTACTTGTTAGTGTTAACAGCCGTTTTGGGAATTGTTCCGGCTGTACTTTGGTGTAGCAGCGTAAAATATCACGGCCAGCTTCTGCGACGTCTGCTTGCAGATTGATTGGAAACTCTTTGAATAAAATGCATTGCTTATTGTGTCAAGAAATGTGAGAGTTTCCCGCCCTTGACAGCAGCCACACTAACCCTACGCTGTGACAGGGCTGTGTCTAGAGCGGTAAGTAAGTAAAAATAAGTAAGTATATTCTTTATTTAACCAGCTGACAAAAGACACACTCTGGTGCACATACATGTAAGATAACGGTTACGGTAATATAGATACAAAATCCTAACCAAAAAAGTCTTAGTCATTAGTTTATCAAACTTTGGGCAGTACATGTCTTAAAGTGGCTCTTTGTCTCAGTGACTTGTCTAATCTATTATCAAACTATTGTTTGCATTTGTAATCATTTGCCAATTAATAGAAAATATTAACAGTAATAATTAAAATACATCTAATGGAAACCTGATAGTAAATTCAATCTAAGCTTAACAGTGTTTAGTGGGGTGCATAAAATTAGAAGTTTAGCAATTGAAATGTAATCATTAAGCATGACTCCAGAATGGTGATTTAACGTGATGCACTGAGATTTGAACTGTGAACATCAATTGAGAAATTATGGTACTGCTGGTTGTATTACGCCGCGTTGAGTCATAAATGCTGGACTACAACGGGCCATCTATTTGGAACTATCCTGTGGTTTTGCACTTCCTGCTCCCACACTTTACTCAGCCAATTATGCATTGCGAATCGCAGGGATGCTTGAATGGATTGTAAATGTCTGCAGAATAATTAGGATAATCACTCATTCCTGAGAGCCTGGGTCACTTGGAGTCAAAGTGGAAGTGTATTGGCCAAGCTTAAAATCGTGGCACATGATATGCAGTTTGCTTCGGAGCCATGCAGTTGGTAAATAGAAGTTTCTGATTCTTGACTTCTTGAGGTGCTGTTGTGGACCTGCATTTCATCTTAAATGTACCAGAAGACTAGAATAATTATAGCAGGATGATGTACTGTATATACTATATAGTGCTGTGGCATGGCTTAGGCTCAAAAAGGGTGATGTGCACGAGTTCAGATATCAACAAGAGTTCTATGATAAATGAAAAGGACAGGTCTTGAGTGGTGACTCAATTGTATCCAGGGAGACTGTTCCATGGAGTGAGTCCAGCGACAAAGAAGGAATGTTCACCAAACTCTGTGGAAGACCGCAGAACTTATGAAGACCATTATAGCTGACATCAGTTCTGATTGTCTGCTACTCGAACTCAGAAATATAATCTGGGATAAGTCCATTCAGTGCTTTGCAAGTGATTCTGCACAGTTTATTGAGTGATGCACTGCGGTACATGCAACCATCGCAGTTTGTTGTGCAGCAGATCAGCGACATTATTGAATGGTGTCCAACCATAGATAGGATGGACAGCAGAGCTTAGCACCAACTGTCTCCACTTTAGCTGACAAAGTTAGCAGGCCACCCAGAAGGTTGTTGCGGTAGTCAATGCTTGAGACTATGAAGCTGTCTGTTACTCGAATGCAGAAGTCAGATATATAGTCTGGGATTTGTCATTTAGTGCTACATTCATGCTACAACAGCTTCATAGTCTCAAGGATTAACTACTGCTTATGCATATTCATTTGCATATTAATTCATTTGCATATTATTCATTTGCATATTCATTCATTTGCATTATTCATTTTCATCTCCTCAACGGCTATCACCATATGCATTTGGTACCAACAGCCTCAAATGAGTTGTCTCTCTTGGGCCAACATGGTCGTACAGCTGTCAGAATTGACTCCAAGGATGTGGACAGTGTTAGCTGGTCGAACTTATGCATCAGTGTTGAGTAGATGGCGATGCCAGAGGATGATGCACCATAGGAACTCAGTCTTTGTGGGATTAAGTACAGATGAATACACACCATCCACTCTGAAATGCGCTTGATGCGCTTTGTTTCAGCTGCTCAGCAATTTTTGATGGTTCACAGAAGAAGACAAAGCTGGGTATCTTCCGCATAGCAGTGGTGAAGGAGGCCATTTGTTGTTGTTAGCAGCAAGGCCAACATTCGAAGACCAAGACCACATGGTTTGAGACCAAATCCAAGAGCTAAGCCTCAAGTAGACCCTGCTGCAGCAGTGACTGCAGGCTGGAATAGGCAGGGTTGCGGCTAAGCGGGACCATACCTTGTTCGCAAGTAGCATTGAGCTAAACTACCTTGATTGTACTCTCCACTACCGCCCACAACTAAACCAAAAAACTCCAGCATGAACTTAACTGCTATATTGGCCGTGCATTGCCTGGTTCCTACGGCCAATACTAAGTAAGTAAGTAAGAATATCCTTTAATAAACCAGTTGCTAACGGCATTTTGGTGTACAGACAACATAGTAACATCACATTTTCACTGGCAGCTTACAACAACAACGCCCATCCTGTCTGTCAAGGTTGCTGACACTATCTGCAACCTTTGAGTCAATTTTGATTGCCGGGTGTAATGCTTGAAAGTAATGTCTGGAAAGAGGAGATGTTACTGTAGCATGTTCGACATGTATCTGGTTTTAAATCACAATTATGTCAGCCCTTAACTTTATTGTAATGTGGCCTTAACAAAATCGTCTGGCAGCAGGCTGCAATGCAGTTGGTGTTTTCACATCATACAGTTTGTGTGTTTGAGCTTCTAGCCATACTAGCATTTATGAGTGAATGAATTTAGGTAAATCCTACAGTCATTTCAACTGCGTTCAGAGTCTGTGAATTTCAACCGGACAGTACTCAACAGTCAGCCTCCGCCTTGAGAATACTTTTAATGACTTTCCTTTTCATACATAGTTGCAGCATTGCAGATTTGTAGTCAAAATTTTAAGCAAAATTATACACAAGTCACTCCTTTTAATAAGATGCATCATCCCTAGAAGTTCATTTCAGAAACTGCTGTATAGTCCTGAGAATACTACCTGTATTCATGAACTGTTTGAAGGGTCCTTTTTGTTTGTTTGTTTAGTGGTGCTTCCAAGTTGGTGGCTGTTTCTTGCTGCTGGGATTTGAAATTCCTGGTTATGGGGTTCAGATGTGTCTTATGTATTATTGTGTATTATGTGTGTACTGCTTCAGATGTAGTGTATTACGCATATACTTCTTCAGATATAGTGTATTGTATTATATACAGTGCCAGTTTACCTTTTTGCTGGCCTCAACTCTGGGATTTGGGTCCTACAATGTAACCAAAGCTTGAGAGAGAGGAAGTTAAAGTTATTCAAGTGACTGTATAGTGAGATCATGGGGGCATGTGCCATCATCTGGACCCTGGCCAGGCTGCCCTTAAAATTTTAGGCCTTATTGCACTTTACTGTGATAAACAGATTTTATCGTAAACTGAAAATTGTTGTCTCCTCGGGGCTTGTGTCCTTCCATTGGCGCCTGTGCACAATACTGGTAGCTCTACCAGTGTCAAAGAACACAATAAACTGACCATAAATTATAGTAATTTTATAGCAAATGACTGGCTTCAACTGAACAAATATTTACTGCCATTTGGTGATCAAGATTTGACATGCATTGTTTTGTGGCTTTTGTGCCTTATCCCGTTGGTCGTTGAAATGTCTGTAAATGGTGCTGGCCTCTGGCGAATGCTTATAAACAGCTTTATGCCGGCCAGTTATTGATTTGCCAGACTTGTTTTATTGCCTCTAAGGAGGGACTGTGTGCGAATATGACAATCATCTTTCCTTTATGCTTTCTGTGTTTCCCTCTTCTGGTGGTCTCAGCCTTTTAATATTTTATCTGTTACACAAGCAAAGATTTATGCTACTTGTCATAGCTTTCCGGTTTCAGAGATATTTGGTCACTAGATTATACGTGGTGCCTGAATTGATCATCATTGCTGAAGACATTAAGTGGTGACTGTTGAACCTTGAACTGTGATCTTTGCATGGGACTTTGCTCACTGTCATTCATTATTGGGGCAGGGTTAGAAAGTGGAGGGATTTGTCATTAGTCTGTAGGTCACGGCTGTCAAAACCAGACAGCAATGTCAGTGTTGAGACAGAGCTTTAGATGCCCTGTTTTCACTCATCTGAACATTGGTAAAAATGTCACCTCAGATACCTGCATCTTTGTATCCATGACTGTATGCAATATTCCTACAGGGTTGCCACAGATCCAGGAAAACCTGAAAATCATGGAATTTGACTTCAAAAAATGTTGGGCTTGGAAAACCTGGAAAAACAGATGTTTTCCAAAAAAGGTCCTGGAAAGTCATGGATTGAAATTAGCTTGGTCATGGAAGGTCATGGAAAATGGAAAAAATCATTAATAGACATATCTCTAATCATATTTTAAAATTTCGATAAATAGGCCTATTAAATCGATAAAACAATTAGAAAGTAGGTTCTTTTTTATGTAAAATAAGTTGCAAAAGTCATGGAAAAAGTTCATGTAAAGTCATTGATTTTTGGTTTATTAACCTTCTGGAAACCCTGTTCCTATCTGATGGTTTTCTGAAATTCTTGGAGACTTGAAACTATACTTTGGTGCACCAGAGGTGGATGCTCTATGGATTTAAATAGATTAGCTAAGATTGTATGAAGACCCATTAGATCATATCTTTTAACTAGAGCTGTACCGAATAGCATTTTTTACTATTCGGCCGAATACGAATAATTAGCAACACTATTCGGCCGAATAAGAATACGAATACGAATAGTAGGCCTCGATGATGACAGAGCGGGCCACAAGTAAAAACTAGACACAAGTACATACTTAATAAACACATTTAAACGCATAAATCACTTTTCATACAGTAGGTTTAGCTTCATATTGACTGCAATTCTGAATTGCTTTCCGTGGCATTACATAAGAAAGTAATTGTACTTTTAACTGAAAGTTATGCAATTTTGCTTTCAGAACCACTAAACGTTCCAATTTTTTTTCTCGATAGGACATTCCTCTGGAGATGCATCGCTCTAAATTTTTGCCTAAATGATCATTAGTTTAACCCTGTTGTGTAACTTTTCGAATGGCCAATAGGCCAAGCACGTGAAATTTTTACCTTGCACATAGGCCTACTGCGAATTGCACATGACCTTGCTCAGATCATCATCTCTTATTGTAAAATATTTCCTTACTGGACTTCACTTAATGTAAATTATAGAACACTTAGTACACTGTAAATGTTAATTTTAACGAAAATCGAACAAGTTTAAGATTTATTTATCTCACGGGCATACAACCGGAAGCTAAAGAAAGAGCTTAGATCACAAAGGAAACTACATAGTGACTCGTCAATTTTATATAGCGCATTATTTCACATACGCTAAAATTTATGTAGCGCCTTTACTATTCGTATTCGGTTTTAGAAAACTATTCGGCCGAATACGAATAAACTATTCGGACCACTATTCGGTCCGAAGCGAAGCGAATACGAATATTCGGTACAGCTCTACTTTTAACAGAAATCCGATCTAATTGGGTTAGGAATACAGCTGTGCATCTATTACAGAGTTCCTGTGGTTCATCCAAATGCATGAAAATAATGTTCAGTCATGGCAGACCACGATTCATGTAGAAACAAACATACTGCATGGTTGAAAGTATCTCACATGAAGAGTACGTCTGATTTGCAATCATGAACCAATGGTGAGCCAAAGCAGCACGTCAGAGAGACAGACAGAGAGACAGAGAGGAGAGATAGAGATAGTCCGTACTTTCTGTTAGATATTTGTCATCAAGAACTAATTGTTGCATGCCTGAACTAAACAAATGGATGCTGCCAAGACTTGAAGCCATTAAGTACTGGGATAAGTAAAGTAAGCAACAGTATTAACCCTTGCATGTCAGATATTTTGGCTCTTGTTCTGACCCTGACCAAGTGTTGTTGGGGTTTGGTCCGTTTAACTCCTTAAGGGTAAATATGGTATCTTTTATCAACCACTGAAGATAGAGTTAAAAATGTACACATCAAACTTGCTTAGAAATGAATTCTGAACATGCCACTGTCATTTAATTGTTTGCATTTGCTTGTAGTTTTTATATATGACCTGTGAAATGTGATGGTTTGGCATGCATGTCTCATCGCATTGTATTTCTACATTCTGAAGATGTTTTACATGAATATATGTTGCTAATAAATATAATTTAAATAAATATCTGTTACGAATAGTATGTTTCTTCGGTTGTTTTGTTATTATCATTGCTGGTTTGGTATGTAAAGCATTGTGTTTGAATGCACCATTGCTTCTTTCAACACTCACTTCTCAATGTGAGTGGTATGCAAATCCCCAAAAGTCAACCCCAAATAAACCGTTTTCAAGCTATACAGTAAGTTCTTGCTCATGCTGTCACTAAGACCTCCAAACACCACCACATCACTCCTGATACAGTGCAGACCTGTTTACTTGCAGTCATTGGCAGTCAAAGTCACCTTGCCTGCAATAATAGACCACGGTTAAGAGGGCCATACTAAAAAGCAGCAGAGTGTGAGTTACGATCACAACACCCATCTTTCCTGCTCTTGCTTCCTGCATGTTTATGACCGCAGAATCCGCCCTATACTTGACTTCAAAACTGTCGCTACATCCATAGTCCATGCTAAACTTGACTATTGCAATTTACTGTTCCTGAACATAGACATCACCCCAATACACCACCTTCATGCTAATCAGAGTGCTTTCACTCATGATGTCACTAAGACCCCCCCAAATACGATCACTTCACTCCTGTCCTCAAATCACACCACTGGCTTAAAATACCTGAACAAATAGAATATAAAGTCTTATCTCTCACCTACAACACACTTCAGTTCTCCCAGCCCTCCTGTCTTTTTCAGTTATTCACACACCAACCATGCAGTTCAACCTGCTATTCTTCCACCCTAACACTTCTCTGCCTCATCACTAAAACTTGCAAATTGCTCCATAGCCATAGCTGTTCCGTTTGTGGGGAATAAACTCCCAACAGAATTGTGTTAGATATTTGATGCATCCTACAAACTCACCAGAACCTCACCTCTTGCTATCTCACTGCACTCAGAACTGAAAACACCCTTCTTTCACATGTCCTTATTCCTTCTCCCCTTACCTCTCTTGTTGCTTCTTTTCTAAACAGCATCCACCATAGCTGTCTCTCTATAGCTATCGGCCTGCCTTACCCTTTCGATCTTGACCGGGAACTGATTTTGATAGGCTGTCTTATGTGAAGGCACTTGCACTGTAGCCCGCTGTCAGAAAACTTTGTCCAAGTAGTGTAAAAGGCCAAATTTCTTTTTCGTTGTGGGCAAATATGATTGTGATTTAATACCAGACAATTTAAGTTTCTGGCCACATCAGTATCTTCTGTTTCCAGAGATTATTTCGCAGTGTGAAAGTGCCTGGATTGAACTGTCAAGCGTATTTGTAAACAGCTGATGTTACCTTTGCTGAAACAGCAGCTAAGCTCCTACCGGTGTTAAGTAGACTGGCAGTGACACGGAAGTGCGCAAATACCATGTAATTAATCTCAGTTACAACTGCTATTAGGTGTGAGGAGAACCAACATTTGCAGCTGCAGAGGACTGTCTGATACATACCAGTCAGGACATTACTGTGCTTCACTTAAGTGCATGTTTACAAATCTTATGAGTGTATACTAGAGATTGCTCAAGGAATCCTAACACTCAGCATCATACCTGATCATTATATATAAGTGTGTTTATTTTCACTCTAAAACCAGACAAGTAGGCAATAATTTTCCTGTGAAAGAGGGTAAACACAAATGGGCAAATCTTCAAAAAATGGTTTTGCATGCCACAGCATTCAGTCAACTTTATTGTAAAAATTAGCAGGACGATTACTCTGCTTGAGTTATCTAATGTACAATATTACATGACGAACATTTTGCCATGCACTGTTTGAGATGGGTGTATTGTTCCTTGCAGTTGGACGATAGCAATAAGGTTGACGTGATTGACAAAGAAGACAAAGAGTTGAGCACATCTCCACCTCTTCCTCCTCCACCTCCAATTCCTAAAAGGAATTTTCCTGGAAATGGCTTACCACCTGTTGATCAGGCCACAGATGATCAGTCACCTGTTGACCAGGTAAGTCAAACCATAAAGTTTGAGTGTAGTGTCTAAATCTATCCAACAGGGTGGTGAGGCAAGATATAATCATACGGGTCTCAATACCTATAAAACTAGGACTCTTGTAAAACTTAAGGAGGGGCATCTCCTATTTTGTGCTGGGAATGGTCGTGGTTAATGATAAAATTGTTTGGTTTGCTACTATACTAACAGTTATATTACATCAATTATAATATCAAGAATAACATTAGTAACATTGTGAAATACATATAAAGTCAAATAGGACAGAGTTGAGGCGTTTTGGAGCACCTGTTTCACAAGTGCTCCATGGCTCTTCTAAGCTACTCATCTAGATGTTAATGGTGTTCTTCTTTGTGATCGTTTTGCACTTAATGCTGCATCTGGTGCTAAGGCTGCTCTTTGCGGGGCTACAGCGTCAGTGGTTGCACTTCATCATGTTGCTCACACTCAAATCCATCCATAATGCTTCTATGAATAATGCATCGCTAAGCAGCCAGAATTTGAATTTCCCGAATCTATTCCACCCAAGAGATGCTGCAGCATCAGCAACACTAGCAGCAGCAGCAGCATTGATGGATTAAACATTCGATGATCAGTGTCATTGTCACGTGGTGGGTTGCCAAAGGAATTTGCAACTTTAAACCAGATGCCTAAGACGGCAATTTCATTCGCCGTGTTGCCTACCACAAAAGGTGTCTTAGCTCCAACCAGACATTGGCTGCATATATTCTTATTATTCTTTGAGTTATTTACTGCGCTGTGAATGGCCTCATATTGTTGTTACCGCCGGGTTCCTTTGCGGTAATCCCGCTGTTGGTACATCATTTGCCTACACAGTCGTTGCTGTATGGATGAATGATAATGCCACTCCTGTTGCTCTGAGATATCAAGGTAGCTTTGGAGAAATATTGGACTTATTCCCAAGTCGCTGATGACACGAACTTGTTATTATGTGACCTGTGCAATCTTCTTCCCGGCAACGTGTGAGATTTTCGACGTAAATTTCTTTTATGCCAGCCACGGAAGACAGTTCCTGCAATTCGCTTCACTGGATCTTATTTCTAATGCCTTCGTCCTTAGAGTTATGTAAGAAGGATCAGAATAATACCGTGCAGTTATTGCCTCTTGATTTTATCAGAAATTGTCTGTTTCATTCAAACTCATGTGTGCTTTCGTTATTGTACTAGTAAATGTGTTTGGGTTCGTATTTAGATGGTTCTTACTATCATACTTTTATTGCTAGTGTGTTTCCTTGGAGCTATTTGGACATTCTGTATTCTAATGATGATTTGTCACTGCCAAGCAATGTCGTTTCTCACTTCTTGTTTCATGCCTCATCGGTTTTTGCATCTAATGTGATAATTTTTATCTTAAGCGAATTATTCAGGCAAACTATTACTTATTCAATAGGCTTTGGTAAAATATCTGTTAAGTAATGTTTGTGAAAGGTTGTAGTTTCTCAATCCAAAAGATTGATGTGTCAATAAAACAACTTATCTATCTCACCAAATCCAAGGCTATAAAGTGAAGTAGGCTGAATTTTCAGTACCACAATTATCTTGAGAATGTTGTGCTTCAATGCATCTGTGTTAGAAAATGATGCGGCAACAGAAATGTGTACCATTCTATTCCATCTGTAGTTTTAGCATCTCCTCCAAGGCTCCCATGCCTGCCGTAACCTACCCCATGTCTTCACCATTCTTTACAGCCTTTGTTTCCATCCACTCCCCATCCCAACATAATTAATTTATGAACTATGATATTACCACAACTTATCTACCCACGACCATGATGCTGCTGTGCAGTGCTGATGCATTATCATGTCATTACTTCCTTTTTTGTAAAATTCTTTCACTTACACGAATACCACAGAATTCTAATTGTAATTGTAATCTGCAATTGTAATTGTAATCTGACATTTATAAAGCACCACTTGGAAGATAAAACTCATCAGTTGTTCTCCTGTCTCGAACCAGTGAAATTACTCTGGAAAATAAAACAGAAGTCCTTTATGATGGAGCAGAGCCAACAAAACAGTTGCACTTAAGGGTAAGAATCTTAAACTGAATATGCTGCTGGATGGGGAGCCAGTGCACACTATCCCACATAAAGGAAGCCATATGGCCAAACCTGGGGACGCCTCCAATAAGACTGTGGTAACCTTTACCATGTCACTTTCTAGTCTGTGTGCATTAGGTTAGTTGAGCATTGTTGTTCATGTGAACTAGTTCCGGGCATGAATGTTTGTATGTGTTTTGCTTTGTTTGAAATGTCAGTGAAGCAGAGTACAGAAAGGGCATTTAGAATTCAGAAAGCATGTCAGCTGAGGCTATAGTGGACAGCCATTTAACAACAGGAATTCTTTGCATTTTTTTAACGTTATATGTCTAATCATAGGCTGCTGATTTATATATGATTTGCCAATGATCTGATGCAGGTGTACACAATTGTCTCAAGAGACAACAGTCCTAAAGGATTTGGCAAAACAATGGTCACGATCAGCATTGTCTGTTTCATGTCTGTTGTTTATGCAACATGTCCACTGGGCAGTCAGACAAAGATTACGCTGATCATTCCTCCGCAGTTTAAACTCGGTGAGTTACTACGGTAAATTTGCTTGAATTATGTTGCAGCAGATAATGAGAAGGAAGGAGAATGTATTTGGTGCTCAATTATCTAGAATGAATTGATGGATGGATGAATATGTATTACTGTATGGATTGAGCAGCTGTCTGATTCATTTCTTTTGTCAGGAAATCAGTTGATCAGTGATGTAATCAATCAATCTATCAAACACTGCTATGATTTTCAGATGCTGTGAAATTGTTTTTCAATGAGATGCACCAGAACAATGTGATAACAAGACAGTGGCTCAACAGAAACAGAACGCAGCTTCAAGTATTCGGTAAGTGTGGCTAGTGCAAGAGTTACTTTGGAAGGAGAGAATCGGCCAGAGGGGAGGTTGGTGATCTGATAGCAGTAGTCAGAAAACAGTGAAATTTAGCAGTCAGATTATTATTTTCAAAGACTTGGGGGTCCGATGGCGCGTTGGATAACATCTGGCGTAGAATGCGAGAGGTACCGATCGAGCCCCGTTAGGGCGGATATGCTTTCAGATTAGCGCCGTGTAGCAGGCTGTCTGTTCTGTTAGTAGTTAACTAGTTAAGATTGTTTCAATTGCATAACATGTAAATGTACATCGTTTGTTCAAAGAAAAGATTTATTATATTATTATTATTATTATTGTATTGTGTCTTGAACTATTGAGAGATCAGAGAACTTTTTAACTGTTTGAATTGACAGGAGAACTAAGTGTTGTGAAGTTAAAGGATAGGACAGTTGTCATTCTGGTTAAAATTCTGAATTACTTGCTAAATTTGAATGACGGGAAATTATATTACAACTGTATTTGATATTGCTCTCCTTCCAAAGTTCATAAGTGCACATGACCATGTGACAGAACATTGATGGTGCAGTGAGTAAAGGACATGCTCAAGGTCCCTACACAGTAACCGCCTCAGGTGACATTCAAGCTCGTACTCTCCGCGTTACTGGCCAAGCGCTCTAACCAATTGGCCACCATGCCACACTGGTGTGCATGATATCATGACAAGGGATAGGAGAAATTTCCTTCCAGTAACAGAGATGATGTACGATGATGTTCTGGCGTGTGCATTTACTGGAGATAATTAATTTGGTTTCTATAAATAGTAATGAAGTTTTATGTCAAAATAAGAGTTTTTGAGCCAAATTTACTCAGAGAATGTCCAGAAAAGGGATTAAAACTTGGTGGACTGACGGCCCTTCTGAAAAAGATTGATAGAACTGGATCATCAGGCTGGTAGCGTCAGACGAAGAAATGCGAGAAGTAACGAAAACATCGAAACTGGTCAAGATCTGGTTTTGGGTCAAGAGGGCAAACCACAAACGAAGAAATGCGAGAAGTAACGAAAACATCGAAACTGGTCAAGATCTGGTTTTGGGTCAAGAGGGCAAACCACAAACCCATCTCACACAGAGAGACATTGCACAAGTATCGGTCATTTCTCTGCATTCAGTAAATGAAATTGTCAAGAAGACCTTGGATTAAAACTTTTCAAAAGGTGTATAGCGACTGAACTCACGGAGAGCAACAAACAGGCAGGACTTCAACGCTACAGGCTTTTGCTAACTCACTATGCTGAGCATGTGTTTTATTTCATTTGGTTCACTCATATAAAATGACAAGCTCGTAAAACTGTCAGACTGCTGACAAACCAACTCTGGATTTCATACCTCCTTGCACTTTGACCTCCATACAGTCCAGGCCTAGATTCTGCAAACTGTAAAATCTAAGGAATGATGCAATAAAAAGTCTAGAGAAAAAATTTATGAATGTCGCTGAGCAGACTTGGGATGAACTGGACCAATGCATAATTGACGCTGCAATAAGTCAGTGGCAGGCTTGCCTTATTGCCTGCATTGAAGCCAAAGGAGGACATTTGGAACACAAATCATAGCTTAATGCATCAAAGTTAAATTAACTGTTTTACAAACCTTATTCAATTTAATTGTTATTAGTTGTGATGTAAGTTTCTTATAAGTTTTCTAGGGAGTCGTTTTTCCCACTCACTGTGTATATACTTTTATATATGTATGCATGCAGATATAAGTATATCGCTCTCTTTCAACCTCTGCTGCTTCTATATATATATATACATACTTAATTTCTTCAGTCTGCGGCGCGCCTTGTTGGTTCCATTCCTCGCTGTGGTAGCGTATCCTCCTACATGCAAACACATAGATCATCGCTACGTGCACCATGGGTTCAGCTCCTCGCTACTTGTGCACCATCTTCACTCTCTCTTCGTCTATTAAGGGTAGCTCAGCCCTCCGTTCCTCTTCTCGGGGTGACTTCTTGGTTCCACATGCCCGCACTGCTACTATGCAGCGCCGAGCATTCTCTGTTGTTGGTCCAACAGCGTGGAATGTCTTGCCATCTTTCCTTGTTATCGATGCATTCACACATAATTCTTTCTCATACATTGTGTAGTTAGTCAGTCTGTGGGGCTTGTTGGTCCTGTGCTTCTGTACGATGCAAACACATAATTCTTTCTCATACATTGTGTAGTTGGTATTGGCATCATTTATTCATATGATGCCATCTTGTGAATCAGGTCCTAGGCACCATGTTGCCTACAGCACTTTTAAATTATTGGCTGAATATGTATTTAAATTTAAATGTAAATTTAGCATTATGAAACATATAGCATGGTAGAAAGACTGCTTTCTGCCTCTCATGACATCACTGGCTAACATTCGATGTTGGCTTCAGACATCTGGCTGCATGCTATATCCAGTAATTATATATCTGTGCCCCTACCAGGCCAACCAGTCCATGTGCACACCATCTGTCTTTGTGATGACTGGTTAGCTGGTTAGTCCTAACCTACACTTTGAACAAGTAATAAGCCTATAGTGTCAGTGTCCAACCCACAAGGCATCCCACAACTGCAGACTGGAATGAACTTATCCAATGTCAAATAAATGCTAAAGAACATAATGCAGTCTCTTGAATGCATAGAGCATATGCAGCAGTGCTTCCCAATCGTTTCGTGCTACAAAACCATTTGGATCGGATAGTTTTTGACGGAACCCCGACCTAAACAAAAGATATTCATGTATAATGTTTTAGAACAGTGATGGGGTACTGGGGTAGGGGTATATGCACATTTTAATCCATAAAATGAGAATAGAAATTACCTTAATTAAGTGAAATTTTTCCACTGAACCTCGGAGTCTGATTTATGATGTAAGAATACATTCAAACAACCCTTCTGTCCAAGTTTCTCTCTGAGCCCTTGTCTTTCCCTAACAGAACCTAGGTTTTCGCAGAACACACTTTGGGAAACACTAATGTAGAGTCTGAGGTAATTAGATCTTAGTTCATACGTTTAGTAGAGCTGAAATGTGAGGAATCTATTTTCTCTCAATATCCTAACCTATGGATTTGTTGAAATGTAGCTTACAGTGCAGTTCTGCAAACAGTGGTTAAATTCAACCGGATCCCGCCGGATCTGAGATCCGGCACCTCTGACTGTGAGATCCACCACCTGAATATGAGATCCACCACCTAAAAAAGAGACCCGTCTCCTAAACGTGGTTTTGTCACATTAATTTACCAAATGATTGTTGTTTCACACATTTTTTGTTTTTCCGAATAGCAAATGGCGAATATATCGGTTATAGATTCACCAGACAGGCCTGAGTTCTAAATTTTTAAAGATTTGGAGATTCACCACCTCTGGATGAGCAATTTAACCACTGTCTGTGGCACTGTCGGTGTATCCTTCCAGGCATCGGGTCAGTGCGTGCTCTGAAAAACTCAATCCACTGCAACAAGAACGCTCACAGTATTAGGTTATCCAGGATTCATGTCAGTGAAACTGCTCTTCGGTGACAAAGTGAAACATATTGCTTCAGTTCTATGGCAACAGTCTGTTAGGGGAGATATTTGTCATCGGATATTCATTCCGTTTATACCGAAACTCGTGTAAATTTGATGAGTTTTGTCATCAAACACTCTGCAACTGTTGTGGAAGTAAAAATCATTTTATATCATGCTGGGGTATATTCGGGTGTAATGCAGTCTTCTGCAGGCATTCGGCTTTGATGTTGAAATTGCAGTCATTGTAGCCGGATATATTTCTCAGTACCATTGGTGAGCATCATAAAGTGAAACTCAGATGATTTATCAGCTGCACTACAGCAAACGCTGCTGTAGCCATGCTCATAGACATCTAGTAATTGTAATTGTAGAACTGGTGTCTAATGTGCATAGCATCAGCACCAAAATCGAAGCTGCAGTCAGGTCAATACCCAAAAGTCAATCTGCTGTGCTGAAAGGATGGACAGAGAGGATAGGGGCCGTCCATAAATGACGTCACGCAATGTTGGCCGATTTTGAACCCCTCCCTCCCTCGTCACACTTCGTCACAAAAAGTAACACCCCTTGAAAATGACGTCAGAAATCTCTGCACCCCCCCCTAAAACCAAAGTGGAACAAATAGGGAGAGCATGCATATTTTAAAATCTAACGGCAACCAAATTTTGAAATAATTAGAAAATTATTAATAATGGTGCCTGTATACACTAAAATAATAAAAAAAATAATGAAAATTTAATGCTCACAATTAGTGCTGTTATTGTTAAAATTAAATTGTTGTTAATTGTTAAATTTAATTACATAGACCTAGTGTGACGTCACACCTCTCAGACCCCCACCCCATGTCACACATCGTCACAAATTTCCGACCCCCAGGTGCGTGACGTCATTTATGGACGGCCCCATAGATAAGCCAATTGAAAATGGTGAGTCATAATTTGAGACTGAAGTAACACAAGAGACTGGGCGGAACGAGCAGATGTCAAAAGAAAGTTGTAATATAGGTCCAGCAAGTGAAGATTCTCATCCTCCAAGTTCTAGTGTCTCGTGCAACCAGAGAAAGACAATCAGATGGCTGGTTAAATAATGACCAGTGATGCACCGGAAAAATGATGCCTGAGAGGGTTCATGGATTGGTGCTGAGTCGTATAAACTAAGAGACAAAGTCAGTAGCTGTGCTCTTATACAGGATGCGGGAAATGTAATTGCGATCGTCTTTTTCAGGTAGGGTAAAGTTATGCGTTCTAGCTCGAAGGTTATGTCCACTATTGCGGGGTGGGGGAGTAAATTTCGGAGAACATGGTAAGGTCAATCTTATGATAGCTTGAAAGAGCCTATCGTCCGACTTCATGGACAGTTGAGTGGCTCCTTCAGCAGTGGCAGGCAGGAAACCGCAACGGATCATTCTCTCTTAACCAGATGGCTGGTTAAATCATGTCCAGAGAGTCCGTGATGCACCGGATGAATGATGCCTGAGAGGCAGGGTTTTAATGCCGGCAACAACCTATTGTTGCGAGGATAGTGGCAATAACCGGTTATTGCCAGTTATTGCCAGTTGTTGCCGGCCGGTTATTGCCAGTTGTTGCCCATTCACCCCAAAGTAAGGGCAAGGCAAATGAAAATCATATTTCACTGAAAAGACTGCTTAATTATAATAAATGTTTTTGTGGGAAATTAAAACTATATTTACCCCTTAGTATAAATGTAGTTAAAGTCAACTATATGAGATTAAGATAAAAAATTCTGACGTACAGTTCAACTACTCCAAAATAAACTGCCATTTGCACTGCAGTAGTAAGTAATATCCAGGTCAACAGGGTCATTGCTTTTTCTATATACTTACCTGGAAGTATATAATTTATTAGTAGTGCATAGAAGCAAATGGTTTGGCAAAATTTCTAATTCATAATTACACAATTCGATATTGACTGTTCTTAATATGTAAAACTTGTAAATGTCTTATATTAGAAGAAATTATATGGTTATTTAAATCAGGTGATTTTTATATGGAAAAACTTGATTGATTTAAAGCATGATATATTTAAATCAATCAACTCTGTAAAGCCAGAAGAAATAAAAAATGAAACTAACTGGGAAGATTCCATATTTTATTACCACAATAATTAATAGTTTCTATTTTTGCCAAAATGTTTTGCCATTTTGCCAAGAGGTTGTTGCCATTATTGCCAAGAGGTTGTTGCCGGGACGGTTATTGCCACGGTTACTGCAGTGTTGCTCTATGAACAATTGCTGGCTCAGTAGAATGTCGTGCTTCACAGACCCAGTGGCAGAGGGATGAACAGACT
This sequence comes from Aporrectodea caliginosa, assembly GCA_020284085.1. NCBI lineage: Eukaryota > Metazoa > Annelida > Clitellata > Crassiclitellata > Lumbricidae > Aporrectodea > Aporrectodea caliginosa. The sequence goes on from JACEVL010000405.1 coordinate 141,115, forward strand.
CACCATCTTCTACCATCTGTGAGAGACTCCCTGATGGTGAGGTTCATATTTTGCAAGCTTTGTTGCTTGTTGTTGCTGCTCATTGGTGATGCTAAGTGGTCAAGGAACTCCAAGCACGGTGTCTGCTATCAACTCTGGATGGGAAAACGCTGGTTAAACTCTGCGTTTTTGTGTGAGCTCTCCACTGTTGACTCTTCTGAGTACCTGAGCACTGTTTGCTTATTAATTACCTTTTTGTTCTCCATGACTGTAGCATCAATTTGATTGGCATAGGCAGTGCTTTTATGAGTTGCGTAATTGTCCACATGATTACATGCATACAATGATAGGTCTGAGGAATGAGAACTGATTTTAATTTAGCAGGCAACAAGAATATGTTTGACAAACGACAGTTGGCCCAAGTTTTTAACAGACAGTAGGGCGGTTGGGGAGAAAATGAATCTGGGTTGGATTACAGCGAATGCAAATGTCTGCCATGCAGCAGCATGGGATTCAGCAGCATGGGATTCAGGTGATTCACTGTCTATTGTGGTTACTTTCATTTTCTCAGTGTGCAATGCTGTCATTGTAATACATTTCCCTAGCACTGAAATTGCTGCTGTTAGTTACAATATCCATTGTTGCAACTGACAGTGGATGTTTTTATCAGAGGTTAAACATAAATATTTTCTGTAAGCTAAAGCAAAGATGATAAAATGTCAGAATTCTTATGTGCTGTCATTCTAAGACTTTACGACTGGCAGTTTAGTTTGGCAAATTTGCTGCAGACTTGCAAAATTCCTGAGTTCAGACATCTTGAGTTGTCATGATGAAGTTCTTAAAAAAATTGAGTCACTGGTATTGATGTCCTGAGTTATTTTGTTTCTTTTGATCAGAGTGAAATTTGTCTTGTTTTGTTATTCTGCTTCACAGTTTTGCTCGGTGAAGATTTGTGTTGCAATATGATGTATAGTAGGCAATTTAAAGTACCCTTCTTTAGGAAGACTGTTTAGATTTCTATTTCTCAGTTAGTCACATTGTGATGGAACATGGCTTACCAGCCAAGCCGTTTCTCAGTGTAAAACAATATGGGGAGTTGAATTGGTAAGCCTACAGCTATTATTATTAGAAGTTTTATGTCAAGTGGAGTTGAATCATAAATTTTTTAAATTTTGAAATATTCTGTCCATGGTATATGTCATCAAACATGTTTGATAATTTGCTATCTGGTGCTGCCAGATAGCACGGTGTTTTGCTAACTGATGTAATATTTTCGTTCGTAATGACACTTAACATCATAACAGGCTGGTGCAGAGAGTGCCTCTGAGTAGATATCTTGAAGAGGTGCTATATAAATTCTCAGAAAGAATGTCATATCATCCTTTCTAATCCCAGAGCATTGCCATATAAACAAGAGTACTTCTGCATAAGAGATTTTGACATTTGCAAAAATCTTGTGTTCATGAAGAGTAAGATTAAACCGTGTTAGGTGTTCTTTCAGACCTTCCAGATGCTTCTGCCACAGAAAATCAACCGTGCTCTGAGAAAATTCGTTGTCCAAATGCATATACACAGAACCTCGCTGGATGTAATGCTGCAACAGGACAATGCGTTTGTCAGAGAGGGTATCACTTTGACCGAGGAGTTTGCATGGGTGAGTCTGTGATCGGTTTGGGGTCTACCTATTACGTCTACTGGTCAGCCTGTATTCTGAGTTTGTTTGGTCAGTTTTAGTCCGTTTCTGATCAGTGGAGAGTCTCTGAACTCTACATAGATATCTGTCTCTTGTATGCTGTGATTAACTGTCTGATCTACATGGTTGAATTCTGCTTTTGTGAGTTCAACTAGGTTGCATGACATGTGTGGCAACACTTTGTTAGGGGATATTTGACTGTGATCATCTTCATTGACTAAGTGTCTCTGATCAGCTTGAGTATGTGCCTGATTTGCAAATATTTGTCTTCATGTCTAAGTGTTTGTTCTCCTATGACAAATCTGTAATTGGTATGGCTCTGGTCTTACCCAGGTAGCCACATCTGTTATTCTGTTGTCCCCATTATGTACTCAAACTTGCTCCTCCTGTACTTGTACTTGCTGCTCAAGTACTTATTAAACCTAACAGGTTAGGCCTGTATTAAACCTAAGACCTTTAACATAAAATAATAGCCAATAATATCCTGGACCAAACTTTAAACGGAATAGTCAATGCCTACACATTTTTGTTTTTTGTATTTTTGCGATTACGTTCTGACAATGTGTTATGAATAAACGAAAATTCTATTCTATTATAGTACTGTGCCATTGATGGCAACTGGTGGCCAGCTATGGAACCAACAATCACAGCATTCAGGGCAATCTGTTTGTTGAATCCATTTGCAACCCCAAACAAATATTTCTAACAAATTGTCCTTCTGAAGAGTACTATCAATGTTCTTTATAGATTTCTATAATAGTCCCCTCAAATAGTTCTCATGAATAGTGTTCACTAGAATCTTCTATGATAGTCCAAACATCAACAACCACATAGTCCTCACATATGGTCTTCACAAATAGTCATAATCACAAATGTCCTTAGGCATCCTAATGCAGTCTGTCTATGGCAAATGGTGATACAACTCAATCCCAGCTTAATGTCAACTGCTAATGGTGCAGCTAGTAGGCTGTTAGGCTAGGACTAAGAGGGATTCGTCAGCAACACCTGCATCAAAACATTTCAAGCTTTGTTTCCTTCAGCTTCACAGGTAACATATTTGGTTGTCGCTACAGTGTCACCTTAAAGCCTCACGATAAAGATGGAGAGTTGCTTGTGGGCAGTTTGTACAGATTTACAGGAATTTGGTCCAAGTGTTATAGACATATTAGCAAGAAAGTGTGGATATTTCTCTGACAACATAAGTATGCCTTCAGCGTAGACTGTGTACTAGAAGCAAAAGTCTTCTTTTAATCAAAATATTTGTATGTCTTAAACATTTCTTACAACAGTATTGTTTATATTAATTACAATATTATTTACATCACCATTATTATCAAAGACATAAAATACTGGTGACCATAATTCAGGCTGTTTAATCAGCCACCATTTTAGAAATACGTTTGTCCTAAAATTCGTGCAGACCTTTGAGTACTTTTTTCTTTCTAAACCAGGACTTACGGAACCTTCAGGCCATCTAATCTTTGCTTTTATGGGTTTCAGAAAGAAGCAAACTGATGCTATGTTCTTTTATGTCCTGAAACAGACCTGCATTGAAAGAGAGCTTTACAAATAAGTTTATTTCCAGACAACTTTATGGGCATTGACTCTGACACTTCCAGGAAACTCCATGTCTATATTTGACTCAGCTGCTGTGGAAGAGATGGAAAGAGACAGACAAATGGATGATAGGCAGTCAGATAGATGGATGGATGGATGGATGGATGGATGGGATGGATGGATGGATGGATGGATGGATGGATGGATGGATGGATGGATTTGATGGATGGATGGATGGATGGATGGATGGATGGATGGATGGATGGATGGATGATGGATGGATGGATGGATGGATGGATGGATGGATGGATGGATGGATGGATGGATGGATGATGGACGGATGGATGGATGGATGGATGGATGGATGGATGGATGGATGATGGATGAATGATGGATGAATCTGATGGATCTGACCTGATGAATGGATGGATGGATCTGATGGATGGATAGATGATATTGGATGGATGGATGGATGGATGGATGATGGATGGATGGATGATAGATGGATGGATGGATGGATGGATGGATGGATGGATGGATGGATGGATGGATGGATGGATGGATGGATGGATGGATCTACAGACCTCACACTGGTCAAACTTTTTGCAGGAAGAGTACAAAGAGAATGATGATATTGTTAGTTTAAAAGAAAGACATGGAAAGACAGGCAGACAGGCAGGTAGGCAGATGGGCAGGCAGATAGACAGGAAGGCAACAGGAAAGGCAGCAAGAGAATTAGAAGAGTACTTTTTAAGGCTAGGTATAGTATACAGAGAAACTGCAGTGGTCAACTGAATGCAACTGTATTCTGGCTGTTGGTCATACAAAGGATGCATTCGATGGTCATCCATCTAGTGTCCAGTTGAATAATCTAGTCATCTCGCCTGGTGTCGTCTATGGTTGTCTGGCGTTGTTCGTGCATGATGATTGAAGCAGCGTGTTTGCTGGCCACATGGCACGGCAGCTCTTACAGCTCAATTATATAAGCATTTGGTTGGCTACAAGTATTGCAATTTAACGGCAGAGTAATGTATGGTATTAGACAGAATTTGTGTATGTTCCATTTAGAACCTAATGAGAACATCTAATAACAGGAAGTACCAGAATGGATGTGAGGTCGTTTTTGAAGCATTTTGCTCGGTTTTTCTGAATAACTTCAGGTCTTGGACTTATGCATGGAATGCTGTTTCAATAAGCCGTAGATAGTATTAATAAGTGTACTTGTAGTGACACAAGCTTGTGAGAGACATTGACTGAAAGCACATCCTTACATTCTGTCAAATATATCAAGAAGTGGTTCATAATATTACGGACTGAATGAGAAAAAGGAAAGAAATAACCGTACATGACTGTACATATACTGCACTTTTTTGGACTGTGACCACTTTAAATTCGTCATAGAATCTATGTTCCGACTGAAAATTCATTCTTCAAATCTTTTAAATTGATAGTAAAATAGGCAAAATATTCCACTATGGAATCTTTTTCATACCTTCTAATTTATTCCAGTCATCACAGCTACTTCCATAACTTGTTCGTTATACCAATATCCTACTTAACAGGTAGTGTCTTGCTTTTGTTCTCCAGTCACGTATTTCTTCTGGTACATTCTGCAATCAATTTATTTCATATGTAAGTTCCTTGCTGGGTAAGGCTGTATGTTATTTATATTCACTCCACTTCATCGTAGAAACTGACCAACCCACTTTCCTACAAGCTTCCATTCAAGTTGGAAGCAATTGTATTCTATTAAGTTTCTCCTCTCCTGTTGCAGGTTCTATTCTGCGTAGCTGATTGACCATCTGGAAATAGCAACCTGAATATTGACTTGATCACAGCTTGGTTTAAGCAAAAATAAGCTTGCCCCAAGTTATGAGCAATAATATACTTTCCTGAAGGCATAGCACACTGATCTTCTGGAAATTAGCATGATTAAAGCTTGGTTTAGACATCAGAGACAGCACAATAGACATTATTCCAAACTCCATCTATGAATCGTATTTGCCTCGTTTTTATATCTTAACCTGAATCAACGACATCTGAATAATTTTGCTTTGACCATATGTGTTGATAAGGAGGCTTCTGTTAAGATACCAAAGTATTTTAAAACTATATCAGTCCTACATTTGAAGATCATATGATTTTATGTAAAATATTTTACTTTCAACCAATGAAACATCCTGAGTGTAGATGTATATCAAGGTTGTATGGAATCTTTTTTAAGCCATTATACTTCAGCAAGTTCAGGGATAAGGGTTACTTTAATCTATTAAGCAGCTTAGCTTCTTATCCTGTCCAGTATTTATGGTTCTTGGGATCTTTATTGCACTAACACTGAACTGAACTGTGATCTGGTACATCATAAGGCAATGTTCAGCACTTTTTAAACTCTGTTGAATATATTGTGGACTTTTGCATGCTTGAGAAGTAAACCAAGTCAGAATACACCAGTAATAACATATAGCTGCCACCCTGGGGTTTCATGTGAAATAACTTTTTGACCTAATTAACCAGGTTTCTATGATATTTTAATTTCCTTCATTTATTATTGCTTCTGCTGCACTCAGCTTTTTTAAGAATTCTGATTTTTCTGCGACCAAACATGCTTACAATGTTTTGATATAAATACATAGCATACTGTGTTTAAAGGCATGAAACTTCTTCAAGATTGCAAGGCACTTTAGGAACAGCAGACCCAGAAATGGCAGAAAGGATGTAATATCTTTGCAGACGTTGATGAGTGCTTGGAGCAGAAACACAGCTGTCCTGAAACTGCTGCCTGTCAGAATTCGATTGGTTCCTATCTCTGTCAGTGCAGTTATGGGTTCTATGGCGACAAGAATCTCTGCAAAGGTTTGTCTCCGTATCAGCCTGTTGTAGTTTATTTATTGTACTATTTTCACTTTTCGTCGTTTTATTTAACTGTGCAGTGAAGATGAACGGTTTTGTGCTTGTTCCTTTGATTGCGTGATTTTTTATTTGTTTCCTCTATTGCTAGTGGAAATCCAAAGGGACAATGCCTGCCTTGCTTCCTGCTCTCCTTCCCCTGGACTCAGTTGGGAGAGGTTGTGGCAGGCATGTCCTTTGGAACTGCAGTTACTTTTGAGTTACTATGCAGATCAGACAAAATTGAATAAGTGTAAGGTAGTTTTTGGTCACAATAAAGTGAGAGCCAAAGTGAGTGAAGTTGTAATTGCAGCTGTTACTATAGTCTTGACTGAAAACCAAATCTTCTATGACTGTATTGACTGGATTAAGTCCATGCGAGTGAGTGAGAAAGCTGAGTTACTTGCTAGACGTTGATGATGGCTGCACAGTTTTAGATGCTGAATAAGCTACAAAAATTGGCTATGGCCACAACTGAAATTTGTAAAACTATAAACTATTTCCATCAATATTTATTTAACACCTGTAAACTGATTTGCTCACTGGCTCATTTACTCATCTCTCACTCATGCACTGACCTTGTCCAGTTTGATACTTGAACTGTTTGGCTGTTTGGTTTTAGCAAGGAATAGTATCTATACTTGAGTAGTACTCTAGTACCATTTTCACTGGTATGCAGAATTTAAGTAATTTTACTGGGGAACCTAAGTACTTGTAGTTGTATTTGAGAAATTGTTAGTGACAATTGTAAATGTTTATAGTGGAGTATAAAGTCCATATTGAGTCTATATCTGTTTAGGCGTGCCTATGCATGGCCCAGAAAAAATAGGTACAATCAAATTGTCTTTCAGCGTGTGTACAGGGTTTTTGGCAACATAATAAAATTTCTTACTCAAAAGTTTAAGTGAGAATATGTTCAGATAATGGTTGTGCTTATATTGCTTTTGCTTCTGATTGTACTTGTTTTTGCTCCTCCTGTACTTGTACTTGCTGCAAGTACTTGTAGTACTGAAGTACTTATGGTTGCTATTCAAGTACTTGTATCTATTTGTGCTTGCGTTTTAAGTTGCTTGAAACAAGCCTAGACTGTCATTAGTGAAATATTTGGAGAAATACAGATGCCAGAAAAAGAAACTTGGCCAGTAATGCAGAAGAGAAGCAGAGAGATAGTAAGGTTTCTGCTTCCTTGTCTATCGTCAAGGTGAACGAAAATGCCAGCCATTGTGTAAATGTTATATCTTGTCAAAACCAATCTCTATGTCTCTGTCTCTGTCCCTGTCTCTATTTCTGTCTCTGTCTTTCTGTCTCTTTCTCTCTGTCTCTCTCTCTCTCCAAGTACTGTCAAACTGTGAGGCAAATACAATAACTTCATTACTCATTAGTGCAGCTTCAGTTTTATTTGGCTATTTTCGAACTTTGAATATATTCATACGTTTTTGAATTGCAATAGGATCGCACCTTACTATCTCAATTAAAATTTACGTAGGTATTTGTGTGGTTAGAACTCCAGTGCATTCTGCGGGAGTTAAGGTTTAATTCCAAGACTTGTATGCTTTATAACAGTGAGTTATGTATGTTTGTTTATGTTACATTTATTTTATGTATTTAGTACATGTATACATAAAATGTATGTATTTAGTGAATGTACATGGGACACATATACAATGGAACTACCCTTTACGTTACTTTTTGGAATCATAATGCGCTGTAGTCGGGAGCGCCTCTGAGTAGAAATCTTGAAGGGGCGCTATAACAAGTGCTCATGCATACATACATACATACATACATACATACATACATACATACATACATATAAAGTATCACTGTTTAGTGTGTAAAAGTAGCATGTTGTTAGAAGATTCCAGTTGAAACAAGGTCAAGCTTTTTACTACCAGAGCTCTTAAACCATAGCATTATATATACTGAAAATACTTACATGGCTAAAAATACCTTGAGGAATCCAACACAATTCTTGTCCCCACGCATGACTCACTTTAGTGCTATCAGAATCTGTACATCCATCAATTATTCACTACCCAGTAACCCTTTTAGCCAGCTGTTTTGCCTAGAACACACTGCTTTGTACATATGAATGAACATTGATGTGCATGCTTTTCTATAAAGACCGTATGGCTTTGATCCTAATTATGTTTCAATGAATTTATTGTGTGAGATCCTTCACCAATAGGTGCCATGCCATTTAAGGTCCCAGTGTGTGGACCATGCTAGCCTGAGGTTCAAATCTTTGAAGTAGGCCATAATCAATCAATCAATCAATCAGTATGCGAACCGGCATCCTATGCCCATAGGCACCCAGACAATCATTTTGGCCAATGTAACTAACCATGCCAGTCCTATATCCTCCGTCCTCAAATCCAGCTGCATTGCTCAAACTGCTGTATGTATATCCTAGGAATGAACTTCTTCCAGATCTATTCATCTTTTTCCATGTGTCCAGCTTGCCCACTGGCCTGAAAAGTGTGAAATTTATTGATTGTATATTCGTTTATTTGTCATTCTTGGTGACAAACCGCATTGATCAAGTTACAGAGCATATGAGGAATGACAAATTCAAGGAAGCAATGGAGCTTAGCCAATGTCATAGGATTGGGGATGCCATAGTCAAAACAGTTGTTATACTAATGTGTCCTGATCTTGCCAGAATGTAAAAAGTCATTTCCTACCTAGTTCCTTTATTTTTGCTTTACTTTGCTATGTTTATATGCAGCATTCGAGAAGGGTGAACGAGTGGGGTCTGAAATGTACGTTGTACTGGGCTGTGTTGAGCTCAGGGCACTGTCTATGGAGAACATTTTTGTGGGTTATTCGCTATTGCCCTAAATAGAATGTCATCGGCTTGGCTCACCATTGTTTCGACGGTCAGAGCTGCTTGAGGAGGCAACCGGCATTAACATATGTTTCGTGTATTTTGAAATTATTTTACAAAGTATTATTATGTACTTGTTATATATTATGCATCTGTATGTATATTTATCTATAACTCTGTTATTGTATTAGTAATTAATTATCTCATTCATAAACTCCAGTACTCTTCTTGACTTTGCTGTCTGTTCTGTCATTTATAATGGTATGTCTGCCTTTATCCTATCAGGGAATTGTTGTTAAGGTATTTTTTCTGCTGTTTGTCTGTTTGCCTGGTGAGTCTAGTTTGCATATATTCATTATAAGCCAATATTACCGCTTCTTTTCCTCAAATGAATTGCCTGCTGTTGATAAGTGGTTCTTCACAATTTATGTGGTCATCTAGAAATCGCTTTCTGCTCTGGTCAGACCAGACATCTGCCTTAATGAAGTATTTGCACACAGTTCTCATACTGCGCTCAGGGAACAAGCAGCAACTGTAATGGAACTTGGCGCGTTCCTTGAGTCAGCGGTCGCCATATACCCATATAGTGGAACCAGGCCATACTGTGCTGCTAATTCTATATTGTGTGCATATATTACAGCTGGACACTAGTTACATCTGTGCATTGTGACTAAGTCTTATTTATGCCAGAAAACGACTATCAAGTTTTGCTAATGTCTGAGTGCTGAGAAAAGACTCGGCAGGTCTCTTACAGATGGCGTAACCGTGCTGTGGGTCAGGAGGCCGTGATCATTGTCGTTTTATTCATTCATTCATTCGTTACGAAGAATTATGTAGCGCCCCTTCAAGGTTACTATTCAGGAACACTCCTGACCCAACCCTGGCAGTAAAATGCATCTGAGTAAACCATAGGCATAAGGCGTAATGCCAATGGAAGCCCATTCCAAACCATGGGGCCAACAACAGAGAAGGCACGATGCTGTCTAAAAGCAGTTTGCTTATTTCTTTTTACTTATTACTTCTGACAGCTGGATATTAAGAAGCAAATCGTATGCTAGAATTTCATTTATAGTGGGTTATGACCTCAGATTCTGAAACTACTTATTGTCCACTGTCTGTGCAGTTGAATTTCTGATGGTTCAGATGGTTGAATTGCCTTTTTCTAGTTTGCACTTTCCCCATTTACTAGCCACTGAAACCAGCAATGTCTTGCTGCTCTGGCGGAATAGGAAGGGAATGATATGTATACAAATTACTCTAGGTCATTACGTAGTGTCTTCTTGGTCGGACCAAGGGCTAGATCACGAGATAATGCCAATTGCCAATCTATGCCAATTTATGCCATAAAATCCTGCAAGTCAGGAGTATAAAATTGAGCTATCGGAGTCATGCAAGATGAAAGACCATTATCCAGCAGGCACTTATGTGCCCTAATTAATGGCTTAATGGTTAGCAAGCAATATGTTGCTCACTAAGCGCTTGAGATCATTTTTATTGGTGGGTACATGTGTATTGGTTGGTACATGTGTAATGGAGGAGATGGTGAGAGGTAGACATGTAATGTAACAGGAAGGTTGTGAGCATGTAATGTAACAGGAAGGTTGTGAGTGTATAATGTAACAGGAAGGTTGTAAGTAAGTAAGTAAGTAGTTTGTTCACCACAAAATAAAGCAAAATGACAATACACAAATTTTACAAACCGAGTGGTGGGCTACCGGTGAAGTCACATAGGACTCATCTCGCCGGTCACCCTGTGGGTATGAGTGTATAATGTAACAGGAGGGTTGTGAACGTGTAATGTAGCAGGAAGGTTGTGAGCATGTAATGTAACAGGAAGGTTGTGAGCGTTTAATGTAACAGAAAGTTTGTGAGTGTGTAATGTTACAGGAAGGATGTGAGCGTGTAATATAGCAGGAAGGTCTGGCAGTGCTAGGTTGCACACACGATTAGATGGCTGGTCTTAGCCTGCCAGAGGACCAGCCGCATATATATAAGAATTAGATACTGATGCAGTTGAGAAGGTCTTGTGTGGCAAGATATTCAGTTAGGTTACTCCCTTCCTACACCTTATTCCTGAATCAGATTGCCACATTTATTCATCTATGTCTCTATCTCTGTCTATATCTATCTCTTTCTGTCTATATTTGTTGGTTTGTATCTGTCTGTCTCCTCTTGTTCCACATGTTGTTGCTGTTGTTGTTGCTGCTGCTGTTGTTGTTGTTGTTGTTATTCATTCATGCATTTAAGAGATTTATGAAGATTATCTACTCAGGAGCGCTCCTGACCCAACCCCTGCTAAACAGAACGGTCTTGAGGTTAGAGAAGAACGTGACCGCAAGGGCTCTAGGCATTGGGCGTAGATCCACAGGGAGCCCATTTCAGATTGCAGGGCCAGCAACAGAAAAGGCACAGCGCTGTTGTGGTTGCTGTTGTTGTTGTTGTTCCAAGTCCCTTTGTAAAGCGCAAGATAATGTAACTTAATGCACCGTGGTTGTGCTTCAGGAGCTGCTAAATGAGATGACATAAAGAATCGAGTCTTCAAAATCCTTCTAAAGTCCCCAGTGATATGTTGGAATCCCAAAATGCTACAGGCAGATCATTCCATACTATTGGGCCAGATATGGTGAATGTCTTTGCTCTATACCCACTGGCTATTTTCTGCTGACTTTTCGTATGCATCACACTTTACCGTCTGGAATGCAAGTGGACTGTGTGTGGGTGTCTCCAATAGTCTGCATATCGGAGTGTGCTTGCTTTCCATCAAACCATTGGCACCACAGTGCAATACATATGTGTGCCAGTGCAGACATTAAAACTGTTTTCTCACTGGATTTGTTTTGGTCATGTTTCACAATACTTTTATTTGGTGCTTCGGTTATGTTCAACTCGTGTGACCAGCATAGAGACTAGCATTATCAATTGTATGTGGCAGATGAATGAAACACAGCCGTACTCTTTGGGACTAAGGATGCAAGGTTTCCAATTTCTTCATGCTAGTCCATGTGAAAGTCTTAAGTCCTTGTGAAATCATGTAGAGAAGACTTTATCGCTGCACTGCATCTGTCATTGATGTACAGAATTGAGTGCTTTGTAAAAGTCTTTGAGAAGTATCGCTTTCCGATCTCAGAAGAATAATAGAGAAACAATCCAGATGAGTAGCCATTGCGCTGTACTGCAACACTGTGAACGTGCTGATAAAATAAATTGATGTGACATTACAGTGGCAAATAAAGGGGCGTAACGTTTTCGGATGATGCGGGCGAAATTTGATTGTGCTACGCTTTTTCGCTGCATCGGCTTTGTGCACCAATAATTAATTAGATAATGCATTGTGTCATTTGCGTAGTCGGTAACTAGTTCTGTCTGTGCGTGGAAGGCGGCCGAGTTTCACGGTGTAGCATTGATCGAGTCGGACTGACTTAGATGCATGAAGTCGTGGCCAATGCATGAAATTGGCAGTGAAACGGGTTGACCAGTGAGTGGTGCAGAGAGAGGCTGGGATGGATTTGGGAATGGCAGAGCATTCGAAATGCACCTGATTGCTCAGCTAATCTGCATGCCATCTGTATAATGCAACTGTCAGGCACACTTCGTCCAAAAGCGCGGATCCCTCAAATATACGTTTGATTGGAATATGCAGACGGATGCTGTCAGCCAACTTCCGTATTCCCCGTGGTCAGAGCACAGCAACAGATTGGCTTGACCTGCACACAAAAGGTTGGCACTCCGCTGAGCTTTGTACGTCGATTCCAGTGCCTTGCAAACGAATTATGGTTCTTAAAATAGTGGATGCGACAGCAGCAGAAATGATAACGGATAATGTCTCTTCGTAAAGGTTTCTGTTATTTCAGTCTTGTCTGCTGATTTGTAGGACACTGGTGCCTAATGCTCAAGGCACCATATCTGGCCCCGGGGGAGTTCACTGAACTGTGAACTTATGTGCGGAATCAGATTCATATGAGTCTATGCCTTCAGCAGTTTTTTTGGAAGAACTGCACCTCAGATCAATACCGTATGTTGTGTCCATACACTTCCTACAAGCGTATGCTTCTGTACATTTAAATTGATTAGAAGAGAAGAATGTGTGAACATCACAAAATCAACAGCCATAGAATCTGAGTTTAGGTGCAAGCTGTTGGCAGCCTCTGGCACTGGCAAATATGGGAGTTTTCATCAATGGCAGAGTTAATTAAATGAATGGCACTTTCTCTTAAGAGGAGGGTTTGGAAACAAAGTGAGTCTGTGGCGCAGTTATCTGGCTTATTGATGGAGACAACAAAGGATTGTCTTAACTGATTGTGGTTTGTCATTCAGAACTATTAAATGAATATATATATATTCAACAACTGAAACTTTTTCAATGGATAACTTCACTTTAGGATCTATTCTTATGATTTCTGTTTAAATTCTTATCATTTCTGTATCTATTCTTATCATTTCTGTATCTATTCTTATAATTTCTGTATCTGTTCTTTTAATCTCTGTATCTGTTCTTGTAATTTCTGAATCTATTCTAATAACTTATGTAGTGTCAGTATAATTATAACAAGAAGTGGTCAATAAATGGCACAAGAATACCCATTTGCAAATGTAGAACAGGGCCAGCAAGACAATCTGAGAGAGACAGCCTGAGCAGGACATGCAAACAGAAGCAAGTTAGAAGTTTTACAAAGTGCATTCAAGGTCATTAGCAGAGCTAGCAAGCAGAGGAAGACAACCAGACATTATGATGGCTTTGCACTCCTCTATGTATGTACCAGGTCATTCTATATAGTGCATTTAAGGACCTCACAAAGGAACAATTGTTACAACACTGGCTGGCAAAATTTGGCCTATTCCATGCATGCTTCGAATGCCAGACAACCTGAGCCAACTCAGCCTGCAATCACTTCAGGATGAGTATATGAGTATCATCTCAAGATGAGAATTTTTGAAAGATATCCTGTTGTGACGTTGTGTATGCACTCCAGTCAAAAGTCCTTCAACTCCACAACCATTGCTTCTGAGGAGTATCCATGGAAGTGTTTAAACAAGTGTGTCACCATAAATGTTTTCACCTTTAAAATTATGGGTCTGAGGAGTATATATGTTTGCAGGTGGTTGATTTGAAGACAATGTCCTACAAGAAATTATACCAGTTTTGACATATATAGTCTGTCTCTGCTTCTGTAAGAGAAGAAAGAAGCCAATCTATCAGTGCCGGCCTTAAGCACACGCAAAGCAGGCCCTGGGGCACCAAAGTCTACGGGGCACCAGTATATGTTTTAACATTTTTATGTTTTTAACTTTTTAGGAATTTTTCAATTACAAAAAAATATTCCTTTGAATTCAAAACTTTCACTTATGGAACAAATTTAAAATAATTATTGATTTCGTTGCACTTTTCAAGTGATTCAATTCTCTGATTAACCTTTTCTGTTGAACCCCGACATGCCAGGTTGTATTCAGCTAAAAGCTGATTGTATGCTTTGCCTGGGACACCATTTGAGATAGGGCTGACCCTGCAATATATTATATAAGTGCAGAGTTAATAGGGTTCTTCTTTGAAGTTTTGACAATGGTTTTTGCTTAGAAATTCTGAACCCTCAAATTACAGTGTTGACAAATTTGGCTTCCCGATGCTGACGATGATAGAATTGCAACAATGGAGACGAGAACCAGTGCTGTGACCAGCAGGATTTGTGGAGCCATTGGGACAACATAGTATCTGATCATCCCAATGCAGTGGTTTTCAACCGCTTGGGTTCCGCACTTTAATATAAAATTAGAAAACACCAACTCAATTCGCCAAAGGATGATCAATGAGCCTCCAGTCATTCTTGCTAGACATGATTCTATGTTAAAATAATTAACATTATTACATGAATGTATTGTTGCATATTAGGGGCCTATATGTCTTTATATTATATCTATAGCTGTGCAAGTCTACTCAGACTCTGTATGCTCACTCTCTTACTTCATGCTGTCAAAATGGTATCCAAGTTAATATGCCATTACTATATGCTGACGTTATCGTTGTTTTCGATTTCATGGACTAATAGAGTTTCAAAAAATTCCTACAACTTAGTAAAAATTTAAATAATTGTACAATTTTTCATTTTCTAAACTTGGATTATAAAGCAGACATCACAATTCGACTTTTTAAAATACTGGCAGCAGATATACTTGCATGCATAAATCACTACCGTATGCTATTAAAATTTCCACATATTAACTTTATCACTTTATCATTCACTTTCTTTTTAGCGTTCACTTGATCTGACGTGTAGTAGTCCTTTACACATCATACTCAGTGTACCTACTGATTTAACCATTACTGCAGAAGTTAATTAAGATGCCAAGACTGGACGACCATGTGGAGGACATGACAGAGGCCACTCAGTTAAGGGCCCTCTAAAAGAGACGCACATGGCGCTGCTTTATGTAATGTAACAAGACATTTATAAGCGCCACTTAAGAGTCTTTCAGAAGCGCTCAACACGTGGCCATCAAACAGCTGACAAGTTGTGACGGCTACTTAGTCATGGGATTCAGGTGGACTAGAGATGCAAACTGCTCCTTGCTGCTGTGTATTGTCTGTGTAGAAAAGCTAGCAAACAGTGCTATGGCATCAGCTAAGATGAACAGACATTTGACAACTAAACATGTCAACTTTGCAGACAAAAATCAAGAATACTTATAGAAAGTGATGACCTGAAGGAAAAGCAGATGGCAGCATTTGATAAGACAGTTAAGGTAAGTGGGAAATCCAGAGATCATGACCAGTCACTGCTTTCTCCATTGGGAAGTCATGGTTGCAAAAGCAGTTGGACCCGGATTAAAAGCTGTCATGAATGTGATGGTTAAAATGGTAAATTACATGTTCAAAGCAAGAACCACTGAGATGCTGCCAGTTTGCAGTAGGGCTACTTTGTGATCAGATGAAGGCAGAGTAGGCCCATGTCACACTCAATCAATATTCCATCCATCTGTCAAAAATAGTTCATGACAAAGTACAATAAATATGGTGTTGTTTACTTACATTGTTTCTGTTTACCGATACTAGAGTGCACAGAATAGACTAAAGTATCTGTTTGAAATGTAATATGGTATTTGCACTGTAAATAACTGATATAAAAGTTTAAAATTCTATAATCTCAATATTATCCCAACTTTATAAGTCCCAATTACATTTCTTTCTTGACCTAATTCATGATTGCATTGACATATTGACACAGATTGTGAAGTTGTTAATGTAGTTATGTCCATTTCCCACACAAGCCCATCTGATCTATATATGTAAATATTTATGTTGACGATCATGTTTAATGCTAGGTTGAATATTATTAGATGTTAGATATGGTAGAGCAAATTTAATCTGCTAAACTTAATTAAGTAATCAGCATCTGTGACCAGCATTGTATGCGATAAACTGTTAGAATAGGTTTAGAGATAAATCAGTATTCGAGGTTATAATAAAGGGAGTGGAAGTGCGAAGTTATGATTGGTTGGATTTAATCTTAACGGACTATTAGAGATGTCGTCTGCAGCGCCTGCACAGTCGAAAGAGAGCAAGAAGCAACAGTCGAAGGCAGTGGATGTCACGATTCGAGTGGCTCATCAGATCGATCTGATCAGCGATCAGATCAATTAAAGGAGTAATTATTCGATAAGATGATCATTGAATCGAGTAAGGGGACAGTGCAGTCAGTCTGCTCCATCGATTTGCAAGTTATTAGAGACGTTAACTTTGAACTTATACATTGAACTAAACCGTTTCGGTGTTGCTGGCTTACCTGAAGAGTAGCGAAAGTTATGAACGTTGAGCTCTATAATTGCGAAGTATGTTGAGAGATAAGGTGAACCTGTTGGTATTATTGAGCTCAGAAAGATCGACTTGATAATTCAGCGTGAGAAACTTTGATTGTTGAATCGACAAAAGGATGACTTCAAATAACAAGCGAAGCTGTCAGCTACACAAGTATCATTGGTTTGGAAGATGGAGACCGTGGGATTCCTTGGTAATTCAACGAACGGGAACCAAGAGACAATTACTGCAAAGATCTGCTATGACTGAATGGGAAATAGATATGCACAATAATATAAAGAGTATATTCCTATATCCTATATTCCTATGGATGGGACACGTGGCCCGAATGAATAGTGATAGAAGAGCCAACCAGGTAATCAACTGGACTCCGGAGGGGAAGCGCGGGAGAGGAAGGCCAAGAAAGAACTGGATGGGAACTGTTCGAGAGGACCTGAGATGCCTGGAGATGATGGTGGAGGATGCTATCGAGGTGGCGAAGGACAGGGAAGAATGGAAAAACTGTGTTGCCTGATGTGCAGTCCTGCATAGGAAGGACTAAGGTCCTATATCACAGATGCTGGTTTAAGTAGGTTCGTTAGAATATGTTTTAATCGAACTATTTCTTGTCTAGTCTTGAATTACAATTGAACCTGATATCAGACTGAACTATCTTATTAGAATGTTTGTTGTTGAGTGACTTTTGAATCTGTGACTGTCATTGAGTGCTAGCTGACAATAGTGTCATTCAGTCAGTTGGATGTGTGATCTGATTAGTGATACAGGGTGAACTTATAAACACACACCAGATGACTCACTGTTCCACTTACCATGAAGTGCAGGTGTTATGTTTCCAAAGCTATCAACTTACCACACACTATCGGTTAAAGCAAAAATTAAGTCACTGGTACATTCTCTGTAAGACACAGCGTTATGTCACCCCATGCAGGGAATAGTCATGCTGCTTTGGGACCTTAGAGTAGGAAGCAACCCAGTCTTCTGCTGGTACCAGATTCAAACCCTTGACATTTGGAAAACGGCTTCGAGCTCTAACTCCTATTTTACCTTTTGGGGCTGGTTTGCTTTGAATGGCACTCATGAGAGGGGAAGCTACATCAACAGTGTGACCAATTGGCTTGATTGTGTCACTGTAGCCCTCTGTCGGCATTTGTGGAAACCTCATCAACAGTTTGACGAGCATGGGAAACTGTGCCCTTGTCTTAGGCTCTTTTCATCATTATTCCTGTTTATGTGCTGCCCAAGACTGATGCATGTGTGTGTCTGGTCACGGGGAGGGGTCACTCTGGGTCAGTCATTTGAGGCTAGGGGTTAGATAATTTCGCCATCTATAATTTCACCTTAGCCTTATTTATTTACCTAAATTCTAGAGCCTCAGAAAGGTGGGTCACGAAGATGATGAGATTCTGATGACACCATTGACACCAATGCCAATTGAAACAGAAGCTTTGAAAGCGCTAATATTTATCGGACGATGTATAGAATATCACAAAACAGAAAGTCGACCTATGGCCCATTTGGCTACACTGGTTACAGTGTGCAACTATGCCGTTTCCCTTACCGATAGAGGCTTGTTTCAGAGATTTAAAATATCGGCTTAATGTGATCCGTACGTGGGGACTTTAAAGGCGTGGCACCAATTCAGACTGGCAGCTGTGTTCAAGGATATCGCCTAATCAGAAAACTGATCAGGGTTGAAGCCATACAGTTGCTATAAAAAGATGTGTACACTTCCATTTGTGTAGGGTCAGATAGAGCTAGACGTGAGTATCTATCTCGCTTATTTTGAAACATGCATAAATGGGTCCACTCTCTGTATTCGTAATCGTAATCTCGAAATTTCTACAGCACCCAAAGAAGTGAAGTCACAGGAAACAGCTTATTTACAAGTGCTTAGTCAAAACATAATTGATAGGCAGAGGGTGGGGTGAAATCGGTTCCAGGTCAAGATCCAAAGGGTTCAGACAGTCAGACAGTTGAAACGGCGAGGGAGGTGACAGTTAAGGTGGATGGTATTTAGAGTTAAAACGGCAAGATCTAATCTGGAAAGTTCTATGTAGCAGGAGGTGACTTTCGGCCAGGGAAGAGGAGGAATCTGGATAGGATGTCCCGGTATTATGTTTGTGAAAAAGCAGTGTAATATTGTGGTCAAGTGCATCTCAGCAAGCCTTTATTATAGATCTCCTACTGTTATCTTGTATGGTACAAATATTACTGACATCTAATCTAATCTGGAAAGTTCAATGTAGCAGTTATCATAGTAAACAAGGCGTCAATCGATTCGATGGTCACTTTCGGCCAGAACTGCTTTATATAACCGCCATCCATTAGGCAGAGCTAGTTGAGACATGTCTACCCTGTACTGTAGCAATAAATGTTGATGTTACGTGGTGTCTTTTTTTACAATTTCTAATATAAAAGACTCAATATTTACTGCCTGCATCAATAAATTGTCCATTGAACTATGAATGAAAGTGAATTAAGGCATAAAAATCCTATGCTGAACAAAAATCACATCAATCAATTCTTTTCAATTCTTTTATTGAAGCCACTGAGTAGCAAAACAGAGGTAACATGATTATTTGCCATTGTTAGCATCACAACACAATAGTCGCATGATTATTTTCCATCATTAGCAACAAAAGGGGACCTCGACGGGACAATAGTCCATTGGTTCTGTTGAAGGTAAAGTTTTCTTTTTATTTATTGCCATCGTGAATAGGTTTTAGTTTACATGTGGCGTGTCTTGAATGCAGTTAGATTTTGAAAAGTCATTTGTCACGGTTTAAAAAGTCCTTCTGCAGATGTCTGCTGAATAGAGCAGGAGTCTAAGAATTGGTGCGTCCATTAGAAAACGACATCCATTACGTCTGGCAGAAAATTGTTTGGCATAAAGCATTAGAATGAAGCGAGTCGGGGGCCATAGTGTTGGTTTTGATAGGCGTCCAGGATCAATAACTTAGCTGTTGCCTTTTAACTGTGCCATCCTTTGGTGGTGTGGCGGCGCCGGCCCCACGTCGTCTAACCGGTGAAAACTTGTGCTTGGCCATGTGTCAGATACTGCTGCTGCTGCTGCTGTGGCGTGCCATGCAGTGTGCTGTGAGCGTCACTCAATGCTGCTGCTACTGCGAGAACAGTGTGTGGTTCATTCTAACGGTCCTATGGGAGGCGACAGAATGCCGTGCTTCGCGGTCGGTCTGACGGTCGTCGTGTGTGACTTTGTTGACTCTAAATCTGTTAACAACAGTTGGATGGTTCTCACAGCAACAGATGGCTCTGAAAACATGTCGCCCTTAGTCACACCAACAATCGTCAAGTGCAGCAGGATATAGCAATGAAACGATCTCAGTCGTTTTCATACAAGTGGAGGAGAATGAATATGCGAGTGGAATTACACGATCTCTCTACGGAAAACCACTTCTTCAAAGAGTTTAGCAACAATGCATAATTTGTAACGGTTTAGCGAACGGCATTGTTGATGATTTATCTTTTCTGACAAAGCGATGTCAAATGAACTCGGGTTGTTTACTGCATAATTGGTTTCGTGATGTGTCAGCGTGTCGTTTGTTTGTTGCGTTGGAAATACGGAAAACGAGGAGACTCAGACTGACAGTGGAATTGAATTGTTTTCAGCACAGCAGGTCACTGGATTATGTGCACTTGGCAACATAGAGTGCATTGCTATTTGATGATAGTTGCGCGCAGCAGGCGGGCTCTCAGCTGGACAGTAGTTTTCCAATTTATAATCAGACGCTGATGAATTATAGATGGCAGCTATTTCTACCCTTGGCAGTAATACGCTAATGATGGAATGAAAATTGGCTGCGGCCCGTTGTTGCATTGGAAATGAGCTTCTCATAAAGCCCATTGTTCTCGTCGCTGCTCATCAAAGGCAATCTGTGGATTAAAAGCCCCATAGGGTTTTCTGTATTTCTTTGGTACTGGCAGTGATTCTCATGCAGGAACACTGCACATTGGCCTATTTGTGAATATACGTGGTAAACCTCATAAAATCTGATTTTACCTAGAGATTTGCTTGGAATTTTAATTTGCCGAGTCCTTCACTTAGACATTTGACTGTCTATTTTCGTGATTTCACTTTAGAACCAACATCGATCAAACTTTTCTATAATTGATAGCAGGGTTTAAGAAGTATAGGAATTAGACTGGAGCTACTGGGCTGATTCTATTCAAATGTAATGCCTTATATGTAGAACAAATGTCTTCTTTTAAGTTGGGTTGTTGCATCTCATCCAGGCAATTAATCTTGACTATGTTCCAGAAGAGAGATTCAGATCTATTTTATGCAGCTGCTGAAATTGCGTAACCATTGATGCACCACAGCGATGAAGAACATTGCAAGAAGCTGCTTAATCTGTATGGCTTCTGAATAGCAGAATTCTCATTTGCCCATCGGGTGCGGTATTTCTTACTGAGTTGCCTGAGATGGTTCAGAATACTCGTTCTGGTGGAATGGTGCTGCTGACTGCCAATGGTTGCTTTCTTCTGCTGTGTGTCCAGCTGCTGCCTTTTGTCTTGGGAGCTTCAGATGACAATGGTAAGTAAATGGTGCATGAAGTTATGTTTCAGTATGAATATAAAAGATTCAATGCTTTCTAGTTACGGTTCAGTTAAGTGCAAAATAAGACAATGTAATGCATGCTAAGATGTAGCTATGCCAACCGTGACATTTCGATAAGCAAATAACCTTTTCTTTTGATTTACGATGGCTGCACAATAAGCCTCTGGTCTCATTCGATGCAGTGAGATCCAAACTCTGGTGCAGTTTTTAAGGACCTGTGCATTGTCTTGGAAAAATGCCAGCCAGATAAAATATGGGTTGAATATGTTGTTACAATATTATTTAGAGTCTAATATGGCTGTGCAATGTAGTCGCGTGCATATAGCGTGTATACTGTATGACATCTACGCATGATATATCACTGCATTTGGTTGTGATGTCCAACTGCATTGTGTGACGGTAGAAAGTAAACAAGTGATTGCACAACCATGTTCCATTAGTTCAATACTATCCATACTCTCCATTTGCCTTAAAGCAGTCCATTGATTCCTATTGAGCACTTTCATGAAGGCAATTCATTCTCAATCCTTGGCTTGGCAGTCAATTGCAGAACTCAATGATGAATCGATAGGTAGAGTGCACAGGTGTTTTTGTGTCACGCTCTGTGGATGGGAGGATTTTGTTCTGTTATTCTGAAGCAGACATCAGTGTTTGTCACGGTGGCCTTTATGTTACCCCGTTGGCTGTGGTTGTATTAGCTTGTGCTAAGTTAAAAGAGATGGCACTATTAATTTTGTATTGTTTATGAGACATTACAGCTGCATTGTCTTCACAGAGAGACAAAATGGTTATTTTATGGAAAAACTATTATGCCTTTCAGTTATCTAGTTAGATTTACCTTTGTCATCCCTTGTGTGTATGTGTGTGTAGGTGTGTGTAGGTGTGTATTTATTTATATAGCTCCATCTTTTGAGGTTCTGTTATCATATGTGACTGAACCCTTTGCTTACCAGATATTTTTAGCCCTTGTTCTAGCTCTGGCCAGATTTTTCGGGTGGCGAATGATCTAGTTTGGACCATTGTGATTCTACATTCTGCCGATGGTTTAAATAAACATGTTACTAATATATATAATATAAATAAATATATGCCACTCTTATAATGTTTCTTCATTTATTATTAGGCTGTATTTAAAAACTAGTCAAGTGGTGACTGTCATTGCCATTGCTGGCTTGGCAGGTGAACCATTGTTTTTGGTATGCCCACACCATTTAAGGTCCCATGCATGGACCTTGCTAGCCTGAGATTTAAATCTCTGAATTAAGCCAGCATTGGGAAGCGAACCACGATCCGCGCGCTCTCTAACTATACAGAGTCGCATGAGATGCACTCTGTGCTCTAACCAATGTAGATAACTGGGGCCAGTTAGTGCAGAATAACAGTCAGATCCGCTTAATGCCGCTTTGTTTACATCCGGACCTCACTTAGCGTTTGAGGCACTTTTTTATGCAACTATGAGCATGACCATTGGGTTCAGCGATGGTCTGAGCGTGTTGCTGTAAAAATATGAACATGTATCAGATGCTGATGTTTCTGTTGTATTGTTGAGTGGGTGGATCCTTTTATTGAAATATATGTGGCAAAAATCATGTTCTTGTCAATGAGGCATTGCCAAAAAATTGCTGGTGGTATCTCTTTCATCTTAAAAGTTCTATGTATCATTATTGTGCAAGCTACTAACAGTACTGTTGGTCTTTCTACACATAAACATATGCGTGAAATCCTTCAAAATAAACACTTCATCCACCTCGAAATTGCTGAAAATCGTATGCCAAATTTCGTCTTCATTTGCTATCAGGGTAACAAAAAGAGATCATAGCAAAACACATCTCCGACTTTCTATTCTAATATCTTTGCAACCATCCCTGTGTTTTATAAATAACCAATGGGAAAACTGAAACTTATTTATTGCTCTAATTAGAAGTTGACTTATTTACATAGGATGAATGGGCGATGCATAAAGAATAAATATGCTAATCTTAGAAACTGACAAAAGTGCTTTTCCTCTCTGCAAAAGCCACACCAAAACGGCTTTCGGCTGCGAACAAGGAGCATAACGTAGAATGCAATAATGTAGCTTCAGATTCTGCCTCCATTAATTGCAGTGTTATTCAAGAGTTTGGCATTTGACTCAACCTTTATATTCTTATTGAGAGTGTGACCTTAAACCTGTCTCTCCAACTAACATTCTTTTTAATTTTGTGCTGAGCTCTCCTGTTACTCTGAAAACTGAATATGCCAATATCAAGGATTGGACACCTCCGGGAATAGAATGATGCTTAGAAATTAGACTAAACTCGATAAACACAGAATTCATATGGCTAGGCACAAATTATAAGACAAGCATGAGCGAAGATTGACAGGGAAATTTCCAGTTTGGGAAGCAAAGCATGTTGTCTTGGACATTGGATTGCTTCGATCTATGGAGGATCGTATCATATGCCTTTGCAAATGCATCAGATTAAAAACATATTATGTTGAAATTTATCATTCGATGCCACTGCAAATCTCATGTCCACTCCTTTATTCTGATGTGCCTGGACTCTTGTAACCCTGAACCCAATAGGCTTTTAAAATGCTGAATATAACAGTTTCAGTCCATCCTCAACTGAGCCACCCGAATTGTTGCTAGCCTGCCAGAATTCTTGAATGTTTTCAGCTATATGCGAGGGATGCTGCTCTGGCTTCCAGTTGACAACAGAATTATATTAAGGACCCTCTTCATGGGAAAGGCTTCAATACTTCGATAGTCGGTGCAGCGCCTTAATGCATAGGAGAGCAGTACATTCATGTTTCTAACCAGCTACTCATCGATCATTTCGTTCAGTGGCCCATGGAGACCTGTTGGTCCCACACTTCCCCATACGATGAAGCTTTTTTCCTGCATTGGCCCATCCTTCTGGAACAGTATACCATTTAACATACATACTATTTCCTATCAAACTGCTCAGAAAATCTTTTCAAGCCATCGTAAGGTAAACGTCTTTAGATCGCTTAGATTGCCTTATTTAGCACCCTTGTGAGGTTCATAAAAATTGCATTACAAGTAGCCATATACATTCATACATACATATATACAGACATTGTGCTTTTGAGAGGTTCCTGATATGCACTTTATAAAGTACAGATTAATACCATACTTCCTCATACTGCTATTTAAAATTCCTTCATCATTCGCTCAGTGTATAAATATGAAACTTATCATTACACTAGTTATCATGATTGCTTGAATATGGATGCTATTAGTTTGCCTTCAAACCGTAGGCCCATGTAAAGGTTCACGCTGTTAGTTTCTGAATTATAGAAATGCATATAGAGTGGATTCAGCTGTTGACTGTTTGCATTGTTTGAGGTACAGTGTGACAAAAGACAAATTGGAACCTTACAGAATGGACAGACCTGTTATTACCCTAATATGAATAAGACAATGAGATACAAAGGTTTTTAACTGTTTATCATATAGCATAACTTTGGTGACAGTGTCCTACTTTTCACTATACCCGGTATACATTGTAAAGTGTGAGCGTTTGCCTCACACTAATAAATATTGCTTACTTACTTACTTAAATGCATAATAAAATAGAAGTTGCATGATCTAGATGCACATGCTCCATATATTTTCCAGTCTTTGTTTATTCTTTCTAGTGTGTTAAATTAAAAGACAAATAAAATTGTATTGTAGGATGTGATGTGACATTGCAAGCTATTGTGGATATGGTACAATGATATTTTTCAGTCATAGATGAACATGGTATTCTGGTTGATTTACTGTGGATGTAATATGAGTGAAAACTGTTCTGTTCAAGGGAACTGTTTTGATGTCTGGGCCAAATTTCTAGAATTAACTCATCACTGTGTTCACTGTTCTAAGTCTCTGTTGTCTTTCCTATATTATGTGTGTCAGAATGCTATTATCCTGTGTAGGAACTTGACTGACCTTTAGTTGATCACATGTATGGATAAGTATTTGGTGACTCATCATTTGCTGTCTTGTACACCATTATTACAGTGGTGTTTTAGAACTTCTAAGATGAGATTAATTTTGAGATGGTATTACTTTTTTCACAACTTCAGATATGTTGCAATGTGTTATGGCATTATGCAATTATTAGGTATATGGCTTCAATGATCGTCTTTTTGTGTGCTATGATGTTCATAATGCCTATTGTAATTACGACAATATCTATAGTGTTTAATCATCTCTATAGCATAATCGGTAGCAAGCAACTTCGAGGATGCTTTACATGGTCAACTGTCAGTGCAAATACTAAGAGTTACATAGCAAGTACAGTTTAACTGATTTCTAAAAACCTAATTTATTCTTTTGGCTTCCTGAATGTTCCAAGCATATGGGCCAATGACCTGAAAGCCCCAATCACCTGTTTTAGTTGCCTATGTGTTGCATATGGATATGATTATAGAATGATGGATGAAGTCGTATTTTTCAGAAGAAAATAATGGTACTATAATCATTTCGAATGTTGCTCTAACCACAGACCAGCCAAACACCATTGTGGTTTCGTTGGGTAATTTAGCAGAGTCCTGACCTCAATATTATTCCTCTAGCGGCCATGCAGTTTTCATACGGTCCTCCGATATAAAAGCCGAGTTATTCTTAGACTGGAAAGGGAAGAAGCGGAGTGAGGCTAGCCAAATGCAATTCCGTCTGTCACCGTCTTGAAAATTATGGACCGGTCACCACGTCTGGAACTGGCAGAGTAGTTACATCATGTGATATATGACTATGGCTATTGACAAACCTGCTTTGACGTTTATGGCTTCATTTAGCTTATTGTACCCTCAAGCACACATAATGGTCCTAACTCTGGTGACACAACCGAATGGAGGTAATTTCGAGTAGTTTTATGTAGATCAACATTTCCGAAGGAGTTCCAGTTACTATGATATTATCGTGCATTAAATCAATTGGTCTCTCAATTTGTAGCATGGTTCGTTGCTGACGTGGTTCCTGACCCAGCTATTACTATCCAGACTAGTCACATCAGTCTAATAACCTCACCAGTGGAGTGCTATTATTGAATTGTATCAACCTATTATAAAGCAAATGGAACCAGTGTGTTTCTCGTTAACAATATAAGAAGAGAAGAGCGATCCTTCAAGCTAACCCTGAGGCTGCCATGGGTATGAAGTGTTGGCGAGTTCATTTTCAGCATATGAGGGCAGGTGGCCAGTCGCCTCCCTCACCGTCTCATCTTCCCACCAACAGTGTACGGTCAGTGTACTCATTATTGCTGAGTTGACAAGTAGGTACAGATGGAACAGAAATCTCAAACTTCTGCCCTGGTGGGGATTTGAACCCCGACCTCTCGATTGACAGTCCAGCATGCTAACCACCCCGTTAATGATGACAGTAACGAAAGTGTTCGTTACCAAAAATAAATTGATTTCGTTAATGATAAATACAACTGTAACTGTAACTGAGAAATATCATTAACTATAATATCATAAGCTAAATTTTCAAAATCTATAGTGTGATCTAGTATTAACAATTTAGTTTGCATGGATTAAGCATTAGCTACTAACTACTTCTGATTTGCACGAGAGCACTTGAGGCTGTGTATCTGCAGCACACAATGTCAATACAATGTCTATGATCCTTTAAACTGCATGATAAGATAAGAATATTCTTTACTTGACCAATTGCTATCAACATTTTAGTGTACAGACATGGTAATTAACCCTTTGACTTGCACCATTGTTTGCCAGAAAAGGTAAATGTGTATGTGTGTATGTATGTATGTATATATATATGTATATATATATATATGTATATGTATGTATGTATATATGTATGTATGTATATATGTATGTATGTATGTATGTATATATGTATGTATGTATATATATGTATGTATGTATATATGTATGTATATATATGTATATATATGTATATATGTTTGTATATATATATATATATGTATGTATATTATATGTATATATATATATATGTATGTATATATATGTATGTATACATGTATGTATGTAATATGTATGTATGTATACGCATATATGTATATATGTATGTATGCTAAATGTATATATGTATGTATGTATGTATGTATATATGTGTATGTATATATATATATGCATGTATATATATGTATATATATATGTATGTATATATATGTATGTATGTATATATATATGTATATATATATATATATATATGTATGTATGTATATATATGTATGTATGTATATATATTAGCTACTATATATGTATGTATATGCAACGTATATATGTATATATGTATATATGTATGTATGTATGTATGTATGTATATAATGTATGTATACAAATATGTGTATGTATATATATATGCATGTATATGATATGTATATGCATGTATATATGTATATATATGTATATATAAGATATATATATGTATATATATATGTATGTATATATATATGTTACGTATATATGTATGTATGTATACATGTATACATATATTAGTGTAAAGCGCGGTTGCCAGTCAAAGGGTTAACATACATCATTCATAATGGTACCATGTTCCCTTGTAATTGTAACCCTAAACTCCATATTGCACAAATAGTGATGAATAAATATTACTACAGTTACAGCATTCGTGTGCCGTTGTTTCCTGAAACAAGCAGCTGTAGATATCAGTATTTCACACACAGGCAGTCACAGTTCGGAATAAGTATGCAATAAAAGTTGTAAGAAGAGAGTAAGCAAGTTTCTCGTAAGCGGGGAACGGATTTTATCCTGTTTTATGAGTACATTCGCTGAGGGCATCATTTGGTCTTGGACTTGACGACAGTTTGTTCAGCACATTGACCAGTCGTCGGCTGATCCAGTTCTTCAACAAACATCTCAAAACCGTGTAACCTGGCTGTGGTTAATGGCACAATAGAACTTTCTCTGCATCAAAGCCCGGTTTATGAGCACATCATTTTGCCCTTGGCATACAATACTTCACGAGCGATTATCTTCTGCAGTGTTTCTTTTGCGCATATTGGAAGCTATGGACTGATCTGCTTTATACATCCGGTGTCGTTGGCTGCTAAAGTAGTCGAGTCTTGTAGAGTCTTGTGTAGTTGAATGTTGTTATAGGGGCAGTAGACTGTAGCTGTCAGATGAGTTACTTGCTTCATATTTGTGAGAAAAAGCACGGAGAATGTTTCAAGATTTGTGTTAAACCAGTTCCTTAGTTCTCTAATAATTATAACTGGACAAGGGCAAATTCTCAGAATAAATAGAGCTATAAATACATGGATTTTTTCCTCTTCTGATGGTTACAGAAATAAATGATTGATTAAATGATTGATAGCTACTTTTCTGTGCATTTGAGCATTGGTTTTTTCGGCTGTTTTTACAGTTTCAGCTGTTGGTTCGGCGTTCATTTGGAATTCTCTGCAGCCTTGTGATGTATGCAAACTGAATGGGTTGCTTTGCCCATTGACTTTGCACATATTGAATGGCTGCTGTTATTCTGCTGTTAGCTAATTGTCTCAGCCTGTTATAAAGAATGGACAGAATGGACAGAATGTTGAGTTCAGTGTCAGAACCTTCTGTATCTGACCTAGTTTTTGCTGTCTCTGTGTCCAGACCCATACACCTTACTATCCGAGTTTAGTTTCAGCCATATAGCAACCTTTTGATACCTTGTGTTATGCATTTCTGAAAAGGTGCTATGTAGATGGCCACATGTACACTGGATACATATGTAGATACATGCCGGTACTTAAGTATGCGTTTCACCTCCGCTTGCACTCTCCTCCGCTTGCACTCTCCTCCACTTGCACTTTCCTCCGCTTGCACTCTCCTCCGCCACTTTCCACTCACGACTGAAAACTGAACTCTTCAAGCTATCCTATCCTGATTCTATTCCTTGCCACCAAACGACCATCATTATCTCTGATTACCGCTGTAGTACCCTGCTGTCTTCTCGGCTTGACCTCCCTGGATTCTCGCCTGGAATGGACAAAACAAAACTGGCTGTTGCAGACTTGATCTGTTATAGCACTGGTGAATAAGCTGGTCTCTCTGACGTGGCTTTTGTGGGTGCTGAGAAATTTTGAAGATTTACATTTACGTTACATTTCATTTACATACAACACTTTTTCCATAACTTTGGTATAGATTGTCTAAACGAGGATCTAATCATGGCAGATTGCTGATGATCTGTGGCTTTG
This sequence comes from Aporrectodea caliginosa, assembly GCA_020284085.1. Lineage (NCBI taxonomy): Eukaryota > Metazoa > Annelida > Clitellata > Crassiclitellata > Lumbricidae > Aporrectodea > Aporrectodea caliginosa. Next base: position 170,623 of record JACEVL010000405.1, read on the forward strand.
GGATTTTGTTAGTATATTATGTTGAGAAGGCAAAGCTCTGTTTCGTGACATCCTGGCTGTATTTAATTGCTGTGAACTAGTCAGTATTTTATCATTTCACTTACTAAACCCAGGCACATGATCCTTCAGTTCAATCATCACACCTGTAACAAAGTTCTTAGCATAAACACCACTGGCACAACCTTGCTTACAGCTTTGCTTAGAGCTTTGCATGCTGCATGGTAGATTTCTGCTTGTACTGTCTCTGACTACCTGATAAACCTCTACAACTTCTGCCTACTGTATCGCCTAAATCAAAGCAGAGGGAAACACACGAGGACCGTCTCCAGCGGATATCACAAGCAGCCAATCTATGACTACCTGTATTTACGTATGCGTCTTTAAGTTATGATGGATTGGTGTTGAAAAGTAATCAAATAAGCCATAGATGTATGTTAATGGTTTTGCCATTATTAGTATATATGTGTGATTGTATCTAAATACTTAGGCTAATATTCTTTGGGAGGTATGAGGTTTGGCTCAGTGTTAAAGTTGATGCAGTCTGTTGTAAAACTTGCTACCTTCTGCTGCGACTTGGGCTGCTGTTGTTTTTACTCAAGCTAATATGCATTATTCTAATAAGACCCCTTTCGTTATTATTTGTGTTCGTGAACAGCACCCAATGTAATATGTGCTATCATTAAATTATCTGCAGTCAATCATCTTCCAGGCACTGACCACAGCAAGTTTCCTTGATCTTTCATTTTGTTCATCAAATTCTTTTCTGAGTTCCTGTTCTGATATCATTACTAGTGCTCTTTACCTTCTGTCCATAATCACTGAGATACTTTCTCGTTAGTTTATGTGACCAACAACCATCACCCCACTTACAATTGCTTACACTGGAACAAATTCCATAGACTCTAACACAAGTGATTACGTTAGAAAGCATACAAATGCCATACAATTTGATGTGATGCATAATTTATGAAATTGCTTACAAAACTTTGCGCCATATTAATATTAGTGTATGTCAGGTTCTGTTATGTTAATTGTTCAACACACTTTTTCTCGTGCCCTGTGCCACTTTTGTCGCGACTTCAAGTAAAGCAAATTATATAGCTGAAGAACGTCTGCATCTTTAAAATTGATATGTAGACTTTAATAAATTTTCTAATTAATTTTATAACATCAGTAGCTCTTCCCACTAGCAAAACTCGTAATCCGGTAATGTTCAGAGGAATGCAAAAGGATTGCGGAAACTGTAAAAGAGGAATTAAGATATTTTTACATCACCTTTCCTTGTGTGCAGTATCGAATAGTGGTTGTTTGTGTTTGGCTGGTATTTCAGTTTTTGCCGTGCCTATCTTTATTGTACTTTTTAATTTTGCATATAGTCTTTGCCGATATTCTGTTGTCAGTGCCATTAGGATCGTAATGCTTCCAACTGCTGACGTGTTGCTAGGAGTGCAGGTTATCGTTTGCAGCTGGCAGTCGTTTACATCGACATAATTGTAATCTGTGATTCTCTGAAAGCCACTTGGGTGAATGATCCTTTTCATCGTGACCCAGTCAATTTGTCAGCGACGAAAGCACAAAGCGTAGAGTCCACTTCAGCCGCGGCGGCGCGGGCCTTTGTTACGCGCCGAGGTCCCCGTACAGGCCAGGCCGATGAAAAGAATTCATTTCCAGCTGATAGCCATCTGATATCCTGCCATTGTTATTCGGCAATTTCCAATTATCCACATAAACTAATGCCACTTATCGGCAATGCAAGTCATGCTTACGACATTTCATGTTTGTCAGGCTAATGGGATTTACTGTGACGAATTGATTCGAGAGTTTTGGGGTTAGAGGTTACCAATTTATCGTATCTTCAATGGTGGTGATGGTTGTCGGTTGTGGTTGTGATGGCCAAAGGCAAGAAGCTGGAGAAGTAAACACAAGGATGCTGACATTGTGTTCAGCGCCTGCAGACACAGAATGCATGTTGAATTAGGTAAATGGACGTGGGTCTTAAAACTGGAAGATAAATTGTTTCTGCTGTCATTTCTTTGAAAAGTGCAGTGTGACTGAATGTGGGTCGGCGACTACAAAGCCCGGCTTACAGTAATTACACGTATATATCCTGCCAGCCGAAAGAATATATGGCGTCCGGACTGCCTCTGGATCTATTGTAGCTTCTGGCTCTTTAAGCTTTCATGAGTATTGTTCTGCTTCAGCTTCTTTTAGGTCTGATTTTCAAGTGAGTTGTAATTCTGAGAGAAACTTTATATAGCTCCAGTTAGACCATTCGGAAGCACTCAGACATTGCCTCTGAGTAGAGACCTTGAAGGGGCGCTATATAAATTTAGACTGCTTGATTGCCAGTTTCAAATTGCTTTAGCGTTTTTGGAGCAAATTTTGTTTTGCTGTGCACAGCAAGATGTAAGAGGCTGAAAATTGCTTGATTAATCTGTTTAGGTTGGGAAGTGGCAACTATCTTTCAAGTTGTGTTGACCGTGTCCAGCTATGACAAGTTGTGTTCGAATCTGGGTCAGTTACAGAGTCTGACATGCTGTGCTCATATGGGTTGGAAGTTCTCCCTAAGCAATCTACTTCAATCCGGGTTGGGTTTAAGAGGGTCATCCAAAAGAACACCTCTTTTGAAGCCAAACAAAACCACAATGGAGTTTGTTTAGAACATTTTTTCAAATGATCTCGGATAGTGTAATTATTTTCTTCTGAGGGGTAGGCCTATGGCTTTATTAGTTTATTAGTCATGCTGGTATTGAGAACATTGGTCCCAATTTGTGATCCAGGCTAGCATCAAGAACATTGGCCCCATTTTTAAAATCCAGAATGACAGTTGATATAGCATCAAAGGTGATACATTAAATGACAACAAATGATGTATGACTATAGTTGTCAGTGTCATTATCTTTACCATTATCACATTAATTTTATACGATGTACGACCCTGATAGCTGTTTTATCTGTAATGACTTTCGTTTACAAATGGACAAATTCTGGTTCATTTATGCATCGTTTACGACTGATCCATTACCTAGTTACAATTCTTGACGAAGGTTCCAGTATGCTTTTAGAAGAAAGCTTTGCGAGGACCGGGTTATTCCATAACTTCCTGATTGGCAGAGATCGATCGCTTTCCAAAATGGCTGCAAATGAACTCGGTCAGATTTATGCTGAGTCAGCAGATAACAGCAAATTGGATAGAAATTGGTGCATACACGAAGGAGGATTGCGACTTACCGGGCGTCGGACGATTGTTGCGGAATATTAATGCCACCGCTGGTCACGACTGACCTGACTGGTCTTCCCTGGTGACATTCTGTGTGGTTTGTCCACTGAAAACTGAACCCCAATCATTTAGTATAGCTGTAGAGGTAGGGTTTGGCCTGTCCTTCTGTGTGAGACCTAAGCCTTTTTCAGTGGCAGTGAGTCGATGTTTGTGAACCGATTGTAATACGTTATTTGGATCAGATCGTTTCTGAAGTTCATTTGCCAGCAAGATGTAGAAAATTAGATTTAAAGGCATCAGATATTCGGTTTGACTGAAGATTTCTGTTATGTAATCTTTCTGGTGCAGTATTCATGAACAAACTTGTCTTCTCTGCGAGCAACTTTGAAGATGTAAATCAAGGGTCATTGTACAACCTAGATAAAGAAGAGTTGGTAAATTCTGCTGTTCAGTAGCAAGAGGAAAGGAGATATAAAAGCAGCCAATCTGCTTGCTTATACCAACAAACTGTGTTTTTGACATTGGCATGGCTGGAAGTTAATTAGGCTCCTCTTGTGCGGCTACATTCATATGATGCTATGTCGATTGAATATCCTGGCTTTTGTGTTGGTAGTTCTTCCCGCAGATCCACCCCTCTGTTGCTGTAACAAAGAGATGATAATGGCACCAGGGTTTCAGTTCAAATGCAAGGTCTCTGCTTCCCTTCACTCTTCACAGCTAGCGTGGATAATTACAGTGGTTGTCAGCAACACCTGAGTTATCCTGTCCCTTGCGAGGAAACAGCGGCTGAAGAAGCAATTATGGGTTTCTAGTTTCAATCACTTTCCGAGAAGTTACAGTAAAACAATGGGTTAAAAAATGGCAGGTCTAAAATATCTGATCTAATCTGGAAATGTCCAGTGTTTTAGTAATACACAAGAATCAATCATTGGTATATTCTGAACAAAACTATAATGAAGCTATATAATATAATATATAAATAATAATATTGAAGAAAACTGCATTCCAAAAACGACAAGTCATTGGATGCAACTAGTTAATATCTGCAAGACTTCAAAGACCAAAAGACCAGCTATGGACTGTAGACGATAAGGAATTATCCAAAATGCAAGACCAAGCCAAGACCAAAAAGACCAGCTATAGACTGTGGAGTGTGGAGGATAAGGATATCTGCTGACTCCAGAAAATGAGAACAACCAATGAGCTAAACCATGCTTCCCAATCTTTTCTTACTTTGGAACCCTTTTGATCTGAACATTTTTGGAGGGAACCCCGACCTAACCATACCTTATTTTGGTATAGGTTGCGCCTGCATGCAAAGTAGACCAATATAGGTTTAATTAATAACAGTGATTTTAATCCATAAAATCAGATTATAAATCATCATCATCATCATCATCATCATCTGTTGTGTGCCCCTTTCTGAGGCATTTCTGCTTCCACAACTTGCTGCCAACCATCTATTATATGCATATATATGCAGGCTGCTGTGTATACAGAAATTCAGCAAGTACTGTTAGACTATACCACTCTTGTCTATGTTTGGCAAGGGCATCCAGGTAGTCTCTTCCAATCTCTTGTGGGGGTGGGTGCAGATATCATAGGTCACACGATATCTGGTATGGCCCTGTTCACTGTTGCAATGCACGACTTGCTGACTTAACGTTAAGGGTAAGTCCAGAAAGTGATTGAATGTGTGCAACATGTTGGCTCATTGAACATGAGTGTTAATGGGGAGTATACATGTAGGTTTGAATGTTGCCATTGACTGATGCTTGTCTTTATAATGAAGCTATATAAATATATAAATAATGATATTGAAGATTCTTGAAAAAAATTCTCCGTGTATTGTTCTTGGTATTATTGAATCACTACCAGAAATTTTTCTAGAATCTCCATAATATTTAACTTGAATGCTAGTTTGAAATTCTTGTTTGACAGGGCCTAATGCCATATGGTAAGTGCACATTCCAAGCGGCTGAAGGGCTTTCTCCTTAAAGCTCTTGGAATCCTCCTTCTTTGCTGGCTCGCTGGCTTTTGTTGCTTTCTTTGTCGAAGCTGTTCACCCATTCACTTCGTCATATCTGCTGCTGCTGCTGCTGCTGCTGCTGCTGCTGCTGCTGCTGCTGCAGTGTGCGGGTGTCATGAGTGAAGGCTCGAACAGTGGCAGCCACATAAGATGGATCATGCATGGATGCGACAAACTCAGTTTGTTTAATTGATACGTCTCATGGTCACCAGCAAGAAGCATTCCCGCCTTCCACAGGTCTCTTTCTTTGTCTGCCTGCATGTCTTCCTGTTTGCCTACTGTCAGGTTGTTTGTATGTTTGTCTGTCGCCACTTGCATTGATTGTCTCTTGTCCTCGTATTTGATTCCCATTCATTCTCTTTTATTCTTGTTTATTTGGCACCGCATCAAGCAAAGGCATTCCATCAGATGCAGTATTGCCTAGGGTGATGGGGTAGCAAGTGTTTCAGACTGGAGGGTTCTGTTACTCAGGAACAAGGGTGCTGACTTTTGGTTTTGCCCTGCTTTTCCCAGATAGTCAATGAATAATAATGCACCATGTGTTTATGGCTAGATATGTTTAGGCCAAGTTTAAACTATGTGCTGAATATGTTATATACATATGCATATTGCATGTACATACGAACTAGAGGTCTGCAGGTAGAGCTTTTGTGCTACCGGACCAGTACCTATAACAAAGGTACCTGTACGTGTCCCATACTCAAAATTACTACCCGACCCACAGGTATACTTACTTGTGCCCGTGCCACACCCACTACGTTATTGTATTGCATCTAAAGATTTATATAGCGCCTCTCTCAGAATAACTATTATTATTACTATTATTACAGTTATTACTAGGCCTTCCCATAGTCCCAATCCCTACCAGACCAGTAGGCTGGCAACTTAGCATGTAGTAGTAGTATTAATAGTAGGTTGATGATGATAATACTAGTAGAAGTGGTAGTAGTTATAGTGGTAGTAATAGTGCTGTTGCGTAGAACACTGAGTAGGTGTTAATTGTACGTTGCAGGCGTACATAAATTTGACAAAACTGTACATGTCTGCACTCTGGACTCTGCTGTCATTCATTGTGTCATTCATTTGTAAAAATGGGTAATAAAATTCTGCAAGTTGTTTTAGACGCAGGCCTATGCAGCAACAACAAAGTAAATTTTGAAGAGCAGAAAAGCAAATTATCATGTATTACTAGTATTCCTTGTAGACTAAAGTCTGTGTATCACAACTGTAGCCACTGAGTAGGGATCTTGAAGGGGCGCTATATAAATTCTGATTGATTGATTGATTGTAGCGTTTGTCTTTCTCTAGACTTTCTGATAAACTCTCAGTCATGAATGATGCCAGACAATGTAATGTCAAAAGTTCATAACTCTATAGTCTTTGAAGTTCTAACAAAGTGTTATCATGTCATCTTCGCTTGGACTGTCTGTAACAAGACCAAGCAGTTCATCTAAGTATTCTTGATTCAGTGTTATATGAAGATCCATCATCGTGTTGCAAGCTGTGCTGAAGGACATTCGCTTTTATTATGGGTGCTGGTACTGCAAACACACTTAGAGCTATCTGGTGGCATCTCTACCTCTTTCTCTCACCTTAAAACCTTCCTTTCCTCTCGGAGTACCTTGCTCTGGGAGCGCTTCTGAAGGCTTATGCTGTGAGAAGCGCTTTATAAATGATGAAAAACAATACAATCCAATATCATTGCAGCGCTCGTGAATAAGCTGGTGTACCCTGCGCTTGGCTTTCGAGTGGCGCTTTAGAAGTTTGGAGATTACGATTACGATTATCATCGAAACTGTTGGAACGCGAGAGCAGTAGTTTCTTTCCAAAATTGCCAGGGTTCTACTGTCACAGTCGAACGTCCTTCTTCAGTATGCATCAAAGTCATCAGTATTGCCACTTTCCCCAACCGATTCAGCACCAGCGTCACCGACCTGAGGTTAACTGTCTGAATCTGATCAGAATCAATCAACACCAATTTGGACTTCTTCTTGTTCTGCGTCTCCAGTGAACCGTCACTATTTCATCTTTTTTGCCAATATGCCGTGCAAATTCAGTTGAACACAATCAACTGCTGCCTCCATGCTCAGTACGCCAGAATGGTTTCTGAATCGGGGACATAGGACGACCCCAGCAAAGCGTTACCAAGTCAGTTTCCCGAGACACTTCTCATCAATCGACAGGGTAAATCGTTGCATGGCTTAGAAACCTCACAGGTTGCTCTGTCTCTGTTTGTCTCTCTATCTGTGTCTGTCTCTCTCTCTCTGTATCTCTCTCTGTCTCTCTGTCTGTCTCTGTCTCTCTGTCTCACTCTCCTTCTCTCTGGCCAAGTACTTCACAGCCCCTGCATACATTTGCAGCTCTTGCACAACGCATTTCCTGCCCTGCATAGTTTTCTGCTCTCTTTTGCTGAGAGCAACCAATGTTTTATTGCTTCGTGAAAACTTTTCAGTTAATTACAGACTGATTTCATTGTCTTTCTCTAATTTATGTTGCTGATGTACAAAAGGTCATTAGACGATGTCAGCTGAGCAGTTGCTTCATCGTATATGTTGTTGATTGACACTAGCATCATGTACACACTCTTGAATGAGTCGACACATCTTACTTGAGTGTTGACGACAAGCTGCGGTGCAGGCCATTGTATGTAAGCAAATAGTTGGTAGAAAATGCTATAGGTGCACAGACATATGGTAAATAAAGTTATGTGATACTTAGATTGGCTGTGCCAGTTATAGCAAGCAATTCTTTGACGTTGTAAGACTCGCTATTATATGTAACCCCAAAACTTCTCATCGATACGGGTAAAAGCAGGTATACCCATTCCTGTGATGCCCCTACCCATACATGACCTGACCCGTGAAATGCCTACCTGACCATACCCAACCCGTAATAAGAACACTTTTCGAATCATATGTGGAATCAGTACTAAGTCATATTTAAAGTCTGAAAAGAATGCATTTTTACCCAATAAATCATTTGCAGATTAGTTTACCAGTATTCATTTATAGAGGTAATAGAAAACTGTAATTGTCTGCTATCGGTTACTACTCCTGTACAGTAGTCAAATTACGTGATCATCATTCTTGATTCTCTTGCAGAAGATGTTGTCAACAATAGCACCAACCAGTTCTCAATCACTTTCACTGAACACTTTACGAAATCGATTGACCGTTAGTCCAAGCTTGCACCTGTTAAAGATCAAGCTTTACTTAATGGAGCTTATCGCGTTTAACCCAATGGATAGTTAAAAGTAGAATTTGACTGACACTCTGCACTTAATCTTGTAGCACCCTGCCTGCCAAACAGATTCATGGTGTGAAAGTATGAATGTTTTCACCAAGCCCTACTGAAGTAGTGCTTCCTTAATGGCCAGATGGTTTACTCTTTTGTTGTTAATCCTCTGATTGTTGATCAACATGGTGATCAACAAGGGCAAATCAAATCGAATAGCGGCTGAAATTATAAATGTAGCATTTTTAACAGAACATTTGTAAATTGCTTCTTAATAACCTCTCTGCAGTACTCTTATATTTGTACTGGTATGTATACACTTATATGTAAGCAGTTATGTATATATGTATGTGTGTGTAACTGTGTATGCATGTATAGGTATTTGAATGTATACATGTATAGTGTATAAATGACCTCTCAAAATCTATGTGAAATTGACTGTCCGAGAGATCTAAATATGTGCATAGTAAGACTGGATGAGAGTATAACTAACTGAGAATATAGCATAAAGCTAAGTCAGATAAACCAGTGGTTCTTAACAGATGTGTCGCAAATCGAAACACGCCTAGCGGCTGCATGAAGCACACACTCGAGCTGTGCAAAGTTCCCCAGGGGAAGGCAACATAGATGGCACTGCAGTAGTCTATCCTACTACAAACAAACACATCAGAACAAGAGCAAGTGCAGCATTGGGTGAAAGTGAACGGGAAATGACCTGCAATTGTCGCAACTGAAAAGCTTTCTTATGTTCTTGTCTAATGTCTATCTATCCAGCTCAGGCTTGTTCTGACTTTTTTCTCTTTCCTTTGACTCTTGCATGTTATGTCCTCATTTATATAATCTCTCCAGCATAGTCTTGGTCTGCCTTTGTATAATTTTCTCTTGAATCTTGCATGTAGTGCATTGTGTGGGATTCGGTCAACTGGTATCCTCTGTACGTGTCCAAACCAACCGAGTATTCGTTGAACGACTTTGTCTAGCAGAGTTCTTTGGATCCCTAATGATTGTCTTTATGCCATCGATAGGCCTACTTATTGTCTGTAATCTTGAAGTCCCTACAATTTTCCACAGCCAACTCATTTCTGTGTTGAGTATTCTTTTCTCATCTTGCTTTTGCATTGTCCAAGATTAATTCTGATCCATATAGGAAAATCCATTGTATCATCCTCTCTTATTTTTTGTCTTGGTTTGTCTTTGATTATTCTCTGCTTCTCCATATCTTGTTCATTATTCCAAATGCTTGTGAAGTGCATCCAATTCTACTTTGAATGTCTTTTACGTTGCTGCCATCCGCGGTTATTAGCCCTACTGGATAGACGAATTGTTCTACTTGCTCAATAGCTTCTCCTTGGATGTTGATAGTTTTTCGTGTCTCTGTAATCTTTTCAATGACCATTGTTTTGGTTTTCTGTGTGTCGATCAAAAGACCGAATCTTCTGCTGGTTTTGTCTTTCTGTGTCATCATATCGTGTAGTTTGTTCCATTTCTGGTGGGGGAGGTTAATGTATTCAGCAAAAGTACTTCTTTAATATATATATATATATATATATTCATTCATTTATTCATTACAACATTATATTATGTATATATGATGAATACCAATAGCCATATAATGTGCAGACATGATATTTCTCTGGTTGCATAAATTGAAGCACCAGACAAAGTAATATCTTAGACAAGATGGCCTGAACCAAATATAGGTCCTTGTGTCTATATATATGATAACAAGGTAACATAGCATGGAGTTCATCATGAGCAGTCTATCAAGACAAACCTTTATGACCATGTAATAGTGATGATGCTGCACCCATGCAAATAAAAGCTGGCATCTTAGATTGGTGCTTAAACACTACTTAAAGGTGGAATTGAAGTTTACATTATTATTAGTTAATGTTACTCAATAGTTAATTAATGCTTAAATAAAATGATATATTCATGGTATTCATACACACACAAACACACACACACACACATGACCATTGCAAAAGCATGCATCTGCCTTATGTGTACCTATGTCAACTAAAGCTATAGAAACTTTTATTTAAATGCATATATGTGATTGTGTATATACGAATGTATATATGCATTACGTAGGTCTAACCATTGATTTTCTCTGTATTAGTGGACTTCCTTTAAGGAAATCGATGGTTGATGTGCTTATCTGGGTTTCCATCTCTATTATTATTCCACACACTTGCATTCAATTCATTGCTCCAGATATATATATAAAAATATATGTGTGTGTGCGTGTATTATGGTGGGTTTTTATTGCGTATTATGTTGGGTTTTTATTGGATGGCTGTGTGACTATGGTAGCCATCTGTCGGCGAACTCTCCTTGACTCAACCATTTCTGCTACACTTATTTGTCGCTGTCCTTGTACATAATGCACAACCTTGCTTCCATAGACAGTCAGACGCAGTTTGCTGTGATGCTCTGGAATTGTGTTGTCTGCCTTGATTTCATCACTTATAGAACTTTTCTGCCTCTACTACAGCAGTGTAGTGTTTCTGTTCGTTCTCTTGCAACTTGTGAGCTGAAAGCACCTGTTAAAGGGTGTTATTCAAACCGTCATTCATTAAAACTGTTGGCACATTGTCTGAATAATAATACTAATACAATTTTAATACAGTTGCATTGCTTTTTAAGTAAGTAAGTAAGTATATTCTTTATTTAACCAGCTGACAAAGATGCACTGTGGTATTTTGCAGTATCTTTGACAATGAGCAACATATTACCAAGACCAATCATTCGATGATGATGCTGTCAATTATTTTAAATTCTGAGCAATCATTTATACCGCAGGTTTTAAACTAATAATGCCTTTACAGTATATTGCATCACACATTATTATGGCCTTGCATATTACCGTAAAATGGAAGTAGGTTCATTTTGAACTAGTGTTTGCTGCTGAATTTTGTGACTGGGTTTGTCTTTGGCCATATTGACATTGCTTTTGAGCTCTTTTTTGAGTAATCTAGTTGCTGATGCTGCTTCGAGTGTGCCATTGTTGTTGGAGATGGTCAGACTGAACTGACAGTGGTTCATATTTATGCTGTTTTGACGGGAGAGTTTATTGTAAATTGAACTGTTTTTGTTGTGGAATTGTGTGTGGCTACTGAACAGAATCTAATCAAATATCGCATCTATTCTAAATACTGTGCTGCCACCATTTCGCCTGACACACGCAAGGCATCGCTGTCATGTCAAAGCGATGTCATAGCCTCTGCCTATATTCCACTGGGCTGATTAAGTAGAAATATGAGTGATCTGAGAGATCACAGGGCAACTACAGTTAATAAACAAGCTGCAAAACGTAAGCTCTGATTTCAGACCAGAATGATAACAACAGGACTGAGATGGGTGGTAGATTTGGAAGAGAGACAGAGACAGAGATAGAGACAGACAGACAGACAGACAGACAGACAGAGAAACAGACAGAGAGAGATTTTCAATGAAAACTTGTCTGCTTTTTGAGCATTATTCACTTGCAGATAAAATGTTTATTCGGTTTTAATTAGAGCATCATGTTGAAGGGTGAAAACGCCCATGGGAGATTGTAGACACGGTGCTCTATAAATGTTGAGGTACACACAACAAAGCAGAGGAGAAGGACAGCAATCCTCAGCCTAAGTCTTACTTAGTTCTAAATCCATGCTGGTTGCTGAATCTTCTCTACCTCTGATTGTGTTCAGGCCCAGGTGCTTCTGTTGAACTCTGTTCTGCTAGAGCTCCAGTGTAAATTCCCTTCACAGTTCATGTCAGAAAATCCAGTGAGTTGATGGGTCTTTGATATTCTGAGCTTTTTGAATTGTTGATTGTTACACACTGAATTCTTTCTGAGTTGTGGAAATGGGTAATCTATCGTTTTAGTGTCCAAAATTATTCCCCAGTATAGCATATCTTGTTTGCATCCTAAATGAAAATACATATGTACTTTTACAGAATGAGTGTATCAGTAGTTTTATAATGTGTTAAAATGACAACATCGCCAGAGAAATTGTTATTTAAAATGTAATATTTATCGCAACAAATAGCCAGCTTTAGGTTTTGGTGATGGGTGGAATGATTGGTTTTGATATGCTCACACATTAATTTATTCATGCTTCTTCCAAATTTAGTTTGTTTCTGGTTGTTTTATGCTTAAATTTACACACTATCATATTCTGGCATGAGAATGGTTTACAGATTAATGTTGCAATCAGTTTGTGATGCTGAAACGAAGTGGTATGGTGGAATAATTTTGTATGCTAAAACAATAGATTACCATGGAGATGTTTGCTTTCAAGTTGCTTAAAGGTCTTAATTTAAAGCTAGCATAGGATAGATTAAAAGCTAGGATCGGTTTGGTTTTATGTGTAAAATGACTGTATGATTGACTAACTAACATTGGACTGTTTTTAGGGTGCAGTGTTGGTTGCCTGCCTGGAAGTTTTGAATCAAGCCCTTGCACGAACTCCAGGGACAGGCTCTGTTCAGGTATCTGCAGTAATTAAAGTCAAGTGAGGAAGTAGGAAGAGAAGATTAGCAATAAGTCAGCTCAGTTCTGATTAAGATATCAAAGTGAACAAGTGCAAAACATGAAAGCATTAAGAAGCAGACCAAATTTGAATTCGTATTCTAGCCATGCTAATATGGCTTCATGTGTAATTGACTACCTAGCAAACGACTGTTAGGTTAAATTTATCTCTGGCTGCTTCTTGTGTAGAAAATTGCTTGAAAGAATTAAGAAGTAGACCAAATACACAAGTCAACAGACTGCCTATAATTGCTTTCCTTCCTGAATCTATGAAATGCCAAGAACTATGGTGCTTAAAATTGCTTCCTGCTGCATTAAACTAACGGCTTAGAAGCAACGTTGCTAATTTGTTTTATAGCTTTTTATTATATTTTTATGATTATCATCATTATCGTCATAGTCATCATCATAATTGTTTTCATTACCGTTACAGTGCTATCCTTGCAGGCCTGTTACAGTTCAGAATCAGTCTTCGTCGTCTTTCTGATCTTTTTCTGATTGATGTGGCTTTATTAAATCTATCTAGGCCGGAGGTTGTAATGTAATGTAATGTAATTAGTAATTTATATACTAACCATTTGGCTCCCAATCTAAGGAGAGAGAGAGATGAAGACAATGATCCAGAAAGGAAAGTCTCAGAGGTTGTTTTTGGATTATGCTAAAAAATTATACCAAATTAATTTAAAAATTGTTAATGACCTACGTTATCACTACAAATATTGCAGATCCAAATACTAGAAAACAGCAGAGTTAAGAGTCAATCAAACAGTTACTTATAATACAACAAAGTAAATTTTACACCGTGTGCTGGACCCGAAAGAATGGGAGAGCAAAATACAGTGAATAGTGTGAATAGAAACCATAGGACGAAATAAGGCCTGCTTAAATTGATGATGATGACGATGATGATGATGATGATGTGGTGACGATGACGATGATGATGTAGTGACGATGAGTTGGAATACTCGAATGAGGACTTCACAGGACAACCTTATTCAACAGCAAAGGACAGATAATCGTGATGGCTTTGATGATGACAATTTCTTGGGACAACAATTGATCCGCAGCAATTAACAGGTGGCGAGGTTTCTGATGAGGGACAACCCTTGCCCCACAATGACGACCAGAGTTCCTGACTTGATCATTTAAGAGCCAGTTGCTCGGATTCACTCGACACTGACCTGGCATTTATTACTGCATCATTTCATGCATTGATCCTTGACCTTGCTAAGACACCTGAACTCTGAACCTCAATCAACCCATCAATGACCTTCAGCCCAAACTTTGCGGACAGCAATGTGCATCGAAACTCACCTCAACTCTAAATTGCACTCAAATCCAATGTCCAGCTAAGTCCTCATCGATTTATGTAGTCTGCATCTTGCATAGACCCCATTCATTTTCATTCATTTCATTCATTCATTCATTCATTCATTCATTCATTCATTCATTCATTCATTCATTCATTACGGAGATTTATATAGTGCCTGTTCAAGGTTACAACTCAGCAGCACTCCCGACCCAACCCCGGCTGAAAAGGACAGTTTCCAGTTCCAGTCCTGACCGGTTTGACATGCACAGTCTTTTTTGTGTGGCTGAGAGCAATTGCCCGGCTCACTAGAGCAAGTGGAAAAAAGATGATTCCTGTTCCAGTTGTAAGCATCAGTGGATGGGGGATAGTTCACTCGCTCAGCTGTAAGGATTGGGATTACAGATGGCTATCAATATATATGACTGTATAGATAACTATAACCAAAAACTTCTATATATCAATAGATGTGTATAAAAGAGGAATTAAATGCAGTAAACTAAACCAAGGTTAAATCAATCTATATAGATATCGTCTATATACAGTTCTAAACCATGGTTAAATCAATCTACTTAGATGTAATCTATATAAGGTTCAAATCAAATCAAATTTATTCGAATCGATTCCATGAACAGTGAGTACAATGTACACGTGTGAATACAGTTAATAACAGTTTACATTTCGTAAGCGCCATTAATAAGAAACAAAAAATTGAAGAGGTTAAAGTTTAACAGGTTACGTATTAAAAATCGATTCGTGGGGAGAAGAAGCCCAATGGGCTTATCTAGTCTTCCCCACTATGATGGAACAAAATGATAAAACTAGAAAGGAAACATGTGTCAGTTCAATTAACATAGGATGAGAAATAGGCATGGCAGCAGTAAAATCAACGTCAGTTAAGTAAGTGTTTTTATAGGCCTGTTTGAAGGAGTTGAGCGACCTCTGATTACGGATGCCACGGTCAATGGAGTTCCATAGTTTAGGCCCAGTTATTCTAGCAGAAGAATGTTAGACAATCTAAAATTGTCTAACATTAGTTTTACAGATTGCAGAGCGAAGATTAAACCGAGATCTAGTGTTGTAACCGTGGACAGAAGCATTAGTGGAGAAATAACAATTAAATATACTGGGTAAAGTTTGGCTCTGATGTCGATACACGAAGATAGCAAGTTGGAGTTTATGTAGGTCAAAGATAGTTAATAAGTTTAAACTTTTAAACAGACTAGAAGTCTTTGCCAAGTAGTGTACACCAGCTATGATTCTTACAACCCTTTTTTGGAGTAAATGTATAGGTTGGAGTGGAGTTTTGTATCCACCTGCCCATATTATAGCACCATAATTAAGGTAGGGTAAAATGAAAGTATTATATAAAGTACGGAGAGTATTAGGGGAAGAGTAGTTTTAAGTCTTCTGATAACCCCTATAGACTTGGCTATCTTATTTTTAACTAAGTTGATGTGGGCATGCCATTTTAGGTGTTCATCCATGATTATACCTAGAAACTTGACTTCAGTTACCCGCTTTATGGGGATGTTATTAATGCTAATGGTCTTGCTAGGGTCATCCTGGACCTTTCTTCTGGAGCTAGAGAAGATAATATAATTAGTCTTTTAGTCTTTTAACATTGAGGGACAGAAGGTTAGCATGAAACCAATTGGTTAAGTGAAGCAGTTCAGAATTCATGGTGTCATATAAGTCATGATCATTATCAGTAGTGACAAAAACAGTGGTATCGTCTGCAAATAAGTAGAACAGAAGCTTGTTAGTACAATTATTAATATCATTGATATAGATCTAAACCAAGGTTAAATCAATCTACTTAAATGTAATCTATATACAGTTCCAAACCATATAATATATTATACAGTTCCACATATCCAACATCTGTAGAGCTTCTAGCCTATGCATCTCTACATCAATGACTATACAACTGAAAAGAACTGAATTCACAAATCTAATTAACCTAATTAGATTCAAGTCCAATTCTCACAACTATACACCTCTTCAGTTGCGAGACTTGGAGGCACTAAACAAGAAGCTCGACAGCTTCGACATGTAGCGCCGCAGGAGGATTCTGCGGATTCCCGCAATGTACCGCATCAGTAGCATGACAATCAGGGCAGAACAGCAACAGTACCAGTCTCTGCCACAACCCTTAAGCACAGACTGAGCTGTTTTCGGCATGTTGCACAGGTTCCAGAAGACGAGGACTATTTATGAGCCCTATGGATTACAATGAAAAAGCCACAGATGGAGACAATGCTGCCAACCTAGGACTGACGATCTTGGACTAGAGTCATGCAGAAAGGATCTGTCAACCCTGAAAATCGACTTTCGTGCAGAAAGACAGAACAGTTTGTCGTCACACTATTGACATCATCTGAGTTGACCAGCAGAAGAAGAAGAATTAAGCTAAACTGAATAAATTGCTCTTAGGTCCGATTTCGATAACTATTCAATGCTAGTTCACACTTCACACATCCTCAGAATGTATCATATATGCCTATAATTGAAGCAGCATAGGCTTATGTATAATAAGCCTATGCACAACTGGATAATTATAATCTAAATAATAATGAACTATGCTGAATGTCTCAAATGAACTCTACAACAATTGGCAGTCATTTACCATATACCATCTGGTAAAACCAGTTATCATTGACAACCTGCCTGTGGTGTGTTTGGAAATCGAATCATCAGAGAGTACTCAACCACTAGTGCATTGACTTGTCTGTCGAGCTTTTTATGTGTTGTTCTTGCACTTGTTCCGTTTGTGTACACTTCTTTATTGTAATTGTTCTTATAGAGTGCACTCAGTGCCATGGTTCGAGCTATGAAGTCCGACCGTGCACAGCGACTTCTGACCGGCAGTGCCTACGTAAGTCCGTCTGCCATTCAATATTTACATACCTACTTAATTGAAGATTTACATGCTTCACAAAGTCTGCACTGCCACTGAGAGATTCCTGTAAGACTATTTATAATATAAACAGATGGTGGGATTGCCAAACGGTAAACGGTCAATAAAGAATCCAACAGGAATCGTGATTAAAATTTTGATAATCGAAATTTTCTCTTTCAATGCCAGGTGGGGGGGGGCAATCTGATGAAATGAGGGGAATCTTCATAGGCGTAAGGGGGATGGACGCCCCTGTCGATAACTATTCAATGCTAGTTCACACTTCACACATCCTCAGAATGTATCATATATAATTGCCTATAATTGAAGCAGCATAGGCTTATGTATAATAAGCCTATGCACAACTGGATAATTATAATCTAAATAATAATGAACTATGCTGAATGTCTCAAATGAACTCTACAACAATTGGCAGTCATTTACCATATACCATCTGGTAAAACCAGTTATCATTGTCAACCTGCCTGTGGTGTGTTTGGAAATCGAATCATCAGAGAGTACTCAACCACTAGTGCATTGACTTGTCTGTCGAGCTTTTTATGTGTTGTTCTTGCACTTGTTCCGTTTGTGTACACTTCTTTATTGTAATTGTTCTTATAGAGTGCACTCAGTGCCATGGTTCGAGCTATGAAGTCCGACCGTGCACAGCGACTTCTGACCGGCAGTGCCTACGTAAGTCCGTCTGCCATTCAATATTTACATACCTACTTAATTGAAGATTTACATGCTTCACAAAGTCTGCACTGCCACTGAGAGATTCCTGTAAGACTATTTATAATATAAAGAGATGGTGGGATTTCCAGACGGTACTGGAATGGTCTCCCAATTTTGCCACATGAGCTTGCTCTGCAGGTTCTACATATAGCATCTGTAGCAGGTATGCATCGTACAGTGCAGCCTGTTTTTCAAGCCTGCTTTGCCTCGTTTGTACTTATTCATTCATTTTATTGGCTGTTGCAAATCCTTCCTTGCGGGAAATGTCAGTTTCAGTCATCTTCTACTCTGCCACTCAAGTGATGCTGATCCAACAACCTAAAGTCACTCACGTAAATGAATATACATGGTAAACACTGCATTGGTTCCTGCCAAGGAACAGATCCATTCAGAATTCATTTTGCTGTGGGGTGAGCTTTGTACATTGGTTCCACCCTGGCATACATTATTGAGCTATGTGTTCCAATCTTGAGTTTGATTGGGTTGGCGATCACTGTGCTCTGCTGCCATAAGAGATTTGCAGTTGCCTTGCGCCTGCACATCAGCTTGAGCTCTTTGAATCTTTGCATGCGTCTGACCATCTCTTCGAACGATATTCCATGGAAAATATGTAGTGCTGTTTAGTGTGACTCACCTCACAATTTTCTGTTTACCTAACATTGCATCTCTTTAGTTCAGTCAGCCACATATGCAACACTTTTGAGAGGTTCTGAAAAGGTGCTATATAAATGACTTCATTCAAACACTTGAAACACTTTATCATTCATGGAGATTGTCCTTAGACATTTCTTCCATGGATCTTTATTTGCAACATTTGTCTTGGTACACTGTTTCCTGTCAATTGCCAAAAATGAAGGCTCCATCAATCGTGAAATCCTTTTGTATTGTAGATCCATGGGACTTTTGTGTATCAGCTTTATGAGGTTATGTTTAGTACCAACCATAGTCAGTACTAAGTAAAACTTCATTCATTACATGTTTTAATAAATAGTGAAACCTTGTAATTTTTTTCTGATCAATTTAAAATCTATTTGTATTTGTTTCTTGCATATGTATAGATATGCATTGAAGGTTAGTAAATATGAATCTGAGGCATGAGCCAAATGTTCATATCTAGGGGGTCAGTATGCAAAAGCCACGCATCATGTTCAAACCTGCAACTGTTGGATTAGTGTACAGTCAGTGAGCTCATTATAGCTGAGTTGACTAGGGGCAGAAATGGAGCAGAAATCTCGAACCAAATTTCTGCGCTGTCGGGGATTTGAACCCTCAATCTTTCATTTGACATTCCAACATGCTAACCATAAATAAATGAATATTGAGCACATTGAACATAGTAATTTATAAACCTTTTATCTTATTTACCTTTATATCAGGCTAGAAAACATTATTGTATTGTATTGTATTCAAACATTTATAAAGCATTTATGCTATAAAACATAATAACAATATTATTATTATTATAAAACATTTATATTATATAAGACAGCAATATGAGAGAACCACTAACTATGTTGACTTTGCCTCAATTTGTGTTAACTGCTGATCTAAGACGTAGTGACCTACTACTTTGCTTTGACTCCTCTGGCACTGCCTTTAACTTTAATGACTAGTGTGTACTAAAAGTGACTGGAAAACCAATGCAGCTAATTGTTTAAGCGTTAAAGACATGCCACCTGTAGCCTACTTTGAAGTTCTGTCTCTTCATTATCATATTGTCTTTTAATCCTCTAAGAGGGACTTGATACTTACATCAATCATTTTTCATGTTCTGATGTTTTCAACCACCTTATTACACACTTGGCCAGCTTGTCTTTGCTGAATGATGCTTTTCATCATATTTTGAATCTGCCTTGGTCATGCCATTAATTTAAAGACTTGACCTGGACTCCAACAACCTTTCGAACTTTGGATACTTCTCCAACCTCAATAACATTTCAAAGATTCTTCCTTTCATCTATTAAGAAATACATTGATTCATCTCCTAACTTTATTCCTTACCTATCAGCTTAGGCCTACTGTGAAGGCTACTCACTGCTGCTCATGCCTTTGCATTTGACAACTTTTGTAATCTATTAATACTGGTACGGCACGCCTTCATCCATTAGCATCCTTACATTCCTCTCCACAGCCTGCAATCTTTGGGTATGACTGTTGACTAAACCATGATGCAGAAATGTCATGGCTCTGGTGCATTCCATATTGCAACCCCAAAGAATGGAATCGACTACCAATGTTTTCCAAAGCTTGTAACTCTTACGAAAAGCTTCAAGACACACTATTTATCCCCAGCTTTCAAGCATCTGAACTTCTAACTGCTTTTCACCTGGCGACCAGCTATGCCTCAGATTCGCATTTCTGTGCAACTTGCACGCATTAAAAATTTCATACAAAACAGCAATAATAATTTAATAGAATTATCAACAAAGGTCTCAAATTTCTTCTGCAGTTTGAAGCAGACATATATTTAACATGAGGTGTTTCAGAACAGTTTTGTGCAGTTGTTCTTGTACTGATTCATACAATTGTCTTTGTAAAGATTTATGCAGATGTCTTTGTACTGTTCATTAAGTTGTCTTTGTAAGGATTTATGCAGAACTTTGTCTTGTACTGATTTATTGAGTTATCTGTGTGGTGATTTATACAGCTATTCTTTTAGACTGTTTCATACAGTTCTGTTTAGAGTGTTTTGTTCATTTGGAGTGTTTCATGCATTTGTCTCTGCACTGTTTCATGCCATTGTTTTGCATTCTGCGCAGATGTAGCTCATCCGTTACTCATAGCAGGAGAAGCTACAACTCCCGGCTTCCTTGAGGGTAAGGTACCAAGAGAACCCAGTGCAACTGCCCATCGTCTTAGTATTGCGCCAAACATTGCCCCAAAAGATTACCACCCACTAGCTCCAGGATCACAAAGTTTGTGGTCACCTTAATGACCTAAATTCAAAATATATGCGCATGCATTGTAACTGAATTCCAGTTTCATTCCATGAAAAATGTGTCTTTTTCTACCCTCTCAAAAGAATTTGCACTTTGTGGTTTTATAAAAATTAATTTAATTAGTTAATGAAAAGAGATTTCTATGCCCCTAAATTTGCTATGCAGTTGTCGTTTTTAAAAGGAATTGAGTCTAATAACTAACTTTTGAAATTTCTTCTATAAAATTATTAGCATTTTCTGTCCTGAAAATAGGTAACAGGAAGCTTTGCACTTGCTGAAAATATAATGCATTTGTTTCTGGTCAGTAAGTTTTGAAATATCTTAAGTCAGATAGTAATTCAGCTAAATGATGAGTAATAAATTCACGAGAATGAATTGTATTTCTACTCATTAAGAATTAATGAGATTCAAATTTACAATTCTTGTTTGGTTTTTTAAGTGCGATATCAAAGGCATACAGTTTAAAAATAAGTGATTTGCGTCTTTTCTGTGTGTTCTAAAATACAAAAAGTTTTGCACATAGATTGTTTAAAAGCTACATTTTCTGTTTATAATTGATCATGTAATGAATATTAAATGACTTTCATTTTCCATTAACTGCTTTGCAGTTTTAGATCTATAGATTTTTGTTTATGTGGGTGTTTGCACTGGGTTCGTGGATTCCAAACTACTAGTTTATCTAAGTTCCTATGTTTCATTCAGGTCTTTCTGTTGGCTACAATGGCTTTTATGTTGACCCTGCTTTGTACGAGAAAATGAGCTATATGAAAATAGTCTGGAACTGAATGAGTCTGCATTTCTGTAAGTGAATGATCGCTGGACATGGTTGTTGTGTAACTGACGTAATTAATCAGTGGACGAATTGATTGATGGCTCAACGGAGTGTTGCGGATTGGTTTCACAAAACATCTTTTCTCTCTGGACGGGAGGGAGCTGTTGATTTCTGCTTAGTTTAGTCTTAATAGCATGTCTCTTACTTGAGCTAATCTTTGTATGAAGTCTTGCCATGTTCTTCTTGCCATGTGTGGTGGCTGATTGGTATTGCTTAGGCTTGGATGGGGTTCAAGTGCTGATCATGGTGTTAACTTGGCAGGTAGTGTGAATAACTGCGTTTTCCTGTGATGTGCTGTGAAGTGCATGGTAACGGTATGCAGTGAATGAATGAACGAATGAGTGAAATGACTGATGAATGAATATTGTTATTGCATATATCTAGGATTAATAAATGAATTTGCGTCATTCAGGATACCATAATTGCTTCTATAGTGCGTATGTGTGACTGGATGGAAAAGTGGTTGCGGTCTTAAACAAAGTAACCTCTTCCTCAACAACCCAATTATTAATGTGAAAGTGGCATTTAGAGTAAGCCTGTTGATTGTGATACTTTGTCATACATTACAATAAAACTTACTGATGAGTGATTCTAAATATGTTATAACCACATTATCCAAATTTATTATTGATGTTTGAGATTGGAAACACTTAATTAAATATAGAATTGAGTGATTGACAGTGCTGCTGTAACTATTGCAAAATATTTTCATAGACATGAAAGTAAATATGCATAATTTTATATCTGGGCATGTGTTTATTACTCATTTGCTAATATGTAATAAGACAAACAGTCATTGTTAATGGTCTTCTAAGTTTTCATGTCATGTTTTTGCATATTTAAAAGCCCAGCCTCTTGCACTGAATCAGTAGGATAGCTGTGCAGGCAGAGAACCGCACTTCTGTTGCATCTGTCCTAATTAAACTCCAAGACACTGGATAGGGACATTTTTGGTTGCTAGGCATTCTTGCTGCTGATAGTTGCAAGTGGAAGTAGTCACCAGAAAGGAAACGTATTTCTAGGCAACTGCGTTCAAGCTTTAGTCTTTTGCTAAGCAAAATCAATCAAGGGCTTCATTACTCTCTTGGGGGTTGTATCCCTAATTTCTTTCAACAGATCTGCGCCAGAAGAGGCCCGAGCTCAAAAAGCGCAAAAGCAAGTGACTTATCTCTCAGTTCAACTTGGGTGACACCATATTGTTTTAGATATCATATAACAATATCGGTTATGTATATATGTACATACATGTATGAATATGCTGTATCCGTGGTTTATTTTTTGACCAGAGTGTGTCTAACAAAACCTGTTTTCACGAATCTGTGTAAAGTGTGAAGTGTTTTATGTTCATTTTTTGTTCTGCCTGACTATTGTCGTATCACACACGTTGTATGATTTTTAGATTTTGTGAAGCATGTCTGAAAATAGCGAATGTAGCCTTTTTCACATATCTCTGTCATATCCATCAGTTTTAATTGTGAACAGTCATGATATTTTATGTTTAATTATCTGTAGGAGTCCTGGAGTGCCTCATATCCGTCAGTTATAACATTGTGACCAATCGTCGTGTTTTATGTCTAATTTTCTGGAGTCTTGCCGTGAAAATAGTCCCAGTGATTGCTTTCATATTGTTAGATTAAATTGTGTTTGCATTTCGCAGGTCTTATTTCCACGATAATCTATGCCCTTTGATGTGTTTCATTTATTCTTAATGACTCGTTGCACATCATAAATATTTTGTTGTTGTGTTGCATTGCCTGATATATCAGTTACACTCATGGCCTTCTTGCTGTTGTGTCCTTTTTTATGCCTGGCTTTCCTGCTGCTCTTTCATATCGATCTTACATTTTTAGGAAGTACTGCTCAGTTTTGTGTGTTTCCTTATAAGTGTTTTTATGTTCAGTTCAAGTGTTGCTTCAACTGAATGTGAAATTTCCATTCATCAGTTCGTTCGTGGCATGTTTGTTTTTCTCGATCATTTTGGCTGAATTTTGTCTGCTGTGGAATTTCATTTCCAATATTATTAGCAACAATAATTGGACTGCGATATTGTGTTATGTGTATGTGTCGTGCCAGATGCTGTTTTGAATTTGGTTTTGAACTTTTATACTCTAAGAATTTGGAATTTTACTGTGTTGTGTCGATTTTAGCATGCAAATTCAGTTTACTGTTCAAGTAACAGTTTTCCTTCTGTTGCAAATTGTTAAGCTGTGTGCAATCTACGCTTTCTAGTAAAACTAATGTGGTCCATCTTTACGCTGAGTGGCAACTTAATTTGAGCTGGTGGTGGTGGTGGTGGTATCTCTGTAGGAGGCTTTGGCTTTGAATTTCCTGGGGACTTTCTTCATTCAAAGATCTCTGATTGAGCAACCGTTGAGTTATTTCTTGGTTTATTTCACTGCTTCTGGTGTTGTGTTCTTAGTTGCAAGTATTTGGCTACTTCAGCATTCAGAGCAAAATCAGGCAGGTGCAGTAAAGGGACTTAGAGAACCATTCGCCCACCAGGTTTTAAGACTACAAAAGCAAGCGTCCATTTCGAGGATATTGGTTTCTGGATTGATGAATTGACCAAAGGCTGTTTAGTTTATATATATATAACATCGATATATACCTACTATACACGTTAAAGTTATAACACGTGTATACTTATATGCTTGTACATGTGTATGACATTCAAGAACGTTTTGTAATGCACGCATTTAATAACAGGCTATAGGAAATAAGTTTTAGCTTTACCCTGTCATTTAATAATCACATACATAATGAATAGTTGTCCCAGCACAGAATTTGGGCAAATGTTTGATACTGATGCTACTTAGTTAAAAAACGAGCACAGTTATTATTGTGCATGTTAATTACAATTAAATTGTAGAATATGATTGTATGAACTTATGTTATTTTATTTTTATCCTAAAAACTTGTTTAGTGGATCCTTTTGTTAATATTGTTATATGCTACATTATTCATTGTTTCTAATAATACTAGTTTTATCACTAATTTGTAGTCACTAGCTTCTACCATAGTCTATGGTCTTTGCACTATAGTCTAATTGAACTAGCATTATCTTATATTATAACGGTAAATAGGACAGATATCTGGCACTCTATACTAGGCCTGTACTGAGAAACTGTGAAGCAGGAGAAAGTGATTCTGCTTACACTGAGAACTGAGTTTGATGCATTCAGCTGCTGAGCTGAACTGATGGATGGTTTGCAGTTTGATTGTGTGAATCAGCTAAATGTTGAGCTAGACTTTAGCTGCATTGGGTTGTTTACTTCTGGGCTTAGTTCAGTGAATTAAGAATATGTCACTCGTTTGTTACATGCCTTTACTAAGTATGGTTCTAAATGACACGCATCCCATGAAATGAAATACCGGTAATTGGGTCTTCTATATTTCAACATACATTACCTAACATTTATTTGCGCTACATGTGTTCTAACTGGCACATCCCATGAAATGAAATAATTGGGTCTTCTATATTTCAACATGTGTTACCTAAAATTTATTTGCGCTACATGTGTTCTGACTGGCACATCCCATGAAATCAAATAATTAGGTCTTCTAGTCTTCTATATGTCAACATACATTACTTAACAACAGGTAGAGCAAGAGCTGCAAGATGCCTGTTCTTAATTGACACACTTGTATTTCAAAACAAATACCTTATAAACTGATTTATGTGATAGATGGTAGGTTGGTGTAACATTTAAAAATAGCTTACTGTAAGCAGTTTCAACATAAAAGTAAAATGTACAATAATTTCTGCTAATGGCAGTAGCACCAAATTTTTGCAGTGTAAGTGTTTGTGTCATCTTCTTGGGTAGTTTTGACCTGATGACCCTACCCTGCTTATTATTGCCTTTGGATTGCAGAGAAAGGGAAAATTCTAGTCCCTGACATGTGCAACACATTTAGCGAGATCATCTGTATTTTGTTGCATCATCTGGTAAGGCAAAATATGCATACACAGGAAATGTGTGTGCTAGGGGTAAAGAAGCACTTATGATGCTTGGATGCTTTCCATCATAGAAACATAACATAACATAACAAGGGTCTTAAGTGGTTCAGAAGACGCTTAGTCCATGTTAGAACCACTGCAGATTAACCTGGAACGCGTAATAGCCCAATCTCCCTATAGCTTCCTCTTAAAAGAGGTTATAGATGTGAGACAGTGGCAGAGCAATGAGGAGCTGCTGCTGCAGGTGAGTGTAATGCTGCGGTGTGATGTTGTCATGGGAAAGCGTTTTTGTTTTCTGGTTGTCAGAGATGAAGGTTGACGCATCGGAAAACATCTTCCTTGAAGATCTGCACAGCATACGCAACCTTGAGACTACCTACTACGTCACAGACTTGACGCAAGCATCAGACTTCTACTGGGACCGCGAGTCCGGCCTCAGAGTCAACATCGGCATTCTTAACATCCACATGATCCCCAAATATCAAGATGTAGACCACGAGGGAGATAACAACTACATGCTCAAGAATCCAAACAACAGCGAGGACAAAACGAAATTCAGAAATGTTGTTCAAAACTACTGCAGGTAATTAAATTCTTTTGGCTCTATTTCAAGCTGGTCAGAAGTCAAACAGAACTAATCACCCTACCTCTGCTGATAGCAGGTATGGTGAGGTAAGAGTTTATTGAAACCTCATTTACTCTAGTTTTAGGTGTAGTTTTGAATAATGTTTGCCTGTATATGGTAAAGATGTGACAACCAGAGCTAAATTGGCTAGCAGAAACTTCAAATTCCTTTGATTTACTAATATTAAACTCTTAGACTCTGCACTACAGAGCCGCAACAATACCAATTGGACACTTGTAAGAATATCCTAGCAGAGCAGCATTCTCCTGAGATCTCATCTGGTCATCTCGAATAAATATTTATCATTTAACCATTTCAATTAAATTTGTTTCTTCTCACATCGACAGGCATCCCATACCCGACTACTACAGCATCACGCTAGAAATTTCGCGTGACCGGACTACAGCAGCGGAGGAGCTTTTGTGCAGCTCCTCACCGGATCCATCAAAAGTATCTTGTTCACCATCCCACAGCAGCAGTGATGTCTACTTGCACAGAACGCTCAATGATGCCTGTCAGAAAATGGTTAGTCCTTTGTCTGATTGGCCACATGCCGTACGTCGTTCTATTGTACAGCTGCCTATAACCATTCAGTCAGATAATTGATAATTGCGCATATATATGTTCTCTGATGCCGAGCGTGATCACTATTATTATTTACTAAATATTATTTATAAATAGTAATTAATTTCTATGGCCTGGGCTAAAAAATTCATATGGCATCAACCTGGTGCACTGAAATCGAGCAAAAAATCTGTTTTGTCAACTGATGCAGAGGAGCAGTCTGTGTTCGTGAACGTAGTGAAAGTGGTAGGGCTCGAGTCTGGATTGAAGTGAAAAGTGGCTGAGCTGAATTAACAGTAATTGGGAGTTCTTCAATTAGACAAGCATCTGAAAGTGCTTTAGCTTTTGTAAGTCCCTTTTGTACTCGACTTTGAGATTATGCCTCTTATTGATATATGATTAGTGGTACAACAAAGAAGAATATATATAAAGTGCTTGCTTTTTACCCAGGACAGTTTAGTAATGTTTTAATATGTCCATAATTTGCAAACATCTTGAAAGAAATTTTATAGCAAAGTTTCTAAATGAATTTTTACTATGTAGCCAAATTGCCAGAATTCTATTATGACATGCAGTTACTTTCAAATTTTTTAACATGGTGCCATAGCTTTTAGTAAATGGATGGCTGTGCATATTAGGAGAAAACTTTGTCTGTACATCTATATATTCTGTAAGTGCTTGACAACGATTTATTAGGTCATGCTTTTGGGTTGCCACGTTGGAAGCATCTCTGATAAGACTGCCTTGTGTATGGTACCCTGGTACTATGGTACAGTTTTGCATAGATGTCGTTAAACACTAAGTTACAAGTAACTTATTTACAGCAAATGAGCCGTGCAAAAGTGGTGCTAAGGAAGGAATACTTGTTCTGAAATTGTTAAGGACTTGATTTGATGTCTAAGGCTTCCGTATTGATTGTGACTGTTATCATGGTTTGAAACACTATCAGTAAGGAATGATACTTTGTCTGTAGAACAGGCAGAGGAAACACCCTTGTTCATGTGCATTTTGTAAACTCGTATAAGCTTGGTTCTGAGGTCAAAGAATAATTTGGCTGAGGCAAAAATATAACCACAGTAATCTAACATCAGAGTGTCTTTTGGAATTTCAACTTGCATTCATTCTTATTTATCAACCATTAAGGTAAGGAGGGTTGAGTTGGCACCAGGTGGCGCTGTAGACCATGCACAGTTACCCATCGATGAATTGCAAGGACTTACCCACAACAAGGTTTCTTGACTTTATTTCACCTGCTGGCCTCCTATCAACAACATCAACCGCAGCCTGCTGAGAAACTCAGTGTATCACAAGGAGTCCTAAGATATTGCTCATCAGCTCTGTGAACACTAGGAGTTTGAGTATGAAGAAGATGGCTAGTGAACTTCTTCTATCAGGAAAAATTCTAAATCAGCATCACTCAGTAGCTGAGAGAAGGGGAGACTAACTTATGCAGGATATGTACCGGTAGTCTAAATATAATTTGTAAAAACAGAAGTTTTTTCGAATCTTTAAAAGCGGAGTTCTTATATATAATGTAATGGATTGAAGTGAAAGTAACATAATTATATTTATGTTTATGTGTAAATATATGTTTTTATGTATATATTATATACATTGGTTTATAATTTATATATATATATATATATATATATATATATATATGTAATAGAATGACATGTGTAGCTGTACTGGTTCCTTTAGTGCCGTTATAGTGGACTGTTGCTTGATGGTTCACTGTAACTTTAATTGTAATCTGAAAACTCTAAGATCACAGAGAAAGGAATGTCCGGCAACCTCTGGCTTAAAGACAAGTTATCGATCTTGGCTAGCTGAGCGTGACCACCAAACCAAATGAACTGGGTCTTGTTACAGTTTAATTGAAAGTGGTTGGAGGACATCCAGAGATTGAGGGCAGATGTTGCATCAGGAATCCTCTCTACCAAAGACAGAGCAGCATCCGCCAGGCCGTGAGCAAAGGCCTGAGTGCCATCTGCCTACTGATGGACAGCAACACCCATAGGTTGGAGAATCCACCCTGTTTGGCAGTGTACAGAATGTATTGGAGAAGGGCCAGGACAGAACCTTGAGGATGGCCAAAAGGAATAGAGGACAAGTGGGAGTGGTCTGAGAGGAAGGACTTGCGCCGAAGAAGGGCAATATTGATGATTCCAAAAGATTTCTACAGATGCTCCAAAAGGATAGAATGATCCACAGTATCAAAAGCAACGCTTACATCATAGGGGGCAAGAAGCATAACCTGTCTAGGGTCAAAAGCTCCACAGACGTCGGTCAAAAGACGTGTGATAAGAGACTCAGTAGAGTGAAACTTCCTAAATCCAGATTTGAGACGGGACATAAGAGAATTAGAATCAAGATAGTCAACAAAGTTGAGAGGACACATCTTTAAAGAAGCTTAGAGAGGAAGGAAAGTTTGGAGATAGGATGGTAATTAGATATGTCATTGGAGTCAAGACCCTGGCACTTGAGAGTGGGAAAACCATAGCTCGTTTATAAGAAGCTGGAAGTGAACCCTGACCCCGGAAGGTGTCACAGAGCATGTAGCAAGTGTTACAGGTCCTTGCAGTGTATTTAGTTGAGGGAATGGGAGCAGACAGCAGAGGATTTTCCCCAGAACAGAAATCCTAATCTGGATTTAAGAAGTTTCACTTACTGAGTCTCGTATCATGTGTCTTTTGGTCGATGTCTTTGGTGCTTGTGACCACAGACAGGTTACGCCTCTTGCCATCTATGATGTAAGCGCTGCTTTTGATACTGTGGATTACTCTATCCGTTTGAAGTGTCCGGAGTAATCTTTTGGAATCATCAATATTACTCTTCTTTGGCTTCAGTCCTTCCTCTCAGACCGGAGCTAGCACCCAGATGCTGTGCAGGGAATAGGCTAGTACTATTGAAGCAACCTAAGTCTGGTTGTATGTTGGTTAGCCAACAGAGCAAAGTGCCAGCAGACATAATATTTTCTGCACACTGTGACAAAGTTATTGATGTTCATAAGTAAAACTTTCATTCTTTTGAGAGGCACTTAAACAATACTGTATTGTATTTACTATGTTAAATGTCTCGATACATCCGTACATAAATGCAGTTATTTCATAAAGTTATTGTCAGACACTAAAATCTTATAAGTCATCCAAGGTAGAAAGATAACCTCAAAGAACTTATATAATGCACCATTTAAATATGGAATGATAAAATAGTCAGGCACATTGTTAGATGGGACACTTAAAGATTTACATATCCAAGATAGTCTGTGTTGTATGTTCAAATAGAAATTACAGGAGAACAACTGGAGCCTTTGCTATATCATGAAAACCTTTAGGATCAAGAGGAATATGTTTGTGTTATTAACTGATATTTCAGGACTGCATACAATAAAAATAGTACAAGTGAAATTTGAGGATGCTCTGTTGCTAAATGCAGAAGTGCAATTTGAAACCAGACCACAGGAAACATTAAGAACCACGTAACAGCGCGTGAGAGTTATAGTTTCGACAACTTATTGGTAGAAAATAACTATTTACTGGACTTCAAAATAGGCATGTGCACAAAAATTGTGCATGATATATTTAAATCTAGCACACACAAAATATAGTATCTTTTAACAACCCTCAAAAGTTCTGCATGTTTGACTATTAACTAATCGAAACAGCATCTTGATAAAACCCTGACATCTTCCTAAGGCTATTGAAACTCTAGAGGAGTCAGTTGAAGATCTATTCATAAATGATATTTAAAATAGTTTGAAAGCATTTGCTGACCAGTGTTTAGATTTTGGTCTTGATGTATATCCTGCAGCCTTAAGACCGTCCTTTTCAGCTTAGGTTGGATCGGGATCGCTCCTGAGTAGTAACCTTGAAGCGGTGCTATATAAATCTTCATGATGAATGAAGAAAGGACAGAAAAAAGTCTAAATTATCTGAAAGCATATCGATAAAACCATGACATCTGCCTAAGGCTTTGGAAACTCTATTGGAGTCTGTTGAGAATATATTCATGAATGAACATCGATGTCTGAGACATAACTGACTTTCCTTAATATTGATTAGTATTGAAACAACAGACAATGTACTGTTGATGATCTAATGTCGCACTGGCCAGGAATCCCAGGATAAAGGAAGAGGATGATGCTAATCGATCATGTTATGAGACAAAGAGTGTCAATTGCTTTTGTAATGGCACAGCATCATTAAACAGCAACTATGCACATCAGATAATCCACATAATTAAAATGAGATTGACGTCAATGACCCTGACAGCAGTAAGATGTCCATAAATATGATACAATCTACAGACAATGTTCTTTAGTAGGATTCAAAGCATAACATTATAAGGTAATATAACGTCAGCATAGAAATCGAATAATATTAGGACATTTTACAATTGCTTTCATGGTATCAAGGTCACAGTGAGCAACAGGGGATTCTATATAAATGTAAGAGAGTGAGCGGGAGCAAAAGAGGCTGGGGAAAGGCGAGGGGAAGTTTAGAAAGGGGGCGATTGAAGAGAGAAAGATGCAGAGTAATAGATATTGGAGAGAGGGACTGCAAAGAGCTAGATGGTGGGGAAAGAAAATGGAGGGAGAATGAAGGAAGAGCCCGGGAGGAGAAATGGAAAGCAAATGGGATAGTATAAGAGCAGGAGCGTAAGAGGGAGAGGCTGTGAATGGAGAGAGATTTTAAAGGGGAGATAATGGAAGGGAAGAGTATGGGGAAATTATTTGAGAGATAGAAGTGGTTGGGAGAGAAGAGGGAAGGGATGGTAGAGGGAGTGTGAGAGGGAGAAACGGAATGAATGAAAATGAGAATTTTTTAATTGAACTGAACGTGTATGAGTGGCTGGGAAGGGGGCAAGATGGTGTGAGGAGATTGGGGATGGCAGTTGTGGGAAGGGAAGAGGAAGTAAGAGGGAGAAAGCAACCGTTGATTTTCTCCAGAGAGCAGAAAGTACATTTAGCTGAACTTGCTCACAGATGCTCTGCTCTTGATAGATAGGCTAATGTATTAAGAAAATGCACAGCTTATCATGGGTTTTTGCCATTAGTAATATATAATTATTACATGTGCATTATAATAATCTAATACAAGTTGATGCGTTGTGTACAAACACAGTGCATGCAGAGGAAAACCATTAGTGTTCAGTTTTGGGATTTTGTATTTTGCTGGAAAATTATTGTATAAGGCGTCAGACTTTGGAACTGTTGATTTGTTGGACCATTTTGTGACATATTTAAATAGTCATTTAGCACATGCTTTGCATTTTAATCTAAGAGTATTTGAAACTTGGCTTTATTATCCTTCCTTTGATGCAAGGCTTCATAGCTGCTGCTGCGTAATGCAATTCCCTACCAAGAACAGCTGTGTGTACCTATCAAGTGAAACCCACTCATTAAAAATGTGTGTAATTTTTTCAATTTCTTTGGCTGACTCGGTCAACAGGCCAAGGTACAGTAAATGCTTAATTACCAGTTGGGGATACAGTAGTATGAATACCAGAGTAGTTAGCCGTGTAACTGTTGTGTGCTTGTTGTGTAAGCTTTGCACGTTTATTCTTCATCTAGCACATTTTTTACTATATATTTATATAATTACAAGGATTTCCAAGTAATGTGTGACTGGCTTGCATACATTGTTGTGCGTTACAAACATCACATATATTTTGTGCAGCTTGTTGCCGGAATTCTGAACGACTGCACAAAAGAATAATTTGCTCGATTGTGAATGTCGATAATAAGTGCATGCCGTGCATCATACGCTGGTAGTTATTGTGTTAGTCGAGTTGTTGCTGCGTTTCTTTGGTGTACGAAAGTCATCTGCAGAAGCATTATAGACGCTGCATGACTTCATTGTCTGCTTGTGAAAAATCTTCTCCCGCAGTTCTTAGTTACAAAAATGCTTTTTTTACCACAGAAAGCGCATTTGTTGGCCTAATAATTATAAGCCAAGGTCTTGAACAATAACCAGGGTTTACATCATTGCTTAACAACAATTTCAGTTTAGTTTCTCAATTGAGCATCATCAATTCTCTGTGCATAAACCAATAATTTTCTACAGTTTTCCATCATGGATACCAAGTATCAGAATGGTTTCGGATTTAAAACTGTGATAAGGTGGAATTTCTGAGAAATTCTGGTTCTAAAGCTGTTGTTTTAAAATATCTAAGAATGACATTCTTGCTATTAATGATAAAATAGTGATAATGAGTTAAATAAAGAAATCTTGGGTCTGCTTTAGCATCCCGTGCATATTCTGGTGTTCAGCTGTCATTGCTTGGATAACAGACTTTTTCACAGCTATAATTGCTGGTCTTGGAGTATTTTCGTGTCTACTTTAAATTCTTGATAAAAGTGACATCTAAGTTTGGTGAGAATTTGACAATAACAGCGAGAGAGCTCCATAAAATTTCCTTTGACTGCAAAGCTTAATTTATCTATGTCACAGACTAAAATAGCTTCAGGAAGTTAAACAAATTAGCACAGCCTTGGTAAAGAGACCTATAACAATAAGACGATAACAGATATACTCTGTTTTGCATGCGTTGATTACATGTGTCCATTGAAACTGTCGTAATGTTATAGGACGTGTGTATGTGAGTGTATTCATATACATGATATGCATGAATTTTCATGAATGTACAACATGTTGAATTTATGCTGCATGTGTGTAAACAATGTCATTTTCCACGTGGGCTTCTCTTCCCTGATGAAAAATGATCTCCTTGTTAGAGTTTCTGCCTAATCTTTAAATTCTCCATTTAACCAGTTCTGAGAAATCTCCAACCTCTGGGATACAACGTTCTTGTTCATGTAATCTCTCCAGGCTTAATATACAACTTTTTTGCTACTTTCTTCCTAGTTTTGTTGGTTCCTGGGGTCTGATACTTCTGTTTTATTCATCTCTTGAAATATCATATCTGACTTTCAACCATTTCCACCAATATGTGCATGTGTCTTTTTGTGTCAGTATATTTCATCACATGTCATTTTTTTGCAAAACATACGTTTTTGTTTTATGGATTCATGTTTACATGTAGCACTTGATAGCATGACAGCACGCTAATTTTTATCAGAATTTGATGTGTACTTCCGTGTTTTGAGCATGTCTGCTGTTACATGTGCAACATGAGATGCACCTTGATGCATAGGGTAACTTCTACTATGATTATTAATTTTCAAAGTGAGATAGAGTGCAATCCCCACTGGTGGTTAATCCGCTCTGTTCTGCCATTCCGACTGGCAATATATTAATTTTACTGTTTCCAGTAGTAAACAGACATTAAGCTAAGTGCAATTATAAACATTAGGCAAATGCATAAATTATCTTCTAATAGAAACTGGGTGTATCGCTGAAATGTTGGATACTGGTTCAAACTGAGCTTTGCTGTTCACCAAGGAATTGTTGAAAGCATGTCATCATCAATCGTTATGCTGAATTTTTGTTATTAAATGTGTTTGATTATTTCTAAGGTGAATGAAGAATGGCCTGGCTTCTTTGAATTATCCCTGGAGTGAGCATTAAATGTAGACAATTGGTGGCATTTTTGACACTGAAGAATGCTTGCTGTTGATGAAGGCTGTTACAAAGTACAGTCACCTGACTGTACTTGGTTGTCTTGCGTCCCCATGATAACGCGTTGGCCCTTTGTGACTGCCTTCGAAGTCTCAACACTCGTGATGTATTCAGTTTGCAAGGCCCTCTTGCTAAACTAATTGTACTTCGATCTTGTGGTCCCCACATGCCTTCCAGTTCTTTGCTGACAGATGCCTATAATAAATATGTTCTTCCCTTAACTTTTCCTTACCAATAACCTCAGTAATGAGATGTCAGGCTGCCGCAGCTGCGTCAGAACGGCCCAGGACATATTCCCGACAAAACGGCCCCGACAAAACGGCCCCGTCAAAATGGCCTCGACAAAACAGCCCCGTCAAATCTTCTTCAAAACCGGCCCCGTCATATCGGCCTGTTGGTGTCATATGTCATACAAAATATCCATGTTGCAAGAACTTTTAAACGCTGGCAAACTATGTTGAAATGAGGCCGCAAGCGACGGTTCAGCTGGGCAATGGACTGCGGTGACCATCGTCTAATGCTAACTGGTTGGCGTATTTAATTATTTAAATGCTTTCAATGACAACAGTTACTATCATAGAACCAACTAATATTTACGCAAGGAATTGTTTTTCATAAACTTCCATTCTAACGCCAAAATTATTTTCAGCAATCCAACTTCCATTTTAAACTGACCACATAAAAATAATTTGCCACATAATTTGGCAACGTAAACTACGGTTTTATCAATCCGGGTTCTATTTACGCAAATAATTGTTTTCATAAATCCAACTTAAAAGTACTTAGGACACGGGATATTTTGTGATGGGCCGATGTGACTGGGGCCGATATGACTGGGGCCGGTTTGACGGGGCCGATTTCCGGGCCGATTTGACGGGGCCCGATATGACGGGGCCGATATGACTCGTTATGACGGGGCCGAAATGACGGGCTGTTTTGATGGCCATTTTGACGAGGGCCGTTGTCGGGGCCGTTTTGTTGCCCATTTGTCGGGGCCGTTTTGTCGGGGCCGATTTGTCCTGGGCCGTTTGACGGGGTACCCGTAGCAGCATATTCTTTATAATTCTGTTCCGATAATCTTCTTCAAAACCGGAAGCCGTATTTCTGTTGGTGTTGTCATCATGACCCAAAGAAGAAACCCCGGAATTCTTCCCTGGGCAGCAAAAGATGCTATTATTAGCCTGTCATGATTATAATGAGGGATGTCAAACTGTCATCGACAAATCATCGACACAATGATTTCCATCTCTCTCTAAAGAACGTGATTCTCCTAGTACTTCTTCCTTTTTATCTCAATTTTGATGGCGGTCGTTTCTTGACTAGTAGCCAACTTGCTGTAAGAAGTTTATTAGAAATCTAAAAGATTTCAAAGAAAACCTGATGCGGTATTTTTAAGGCTGCTTTTAGTCTCTACTAATGACAATTCCTTATTCCTAATTTCTATAAACTTCATTGTCATTACATTTTGTTGCTGGTTCTCTTTCATAAGTTCTCTAATTAGATGGCAAAGAATTTGTAATTTTACTATGCTTTAGTATTGTGCATTCTAACAGTAGATGAGCTGAAACAGACAGACACACAGACAGGCAAACAGACAGAGCCAGACAGACAGACAGATAAATAGATGCATACTATCCTTTCGCATGCCTGTTTGCATGTGGCCACCACCATAGCCTCCATATGCTAGGCAGCTGACAGTAAATTAGCCACTCATAAGATTACAGATTGCCTGAGCTGGTTGTCACCAGTTGGGGTTTCCGTCATCTGCAGAAGCTGCAAAAGACAAGTTTTGTCGACTGCAAACGAATCACTCATACCACTGTGATATAATTACTGAAGCATTTCAAGTAATCCGATCACCTTTTGAAATGATGGTCAGTGCACAAGCTCTGCGTCTTATTCTGCGTTATGGGCGGGAAATGGGTGAGAATGGCGATGGAAAATGCCTGTTGATCCCGGCTGATTTTCAGTGGCCATTGTTTTCTGGCAAGAGGTAAAAGTGGAAACTGGCATGTTCCTGAGAGCTGGTATGAAGTGCTTGCTTCTTTTATTGTGTGTTTGGCGGATGTCAATTCTGGCTCCATTTGCAGTGGCTGCCAACACTGTTTGTTGTCAGTCAGTGTCAGCACTAATTACTGGGTATATCCCTGCTTCTTCGGTCAGTATCAACTCTGATTAAATTGTTTGTCATAGTCAACTTTGACATCCTGTTAAGTGAATGATCAGCTGACAAAAATTGAGCAGAGGCACTGTTTTAGCAGTTGTCCTTTGTAAGTGAAGATGAACTGCGTCATTGCATTACAGTTCTTTACAACAATAACACTGACCTTTACTTTTCCAGCACTGAAATTAAGTATGCTGTCAAATTTTGCATTGTTTTTATTAACTGAAAATGCTGTAGGTGTGATCAGAATACTTGCTTGAGTACAATCATCTTCACTGTCTTCTGACATGTTTACTTTAGGGTTGAAATTTAAATGAATCAAAGCTGTTCATAGATTTAAAAATTGTTAAAATGAAAAATGATGAATGAAATTTATTACGTTCAAGTGCAGATTACTGCTTTGGTTAATAACTGTAATGCGAAACATACAGAATGAAGCTAGACTCTGAATTTCCTTATTCAATTTTAATTATCACAAACGTTATGTTTTGAGTCTAAACAGAGACATTATAAACTCTTTGCCTGCTTTCTATTCAATTAATCGTGTCCAGTTATACTTCAAGCTATTTTGTTTCAAATGTAAATGGAACCTATATTTACCGATAGCACCTTGATGTAATTTCAATGATCTTGCAAGTTACTAACAAAGTTCATTTACAGTCAAACAGCGAATAGTTCCATAGAGTTTTACTTTCATTCATTCATTCTGAGAATTTATATAGCGCCTCTTCAAGATATCTACTCAGAGGCGCTCTCTGCGCTAGCCTATTATGATGTTAAGTGTCATTACGAATGAATATATTACATCAGTAAACAGTTTCATAGGTAGCTTGACTAAGAGATTCCATTATGCCCATGCAATTATTTGGAATTAGTTTTTTTATATTTTCCATGTTTCCAGTGGATAAGAAAATAAAAAACAAATCATTAGTTTGCAGCATTTCAAAAAGCTACAATTTGCCATTATAGGCAAGCTGATCCATTACGTTTTGGCTGCACTTTTTCATTCTCCTTTGAGATACAGCAACACAATTGTTCACTTTCTGTCGGAAGAGAGACAGTTACAGCAAATAATTGTCAGAAGAGAAATTTCCACCTTCAGCGTCCAACTATTGGATCGTCACCACCTTGCTTTAGAACTCGACATAATTAGATCGCCACAATTACGACCCACTGCAATTGCCAGCTAGAGAGAATTAATGATCTCCACAATTTTAGCAGCAGAACTATAATTTTGCTTCTGTCCTTATCAGGTGGCATTTGCTCTTATTTTAAGTTAAGTTCACTGGGGTGGGGTAATCGTAATCGTAAATTTGTATAGCGCCACTTCAAGAGAAACGCCTCAGAGGCGATAGCACTGACGTCTGCATTTTTCACTGTAATGCAGTTCCATTACGGAATTTTTTATGTTTCCCCGTGTACGTCAGCATTTCGTACCATTTTATGAGAATTCTTTACTCCACTGTGTTTTAGCCAGTGCAGGCTTCATGCATCCACTTATTGATGCTGACATATCGGGCCAAACGTATGGAAACATTTTCTATGGAAGCATAAAAGGCTTCACTGAACATGAGAGGCAATGTGTGTGGGTTTATTTGTATGTGTGTTTATGCATACATATTTGGATGACACTTGTGTGCATTCGGCAACAAGAAGGAGATAGGCGACATTTGCTCAACCTGAGACTTCAGAAGGAATGATGTTTAGTACTAGACCGCAGCTGTAAATACTGTACCACTGCAGCAGATCTCTGGATCACGGGTGTCAAACACATCCAGTGCATAAAACGAACCATAAAATGCACTTGAACAGCTTTCTCAAGAAGTCGCAGCCATATGGCAATAAACCTCGTACAGATTAGAGTGCCGAGACACTCTGTCATGAATGCCAACAGCAGAAGCTCTTTGCATGGAAACGAAGTGCATCTTGGCTACTATGATCTTCTTTAATATTTTGGCTAATAACTTTCACTGCATTGTGGGACTGCTTGAAGTATATGTTTATTTTGAAAGCCTACTCTTATGGCCTTTGAGTTTGAGTGTTTGTTGTCTCTTATTTTCTTGCGGACAGCCTACGATTCTAGTTGTAGAATGTAGCTCGAGTACCTACAGGATTTGCATCCGTGAACAGTTTGCAGTTCTCTGAAGGGCATATAGACGTTGATGTCTTTGGAACTGAAATGATTGATCTGATAAGCTGAACCTTTTGTGACTGTCATGCTCAACAATTAACCTGGGAAAACAGAAACTTCTACCCCTTGATGTAACATATTAAGACTACATTTTGATCGTAGCCAAAAGCATTGTCTTTGGACATGCTTTGTGTGATTGTGAAATATTGTATGGAGAGATCATCATCACAATCATCTTAGTAAGTTCCTGAAGCCAACCATTTTGGCAGTGATGGATGCAAAGAAATGATCTCCATTTGTTTTAGACATTTGTAAAATCTCCTGATTAGTCATAAAATCTGCGTTTGGGAAATCCATTGCTTTTCTCATGTTTAGTCCAAGTCTTGTTATGTCTTCATATTTATATTATATATTCGGCATATCATCGCCAACTGATAACTGCTGCTTTTCTTGTGGTCATTGTATCGTGTTCCTTCGTATCTTGTTTTGGATTCATTCAACTGGTCTTCTTTCCAACTGCTTATCCAAGAACTGTTGTACTTCATTATTTCTATTTTCTATAGTTTGAAATTCTTCCAGATTTTCTTAGCCAAGTAATTTCTGCTGCTTTTATCATCATAATTTCTCATTGGCACACATTCTATTCCATATAGGAAAATGTGTTGTATCATTGTCTCCATATTCATGCCTTTGTTTTCTGTGTTATTTCACTGCTTTTCTTCACTTCCACTTAATTCAGTTACTGATGTTGGTACTGATGTTGGCAGTGAATCATAGAGAATAGTGTGACTAGAATGTGTTTTTGAAGTTTTACGTTTGTCTTCTCATGATGTCTTTGTGTATATTAATTTACTTCATTCCTCTTTTTAGGGTACCTTTCCTGAGCCTCTGCTGCCGGCTGCCAATAGCATCGTTTGCACAGATAATTCAGCGCTTCTGCGTGAAGTTTTCAATAAAACTTACAGCATTGAACGACCCATAAGATTTCCTTCGAAGAAGTGTCATACTGCTTCATCTCGCTGTGAACAATGCCTCAACCAGCGGCGCTGTCTCGCATTAGGTGAAGTTTGGACATGTGCAGATTAATAAGTCTATCTGCTAAGTCAGTGGTCTCCAGAGTACGGCCCGCGGGCCACATCCGGCCCGCTAAGTCCTTTAATCTGGCCCGCGGAACTCTCCTTGAAGAAACAAACTAAATTGGGTGAACGCCGCTGTACTCTGACATGCATTGCCAAAATCCATGTCGCTGTTTGACTTAATTGTTATTGATATCTGCATTGAAATTCTGCACTGTATCAGACCTCAGGAATAAATAGTCTGTTTAAAGAGCTTTAGAAAGTCAGCAATGTGGCCCCCCGCTGGAAAACTTTGGAGACCCCTGCTAAGTGATGTGAAATTGACCTGATGAGACTGACAATGACTGAAATGCTAATTATTTTGTGACAGTATTTGTATTGTATGGTATTTTATTTACGGATTTCTAAAGTGCCTCACAGTATGACCTAATCAGAGGTGCTCCCAGTGTGAAAAGCCCCCCGCGAGAAAATAAAAGTCTTAAGAGTACGGGCAGAGACAGAAGTATCCCCAGTTAAGATCATAGAGTGAGTCATAGAGTATACTAGCACTATTAAATTATTATCAGGTAGTAGTAATTTTGTGGCATTCTAATGATTGCATACTTTTGTCAGTATCATTGTGTGAGTGTGTGTGCTTGTACAGTGTATCTGGTTATTTGTGTGCTGCCTTTTAAGTAACCCTCAAGGCCCTCTATAGCTAGCCTAAATGATACTAAAATTCTAACAGAACAATGATGTCATCTGCAGTTGAATAATGCTTTGTAGCCAGAGCAGGTCTGCACTGACCTTCTCATGAAGGCATTTAAAGACCAACCAGTAAAGTTGCATTGCATTCTCTAGCTGTAGCATATCTCTTGCTATTCTACATCTATATTCTAGATCTTTACGGAAAGTTATATAAATTCGGAAAATGGTCATATCCTGCTCTAATTTTTATCTTAATAGCTTACATCATATGTCCTGTTTTCAAATGATCAAAACTCAAAAGTCTTTCAGTAGACATTCTAAGTTTGATTCTGTAGGATGTGGGATTTTTCCAGCCGACTGGCCAACCATGGAGGTGTGCCTGGGAAAAGCCATTAACTGTAATTTTAATCTTTGTTTCCGTATGAACTGTTTTGCGGCTTCAGATGTTTTCGAGAGGAAGTGTTGTCAGATCGATTGCTACACGTTGGTCGATTGCAAGCAGACGATGAGTAAGGAGTGCACGTCGTTTCCCGTCGAATGCGCACAGGGAGACGCATATCGCTATACGATTCAGCCGGTCTTTCAGAACATTAAGAACGAGTTCCAGTGTCACCTGCAACACCAGAAATACGACATCCTCTACGAGCTCTTCTACTTCATCCAGATTCCTGGTACTGGATTTCAAACACCCATGGTTAACAAGACGGTCTATGCGCAAGACCTTGGCTACCAGTCACATGGAGAATATCAGGTCAGCTGGTTTCTAGCCAATGCATCTAAAGAACATCAAATGTGTAATCAAATGCAGGAACTATAAAATCAGAAATACAGTGAGAACTGGCTTTCATTCATTCATTCGAGAATTTATGTAGCTCCCCTTCAAGGAAACTACTCAGAGGCACTGCTGACTCCAACGTGCCCAAACAGAACAGTTTTAAGTTTAGTGAGGAAAGTTTCAGGCAGAGTCCCAGGGTGTAGACACAGCTGAAGTAATAAATATAATAAGAAAATTTGATATATGATATTAAAAATTGAAAATTTGATATATGATATTAAAATTGCTTATGTAGCTGCTTAGAATGTGTTCATGAATAACAATTCCATTTCAAATTGAAAAGATGAAGGCACACACTACCGTATATTGCAGGCCAGACCTTAAGAATTTTCAGCTATGTCAAAGCTTTTTGCATCTTTCTCATAGTTTACAAAGCATCACTGGATTTTCACTCTGAAATAAAATTGCAATCAGACTCAACTTTGTTTAGGTTCTTGTTACCTGTGATTTATCTCGTAAGCAGCTGCTATGGTCACTGAAGCAGGAAAGAGAAAGTTCTCTTAGTGGTGTCTGATATATACTGTAGTTAAATGAGAATGTTAGCTTGCTTTAATTTATTTGTGTCTCTTTGGTTTCCACTGTTATTATGTAACACTATCCTAGTAAAAGGCTGGCAGTTTAGAGAAATGCTTGCTGAAGGAACTCTGTTTGAAATGCTTCTTTATGGGGTGGGCGGATGGTTGAATGGTAACATGCTGGCACGAAGATCAGTAGGCCATGAGTGCGATACCCGCTGGCTCCATGAGGTTGA
Source organism: Aporrectodea caliginosa (assembly GCA_020284085.1). Classification (NCBI taxonomy): domain Eukaryota; kingdom Metazoa; phylum Annelida; class Clitellata; order Crassiclitellata; family Lumbricidae; genus Aporrectodea; species Aporrectodea caliginosa. The sequence continues at coordinate 212,713 of JACEVL010000405.1, forward strand.
CTCGGCCTTCAACTCCCTAGGGGATGACTGTAAAATAGCAGTAGGATATATGGGCACCTTGCAAGCTGCCATACAGTTAAATTCGACTCCTGTTAAACTTGTTACTACTATATCATTTAATCTTACTGCATACTTGTCAGTTTGAATTAATAAACGAATATTATTATCACTATTATTATTAATATTAATAATAATGTGCTTCCCTCACTGTAGAAAACTTAATTTTAGATTGAGCATTATTGTTATAGAGAAAAAGGTGGAGCTAATTAGTGTGCTTGGAACATTTCCGATTTGATCATGCCTCTGACTTGCATTGAGCATCTAATGATATTCACAGGCTGACTACATAACTGTGGTGCACGACACTGGTCTCGACCTAAAAGATGAGTTTATTCTCGTGGGAAGAGATGGCAAGAACAAGATCAACTTCACCGTTCATGCTTTGAAAATGGAGGACGAATACCGTCGCAAGAAGGTCGTCGTTCATGAAATATCGCACAACATCTTCGTTGCCTCAACTCAGTTCGAGCGACCCTTTGACTACAGCACCTCAAGCTGGGTTCGCGACAATGACTGTAATAAGAATGTGAGCAAGATAAAGATAGTTCAGAAGCATTATGGGGCAGATTTTCAACCAGTCAGCATACTACAGAACACTGGCAATGAATTTTCCTACTATATCAAGTCCATCAGTAATCCTCCCTTTTTACGCTTCACAGTGCCAGGTAAGAGTTCCATGTTCATACCTTCATATATGATATATATATATATATTCGTTTTATTGTAAATTCCAACTCAAGGATGACACACCGCACCCAAGCTCACAGTTACAGAAAGGTTACAAACTCAAAAGATAATAAAAAATGAAGTAAACAGAGTTGGCTTATGGCGTCACAGAGAAATTCGCTTATACAGGATTCTTGAAATAAAATTCTTGTCGTCTTTGCGTGGCAGTTCGAATTCATGGGCACAATAGTCTCGCTACTGTTGTAGCTTCTGTAACTATATGTACCGCCTTCGGGGGGGAGGCCATGAGCTCCAAGTCTCCACAGCGCATGTAGTGAACCCGAACAGGCTCCAATGATCTCGTCAACATGAGAAGCGGCTTTGAGATCCTGTCTTAAGGTGACTCCGAGGATTTTCATTGACTCCACTCTTTCCACTCCTTCCAACGGTGGCGGTGACTCGACGCATCCTCGCCTCATGACCAGTATCTCCCTAGACTTGCTAGCATTCAGTCGGAGATTGTTGTGTGCCGCCCAGTCTGCAACGTGTTGAAGCTCCTCATGAACTGTGACCCTCATCTTCGACCCCACCAACAAGTAAGTATCGTCCGCGTACTTAATCAACCTGTTGGCAGAGTGAACCGGCTGGAGATCGGAAGCGTTGATATCGGAAGCGTTGATATCATAAGAGGCCGGTCCCACCCCGGATCCCTGGACAAAGCTGGCGTTGATGTCTGCAGCACTAGATGTTCGTCCTTTAAACCTGGTAACATGTTTCCGGTCCTTCAGGAAATTGATAAGCCAGTTGTAGACGTTGTCCTGGATGTCTAGTCCGGAAAGCTTCTCAGCAAAGGTGTAGTGCCGAACCGTGTCAAACGCCTTGGAAAAATTTAGGGAGATGAGAGCAAAGTTCGACCGTACGTTACAGCAGAAAATAGCGTACGCGTACGGTACGTATTTACTAAAAATAATAGCGTACGCGTACGGTACGTTCGTATTCCGTACGTATGAGCAACCTTTAATATTAGTTGCTTCTCGTGACGTCACATTTTGTCTCCTCATTTTCTCGTCGTTTTTTTCTCGTCGTTATTACGTCACTTTACAGTTCTTATTTGTAGTTCCGTTTCAGCGAAGAGGTAAATTATTATTTTGTTTTTATTTTGTATAATTTGATTATTTTATCTACAGAAATAAAACAGGCTGACGGATTCATATTTTTCTTGCATGGGTTAGTAGTACTTAGTACGGCCGCGTGGCAAGAACGCACATAATAAAAAAATATAAAAATTAGCGTACGCTATTTATTAATTTAGCCAAAAAATAGCGTACGCGTACGGTACGCATTTCAGCAGAAAAAATAGCGTACGTTCCGTACGTACGGTCGAACTTTGGATGAGAGTGACGTAGCTGTTGGTTCTGAGCATGTCCGTTATCTGATGGAGTATGGCAATCAAGGCTGCAGTGGTGGAACCCGTCGGCCGGAATGCAAATTGGTCATCCAGAAGATGTGACGTAGGAGGTGTGGTGAAGGTTGGATACAGATGTTCATGTACCAGTGCCCGTTCAACAACTCTGGATAGAACTGGTGTGATGAAAATCGGTCGAAAGTCCGCCGGCTGCGTAGGCGACTCTACTTTTGCCACAGGATTTATGATGGCCGTGCTCCACTGCGTGGGGACATGCGAGGCCGCGAACGAGCAGTTGATAAGCTCTGATAACACAAGAGGAGTATGCTGGAGCAGCCAGGCGCAGAAACCATGCCGGCAAACCGTCCGCACCATCCGCAGTGTGATGGAGGCGATCTAGAATATGGAATATTTTATATTCTGATGTGAATGGCCGATCTGTTGCAACCGTCTGCTTGAGGGCCGGTGGTTGGTAGCTGAGGTCGGTGGACGTCTTCGCGTAGTGTTCGTTGAGGTCTTCAGCTGTGATTGGGTTAACCGACTGCTCCGGAACACCACCCTTAGTGATTTTACTCACTTGGCTCCACAGTTCACGCAGCCCACCACTTAGGTCGATGTTCCTGAGGTGTGCCTTTGTGGTCTTTTCGATGAGCACCCCCACTCTCCTCAACCCTCCCCGCCCTCATCAGACGGTTCTTCTTTCGGAGAAGCAGCTTGGCCTCCGGAGTAAGGAAATGAGGGTCAGCAGAGGTCATCGTCACCGACCGAAGGGGATAAATCCGATCCAGCGTTTCCCTCACCTCCAGGTAGAAGCGGTCCCAGGCCTCCTGCGGATTACGTGTGGCAGTGATCATAGATAGATCCAAAGTCGCAAGGCCATGCAGAAAGGTGGCGTTCTGCTGTGGTGTTCTTTTCCGAAAGGTTATCCTTTCTTTCCGCTTATTCATGGTGATTATTTTACCTGATGATGTCGCAATGATTGCCCAGTGGTCGGTTTTTATTGCAGAGGTCAAAATGTTAACCGAGTCGAAGCAAGGCTCTGAGACGAACAGGGGGTCTAGAGTATTTTCCCCACGAGTAGGCTGTGTGATCACCGGTGTCAGGCCCGTTCTCTCAACCACCTCGTCTACACGGAGCTGATTGAAGTCTCCGCCTATGATGATCAATGCGCGGGGATCGGACATCATGATTGACTCCAATGAGTGCTCTAGTCTGTTCAGCAGCACATTACATCATATACTGGTGACGGTGGATGATACAGGGCGCCAACGTATGCATTTCTGGTCGGTAGAACAACCCTAACCCATAGGAGTTCAAGAGTTCGCAGGTCCTGGTCCACTTCATATTCCACCGCTGTCAGGGCTTCGCTGACCAGGACCGCGACCCTCCCGCTCGGCGACCCTGGCGGTCTCGCCGAAACATCCTAAATCCATCGACTCTGCAAACGGTGGATAAGTGATGTTTCTTCAGATGAGTCTCCGAGACTATGGCCAGCCCAAGTCCGTATCCGTTTAGCTCGGCATGTAGCTGATCGAGGGCATGAGGCTTTGCAACAGAACGGGCGTTAATGATGTAGAGGCCCGGAACCTCATCTTTCCTCAGGGCTGGGAACCCAGTGCAGCGAGGCGTTGGCTCCATCGCGACCGGAACTGATATGCAGTTTAAGATAAGATTGTCAATTGATGCATCTGTGATGTAATGTGCTGTCAGTAGACTAACATATTTTAGAGTACTACTTCAAGGCAACAATGCTCGCACACCCTTTACGCCTCTCCAGCATGGTGGGGTAAAGGTGGGGAAAAGGACCAATGTAGACAGCCTAGTAAACCGTATGAAGCATTGCAGATTCGTGCCCATGGAAACCAAAAGTGCAGTGGATCTAGCTGTGACTGCTGATGAGGGTTTGTTCCAGACCATTCGCCTTTATCATTACCATGTCCTCCGGGGTCTGTTTCCCCCTACCCGGCAAAGCCAATTCCATCTCTGGCCACGATCACACGACTCCACTGTCCCCTGGAAGTATGACTGAAATTACATAACCAGAGTCCTTTTTAAAAACATATATTAACACTGGTCACGACAACTTTAGTCACTTTAGATATGCGGAACTGTTATCACTAACCATTAGCTAATTAAATGTGTAAGCAGTAATGCGTCTATGTCGCTCCTGCACAGGCCAATAAACGAATGTGGAATTGAATTGGAGAAAGCTCATAAACATCACTTGCAACTCAACAATACCAATTTACCATTGCACTCTATGGTTTCAGCCTTTGATGACTGCAGGCACGTGGGACACCTCCGTGGTTCTTGTCTTGAGTGCCTTCCTTTCCCATTCCAATCACTTGCTACCTTGATGCATAACAGAGGCTTGAAGCTGTGAACAAGATATCACTTTTGCTTGGAAAATTATGTAAGAAACACATAGGCAATGTGCTACTTGCACAGAAATATAGATGCCAATACTTTTCAAACACTGACCAACAGTATGGTTTGAAAAGTATTGGAATCTTATTTTTGATCTCTTACTTGCTTTATTTCTATTGTGTGGCTGTTAGCACTTGTTCGTATCTGTGAAGTTTTTTTACATAAATAAACTAAATTGACTCTGTCTTTACCTTCAGTTTGTGTAAATTTCTATTTACTGTAATAGCCAACACGTCCATATTGCCATACTATTTCCGAAACAATGGTCCACTTCTGCTCACCAAGAGTTCACTCAAAGCCAGTCTTGAACTGACAACACAAGGAAGAATCTGGGAAATAAACATTTCAGGTAGAAATGTCTGCTCATTTTGCTAATCATTATTCATTATTTGTACTTCTGTGAAAAGAAATGGATGCTGTGGTCTGTATTAGAGAATGACATGGGGACAAATCCATCCGCCCCCCATTCCCCTCGGTCTGTCCCCTTCCCATCTCCATCAGGTCTGTCCCATCCCCACCCATGCTAATAAGGTGTGTCCTTGTCTCCACCCCATACCCATTAAATGTGTTCCAATCACCATTCTCATTCCAATGAGGAAAAGGAACAAGATGAAATGTTCCCACATATTAAACAGTTATGTTAAAATCCTAAATGTTCAGACTATAGTATACATAACTGAAATTGAAAAGATGTTGAATATTCAAGGATTTCAAAAGCATAGTGTGATAGCATAACAGTGAAATGCAGACCCAATTAGCTTGACTGTTAACAGGAAATTAATTACTACAGTGGGCAAAGTTGCAAACCGTAACTGCGGGAAATACCACACTTGTATTTCGATCCCCCACGCCAATACCGCAAACCATGCTACCATCCCCAAAGTATTACCGCAGCTCTTCACACCATTACCGCAGATTTTACTGCAGATACCGCAGTATTACCATTTTAACCGTGTCACTCTCCACTCTGTATCAATCAATCAATCAATCAATCAATCAATCTTGGGCAAAGTGCAGTCTGTCACAAAGCAGTGCTATACAATATTTTTATTATTCTACTTGTTTAACCTAAAGTTGCACTTGTATACCGGCTTCAGGGCACTCCTACAATGACTCCCGCTGTTAGCGGCCCATGTAAAAGCAAGCAGTGAGTTGATATGATACCGGCTTCAGATGTGAAGCAAGCATCAATACTTGCAATTTACTGACCTCATGCCCAGAATTATGGCGCTCACCTTACCTGGCTTAATAGCCTAACAGAAATGAGTGCTTTCCTTATGAAGCACTATGATATATTAGAATGTTTCAACAAGACCAAGTCTAGCACCTTACAGTAAGGTCAAGGTAAAACCAAGCTTCGAAACCTCGTGTTGGCAAGGAGATTAGTTGCTCTAGCCTAAGCAGAATATCAAGAAAGCATGATTTAAAACTGATGAATTTTTAATTGCTGTTTTCATATGTGAATTTCAGCCCAAAGTCATTCAACTCAAAGGCCGTGTCTCTGTTTCTAGTTGATTACCTGCTTATTGCTATGCTTTCATTCTGGGCAATTTACCACTTAATGCCTACCACTGCACTGTAAATTCTGCAATTTAATTGTTGTAGCGGAATATAGCAGCTTTTAGAAATCTCTCACAAGATGCTTTGTACATGGATATCAGTTGGATTGTACTGTAAATCTTGTAAATTTCTCAGCGCCATACAGAGGCCACAACAGGAAGACCGGCTTATTCACTGGCATTATATCGATCTAGTCTGCAAGAGCCGGATTGTTTTGTCGGATTCAGTGCCAGGCAATATCCGGGGATCAAGCTGAGGAGACAGCATGGTGCTACGGTGGAAGTCATTGGTCATGGTGTTTATTCTAGAGGCAGAACCAAGAAGGCACAGCTTGAAAAGTCTGGTTTTCAGGTTCTGAGTGAAAATCTGCAGGAAAGAGAGCATAATCACCCTGCTTCCAAATAACATCTGGTGAAAAGAGACACTAATGTATATATTTCGAGCAGCACTTGCTCTGTAAGCTTTGTGTAAACTTTAGGATCTTAATAATGATAATAAGACAATTTGTGTAGCGCTGTAGCACAGCCAAGGCTGAAGGAAAGGATGCTGCACAAGAGTTCAAAAAGTCAATGACAGTCATGTGATTGTGTAAAAAGATAGGTCTTGAGTTGTGATTTAAATGTCTCCAGAGATGGTGCATTTTTCACATGGTCAGGGAAGACTGCTCCATGCAGTGGGTCCTGCGACTGAGAAGGAACAGTCACCAAACCTTGTAGAAGACCATGGGACTTGTAGCAGATTTTTTTATGAGGATCTTAGCCGACATCTGTTCTGGTTGTCTGCTACCCAAATGCAGAAGTCAGAGATGTAGTCTGGCATATGATCACTCAATGCTTGTAGCACATGTGAAGAGCAATCAGCAACAAATATGGTGTATGTAATATAAGTCCTATATATGCACTAAACATGGTAAGTTAGCTACATTTTGTATGTAGATGGGCAGTAGAGTTGAGGACTAACTGCAGTTACCAGATTGAAAAGATAGGAAGACCAACAAGGATGGCATTGCACTGATCCAGACGAGGGAGGACAAGGATTGCACCAGAGCGGCAGCTGATTGAGAAGACAGGAACCTTCCATATGAGTCAGCTTTAAATATTCTGGGGAATTTACAAATGGTAGATCTGTTAGAGATGACTGATGCAGTTCTATGCTGTTGAATATACCTGATCTAGCCATTTGCCACTTCATGCGTGCCTTCAATTCTTTCCAGGTAAGATGAGTGGTTGTCCCGCATACTTGGGCATAACGATTAACAACAGGCTGGAGCTGGAGGAGCTGTTTCGTTATGATCTGCTGATCCTCTGCCCTGAGGAGTTCAACCTGACCTTCAAGGTACCAAACTGGGGCCAGCATCCAGACAAGACTTTCGACATTCGCCTTCAGGATGCCGTCAGAAGTTATGACATCTACCTCACTCAACTTGTCCTCGAATCGGTAACTAGATGCACCAAGTCTGATCAAATGGTGAATTTTATTGGACCAGTTTCACTTCACCACTCACCTTGTAATGCAGCATGTGCAGGTTTAGGAGACGGTCACTGTGTATGGACCGTAAGGAAGTACTTACGCACAATTACCAAACACTGTCTGCTGTTGCCATTCATTAAGCATTGGTGATAGTCTGATAACTTGATGATAACTTGCTGTATATAAATACTAGTCAGAAATATGTTATTATTATTATAAATAAATTTGTAACGCGCGCATGGTCACACCGAAATGTGAATCTGAGGCACGGAAAATGGCTTGTAACTGTGACAACTACAGTCAACTACTGACTGTAACTAAAGTCATTTTTGTGTGAGTGGATTCTATTGTAATTGGAAATTTATATAGTGCAACTTTAAAAGTAAATTTATCAGAGCTCTTTGCACTACCCTATAAAGACTGAGAGGTACCGAGTTCGAGCCCCCGTTAAACCTATCAGATAGTTAAGCAATTCATAACTGCACTAGCCTATTATTTATGGTGTTAAATGTATCGTAATTAAGAACAGAAATTTCACCAGTTAGTAAAACAATGCGCAGAAAACTAGAAAAGTTACCAGTAAGCAACAACAGGCAGTACATAATATCAGCACTTGATAATGCCACCACCCAGTACTCCTTTATTGGTGGAAGATGACACACATCCAGCTAACAGGGGCAGAGAGGGGTAGAGAGTTGTCTGTGTGTTGGTAGATTAAACTGCCACCAGTGACCTGGTTGAGGTCACTTCAAAGGCCCGCATTGTCCCTTCTATGCTGAGACAGTAGGGTATGAACAAGGGTTTCATTAATCCATGGGCAATAGATGTCCAGGTGAGGTTTCTAAAGTAAAGGCTTGATAAATTGTCAATTTTGCTAATGAAAAAGGAAACAAAGTCAGAAAATAGTTTCTGGTTCTCTCATTCTGAGCATTGGCAGTTGATATCATCCTATTAATGCAGAATTCGCTGGGAGATATGCCATTACATGTGTGAATAATGAATGCATTTCCAGCTTTATAAGATGCGCTAAGATCTTTTTTGTATCTGCTCAACCACTGTGACATATTTACTTGCACGAATATTTGTTGATTTTCTGTTCAGGTCAGTTTGGAAACAGAGTCTGGAGCCATGAATATCGTGGCATCAACAGGAATGCCTCTGACGCTGGTTGCCGTCCTTGCTGGCACTCTCCTAGTCCTCATAATCATATTCACTGTTGCTTACATCTACAAAGAAGTTGCTAAAGCCAAACTGCATTACGCCAATCACGGGACGACCGAATATAGAATTGGCAAGGCAGAAAGCCCTAGCCATGAAATCATGACAGGGAGGCAGTGTGTCAAACAGCAGAGGACCATACTTGGACTTTATTTTGCGTTCTGGATAATCTACAGTCTGGCTTTCACTTTCACTGTTCTGTTTACGCTGCTTTCTCTGGCAGTTCACAGCAATCTAGTTCAACTTTCACAGGTGGGCGTTTTCCAGGCAGGTATGCGCAACATGACACAGGCAACCTCTGCAAGAATTGAAAGGTACGGTTCTGACGAACTGTTGCACCAGGCAACAATGGTAACAAACATGCAGCGAGCATGCAGCAACTACATTGGTGAGTTGTTCCAAGGAGTGGCCAGCAGTGTTGAAAATTTGACTCAGGGAGAGCATCTGCAGCAGATCTACGGCAAAAACACATCCATCACGTATCTCTTTCACCAGCGAACCAAACGCCATCTCGACCACTACTCGCGGACTCTGGCAAAGTACTCTGAGGAGTACCAGAGTAACGTAACGGCTGGTATTTCCCAGTCCATCTCAAAGTACTGCAGGTATCTCCAGGCTGTTCTGAACAGTGACTGGTTCAGCTTTCCACAGTTGCTGTTCAATGCTTCTGAAATTGGCAACTGGCGAGCGCTGGTGACCAACGAACATCAGTCCATTATGCTGGGCTTTGAGACGGACTTTGGCTCGTTTCTTGAGATTGAAGAAGTGGAGGACATGCAGATGTGGCCAATTCAATTCTGGCAGAGGTTAGTTTTTGATGAGATTCTTTGAGTTTGTAATGTATGTTTACATGTGTTATGTATGTATTAATGTGTGTTTTGATTCTCTGAGTTTGCCATGTGCTCTCTGCACTAGCCTATATGATTTTTAATGTTATTATGAACGAACATATTACATCAGTTAGCAAAACAATTATGCACAGTAATCTGAAAGAGCCACCAGTGGTGGGCCCATGCACAGTGCACACACAAGGAACCTACCAATGGATTCCCCTCAACAGCTGAAGGTGGCATGGACATTCAGAGATGAATTACAGGGAACCAGAGTAAAAATTTTGTCTTGACATGATTTCATATTATTAGGCAACAGTAAGCACAGCGTGCCAGCCAGAAATGCATTATGGCTTACGAGCAGCAGATGTTCATGTATACAAAAATTATGTATTATGATTACGATAGGCAGCTAACTGGAACTAATATTTGTTAAGAACATAAATAGAGTAAAATATTATGTGTAATGGTTTTGAGTATGGGCAGAACGGGTACATGTAATGGTCGCGTGGTAGGGGTGTGGGTCAAATTGTAATAATGCCCAATCCTCAGACCTGTAGTGCTAAATTGAAAAGTTTCATTTTGATTTGTATTTGTGTGATCATAATTGCATCTGCTTCTACTTTCCCATTCAGTCAACACAAACAAACCACAATTGGCAACTTGTACATTAACTTTGTTACTTGCAGGTTCTCAAACCGACTGCCAGACATGCCTGATCTACCATCCAATCTCACGGCCGCTATCATACTCCAGTGCTCAATTGATGCTATCAAGCAGAATGCCACTATTGCCAAGATGCTTTCGCTGGATCGCCTCGACTCTTCACACTTCTTTGCTGACATCACACACCCGCCACCGGAGAAACCAGCCATTACACTGACCAAGGTTACATCAATAAATGTTGCGGAGGAACACAGATTGTTTACGAGCGTTCAGAGCGACTGGCATCTATCGCCAGATCTTTTTTCTAGTGGATTCAGTTTCCTCGGAAACATGAGCATCGACGTCCTTCGAGTTATGTTCCTTCTTCTTGACGTTCTTCTTCTTCTGTACCGCTTCAGCAACATCTATCTCAACAGCATCGTACTGTCACGTTGTTTATCAAGCGACGTCGATGACGAATTCCGTGTTTTTCCACAGCACAAACTGAACGGAGGTCAACATAAGGATATGTCCACCAAGGCCCTTCCAGTTCGACGGATGGATGATAGGACAGCCAGTGCAATACTAACTAGCTCTTTGCACGAACACAATATCATTTCCGGCGAGTACACTGATGATGGTTGTGTTTCTGAATCCCACAACAAGCTTGCGATCCAAATTGCTTCTTCCAACAAAGAGCGGGATATGAAGCAAAACTCTCTGCAGCAAAAAACGGGAGGCAGTGTGAATAATGATGCGACTAGGATGCTAATAGCAAAGGTGCTGAGAAGCAATACTCTGCCCAAAAGCATATTTCTGTGCTTGCTGGCCGTATTGTTTTACATTATTGTTCGCTCCACTCTACTGTTGCTAAATACAGAGGTGCTCCTAAGCGTAGATTTGTTCGGTGTTTATCTTGGTGCAATTAACGTTCAGGTCAACCAGACCAACTGGTATTTGAGTGATGAAGCAGTTCAGTTCAACGAAGTTACTCTGAACTTTTATGAAAGTCAGATGAACCTGGAGCTGCTAAATCTTCAGACGTTGCTTGAATATTTCAATTCAGGTAAAAAAAATATACTTAAGTCTTCAACATATGCTCAAGTGCTACTTTATGTCTCCTTTGAATTGGCCTTTTTGAGCGCTTGCATCAATTGATTTTATACTCACACAATTGTGTGCTAGGGTATGTATGTATGTATGTATGTATGAGCACTTGTTATAGCGCCCCTTCAAGATCTCTACTCAGAGGCGCTCCCGACTACAGCGCAGATACTGAATCGGAGTTTCACGCAGGGTAGATTAAGGTGGAGTCAGATAAGGTAGAGTCATATAAGGTAGAGCAATTTAGGGCATAATGTCACAAACTAACGAAAAAAGGTACCAAAGGTACAACTTTTAATTTCCCTCCTTGTGGACTGTCAGGCTACCAATCTGTCAACTAGTTACAACTAACTCTCCTTACTTTGAATTGACTGTAGTGTCTTTACATCTTTTTGGATACAACTTATATCTACCATACCTCAACATAGGTGATGACAGTCATAATCACGAGCTCAAATTTATAAAGCATTACTTCAAAGCCTGCTGTATGGCACCAGCTTATCCATGAATACCTATTACACCAACTCCAGAGAAGCGATTACAAGTACTTGATCTGGAAGCTGGAAGGGCAGAGAGGAAGTGAAATCGGAGTTGAGTTGGAGTTTATATTGCAAGAAAATCCTCAGAAGAAAATGGGCCATGAAAATCATCCAAACTTGAAAACTTACTAGAATGCTAATTGTTTAGTACCGTAACATCTTTGCCACAGAGCAACAAAGCGTTAGTGTAATGCCACGAGGATGTTAAATAGCTTATGTGATTTCCGAACTGTTGCTTAAGCTTTGTGTCTGTGGTTGTTATTTCATCTGTTGCAGAGCAAAAGCGTCTGATTGATAATTATGTGGCTGAGGCATGTCTTGTCAACCGTGTCCCTCAGGTTAATTGGACATGTGATGTCAACGTAATCCTGCCAAAGCTGGAAATTCCGATGCTGCCCTGCAACTTCATGCCAGTTCAGCCTCAGTTTTATACAGGTTGATGATTCATTTGAGCATATTCGTTTGCAACTAAGCAATCCGCAAACAAAACTTATAAATAGTAGTAGTAAAGTGCTCGTCTTTGACCTATTCCATCCAACCATCGACGTATATTGGGTAGACACAGCATAAGACATTCAAACTGCATAAAACATTCAAACTGAAGTGTAGCCGTTTGCGTGCTTGCGATGTTATTTGCCAAACATGACATCACAGGCAAGCAAACGGTTAGCCGATAATAATCTTTTCCTCAACGTTTATTGGATGGACACAGAACGTTAATGAGCTCTATCTGACGTCATGTTTGGCAGAAAGTTCAGTAGGCGGAAGCTTCACTTTACAGTACAACTTTAGCTGTGCTGTGCTGTGTCCACCCAATATACGTCGATGCATCCAACAATGCTGACCAAGATTCGTAATCTTGTTTTGTCATCTGCTGATTAGAGGTGATTCCTACTGCGGCACTGCCCTTGTAAAAGAATGCTTGCATGTCTCGGGCCCAATCATCACGTCCATCATTAACCTGTCTTCCAGAAGGCTGCTTCCGTGCCAGTGTCTCTCATGCCATGGTTTGTCCTTTTATTAGAAACCCGTCACTCTATCAAACTAGTGTCCAATCTCTTCTCTTATTTTGATTTCCAAACCCATGGGAAAAGTTGTTATTTGTCTAAGCTTTCATGTCTTGTCCCACAACCTGGACATTCATTTCCAATCCACCTAACACAACTACCATTCCACTGAAACTGCATTACCCGGTACTTAGCATTCACAATAACAATCGGCTCCAATTCAATTCAGTTAGGCTATATGCTTTATTGATCACCAAAAGAAAAGTTCATATTACAGTTTTTTGTAGTAGTTCAAGGGTGTATCCGTGGACAAAGGAATAGTACTTGTCCATGGGTTAAGAAATAGCAACTGCTCTCTATCTGCTGCTTTCTTGACACCGTCGACTGCGCACTGAGCAAAGAATCCTGTTTAAGATCTGCCTTACAGTTCACAAAGTATTAAATTTGAACCAACCGACCCCTTTGTTCCATGCTTGCCCCTCATATGAATAGATATTGCACTTAATCAATGGATGCTATGACTTCTGTTGTGCCCCACACCTGAACGATGTTGGCGTCTCAGATATTTTTGGTCACTGGTCCAAAGCTTTGGCATTTGCTGCCCAATTGAGTTAATTCTGAAAAATGAAAGTCTTAACGTAAGACTTGTCTCTTTCAAGTCCCATACCCATCAATCATAGGCTGCCCTTGCCAACCTCCCAAGTTAGTACTCTGAAGTTCTCTGACAGATCCGTAGCCCAAACTGTGGAACAATCTCCAACCGGAATTTCATAAATTCTCTGACCTTCTACTCTAACTGTGGGCTACCCAGTATCCGTTAGCTCAAGAGTCTATCTGTGACTCCTCAAGCTTTCAGTAAAAATTGAAGTCCCACCTTTCAAGAAATCTTATCCCGATTCATCCGTCTGCTGCCTTGCTATTTCTATCCACAGTGCATCATAACAGTACATGTGTGTGTGTGTCTCTGTCTCTCTCTCTGGTCTCCCAGCAACCAGCTCTTGTACTTGTATGGTATCTATGGACAACCCTTCTGACCTGACACTCTTAAATAAGCTGATGCCTTGCACTTAGCTTTTCAGCAGCACTTCAGAAATTTTGAGTTTATGATTACAATCAAAATATTTATCTCTATTGACATCTGCACTTTACATTCATCAGCTCTACATTCATGATCAGACATTAATAATACTAACTGCCGTTAAATAATAAAAATCAATCACAAGTATAGTATTGTGTATAGTTACATGTCTGAAATTACTTGCAATAGGTTTCAAGCTTGCCGACTACGAATCAGAGATTGGAGCAGCGGTCCAGCCATTTATTCAATCAGCAAAAAGCATTATAACAAGGACATCTGCAGCAATCATCATAACAGCCTCCATCATGCTCATGGTAAACATCACAGCATCCCTCCTGTATCACCACTTCCGCGCCACGTTTCACCTGCCAGGCCGGACGCACTGTAGCGCCAAGCTTCTTATCAGCACGACGGTGCCGTCTGGTGGAGCAGCTCAGAACATTTCATGCCAGCAGGATGGCACGGACTATGATAGCGAAGAGTATCTGGATGTCGGTTACAGAGGCTGTGCCTCGAGTGTACACGTGCAGGACATCCAGCAGGACTACACGAACTCAGCCACGTTACAGCTCGACTTCAAATATTCAGAGACCAAAGTATGAATTTAGAACATTTTGGGGAGCACAACATGACTGGCGGCCTGGCCTAAAAATAACACACCATAATCATAAGCAGAATTTCACCTAAGAGAGGATCACGTCAAATCGGTATGCTTCGACCAAGGCCATTCTATTACTGGAAATGCTGTACTCAACATCGAAGTTGATCTTTGTTAACTCTTGTTTGGCAGATTAATTTTATTTAGTTATTTATTCACTAGATTAATACAGTTGTAGACGAATTTCATAATGTTGTGCCAGTGTTAATGTACGATGAGTGAAAGTGGACTGTCTAGTCAAATCAACGCAAACTGATACTCTACTGGTGCCAAACTTTTGTGCATATCTTTGAAAACATGGATGTGTAAATTTTTAGTTACCTGGTCATGTTTCTTTCATTGTGTTGCCTCTCAATTTGTTTCATATACAATGGTACAAGAAATGAAATCTTAAGATTTTCTGGTAACTGAAAATAACCCAGTGTATGAGCTTAGCTATGACAAGATGATTGGTTGACAAATATAAACAGAAGCCAGCTTTAGTGCATGGGTACTTTGGTATTGGTCTGTGAAAGCATGTCAATGCCCTAATCCTTACCTGAAAACCACCGTGGCTGTTTGGGCTTCTATCCAATCACTTGCTCAGTTATGACAATTCCCCAACATTTCTGCTCCAACTCCCCACCTGTCATTGATACTTTCAAACCTAGATTGATTTGGGACTTCCGAGTCACTGGAAGTGACGGTCTTTAATCAGCAAAGTCTATCGATACAGCCTTCCTCACCAGTTACGTACAAAGACTTCCTGAACAAATGTATTGCAAGTGGTCTACACAGTTTCTGTCTTTGCAGTTGACATGCATCGGATGCAATACAATATTCGTTTATTGACTAATCAAAGTTGTCACAATCACAACTTTGTTACATTATGAGTATTTGTGTATAAAGAACCTAGGACTGTTGCTATTTGTGCTGCTTAGTATTGTATTGTATCCAAACATTTATACAGCACCTCTAGTGAAGGGTGAACCATTCAGAGGTGCTCCCAGTGCACAAGGCCACGAACTAAAACACGACTTTGAGAAAAGCAAAGGAGGAGGAGGGGCTAGAATTTGAGAGTGAGTAGATGGAGACAGCGCATTTTGTTCAGAGGAACCAATTGAGGTAAAGGGCCGGGACTGAGCCATAGCTGTTCTAGTATGAGGAAGTAGAAGATCAAGTCTGTTTGAAGAGCAGAGTGGGCGATGCGAGGAGGCTGAAAGATTATGAGTAATACATCAGCTAGATATTTCTGGGCAAGTGATTAGTGATTATTGATTTGTGTTAGAGATCTTTATCTATTGAATCCAATGTCCTATTAATTTATTAAGGGCTTATAGACAAGTTATAGTAGGCCTATCTGTAGGCATCAGTGTCCCATGATTCCAGTTCCAAGAATAAGGTACACATAAGTGCTATTAAAGGTAAGCGCCCCAGCATAAAGACTGGGTGATTGTGAAGCACCAATGGAAAGCAATTCGATCATTTGATGAAAGCAGAAGCCTTTAATTAATACTGTAGTAGAGTGTTTACTTACCTCAGCTCTGTTGAATACAATGAGCACCTTCTGTTTAGCAAACTTCCAACATAAGCACAGAACTAACTTGGACTCTGTACCATTTAACTGCACTGAGCTTATGAGTTGGCCCACAATGTGAAGATTCTGGACTTAAATCCTTTAGGCTCCAACTTGGATATGCGTTGTATGTTTCTCATTTTAAGCAATGGCCATACTCTTATCAGCTAAGCCATCTCTTTCTTAGCAACTTGTCACGCTACAAATGTTAATTATAGTTACGCTATACATAATATTATTTTATGCAGTTCTGAGAAGGCGGAGATGTAGCAAACAGAAATAGAGACAAAGGTTGACAAAGAGATTGGAGAGTGAGAGCAGCGACGTAACAAACAGGAGTCAGCAGCTGCCAAGCTGAGAGAGGTCGGTGACATAGGAAACATAATTAGAGACATAGGTGCCAGAGAGAGAGACGGAGAGGCAGAGCAGTGATATGGCAAACTGAGGATAGGCAGCAGCCTGCAGGAGAGGAGAGAGCAGTGATGCAAAAAAAAAACTGAAGGAGAAACAGATTGTCATAGTGAGAGAGAGCAGGGACTTAATAGACCGAGGGAAAACGACGGGTGTCACAGAAAGTCCAGTGACGAATCAAGTAACAAGAAATAAGTAAAACAGAGAAAGTAGGTGATAAAAGAGAGCAGTGATGTAACAAACAGCAGAAGAGACAGCGGGAGAGAGCAGTGACGTATCAAACAGAAGTAGATAGCGGGTAAGAGAGAGCAGTGACGTAACAAATAGAAGGAGAGAGAGCGGGTGCCAACTGGACAGAGAGAGGTGACGTAACAAACGGAGAGTAAGCGGGTGAAAAGAGAAAGAGAGCAGTAACGTAACAAATAGAAGGAAATTTCGAGACTGCTAGAGAGAGAGTAATGACGCAACAAACAGTGATGCAGCGGTGACGTAACAAAAAGAAGGGAAGACAGCGGATGTGAAAAAGAGTGAGCGGCACGTGACTTTGAAAAGAGAACAAAAGACAGCATGAACCAACAAGAGAGACCAGTGACGTAACATAGAAAAGGAAAGACAGCTGTAGACAAAGAGAGGGAGAGAAGTGACGTAACAAATGGAGGCAAAGACATCCTATGCCATCAAAGAAAGAGGAAGACAGAGCTCTGACGTCATAAACAGAAGTAGAAACAGCGGTTTACAGAGACAGACAGAAATTATGTAAAATATACAGATTGACAGCAAAGCCAAGACAAAGAGAGAGCAGTGACGTAACAAACAGAAGGCGATACAGCGGGTCACAAAGAGAGAAGTGACGTTCATGATATTTTGTTCCCGGTATTTAAGTTTAGTTTTAATGTTTTTAAATGTACATGATGCCTTTTGAACCTCTGTGCTAAGAAACGCCAACTTGCTAACGAAAAGACTGAGGAAATCGGTCTTTTTGTGCTTCAGCGCCGTGTTTGGATGCATTTATTGCACGAGCCAAAGTAAAAGGCAGCGATAAAAGAACACAACAATTGGATTTTCCTGATATCATTTAGACAACGTCGACGCAGGGATGCCCCACTCCCACTCTCAACTCCATTGCTAAGCGCTAACTGAGGGCTGTGAATGCATGCATGGCACTGCACATAAGCCTACCCACAGGTTGTGGTCATGCTCATACAGGTGAGACTCGCAATACTGAACCTACTGAAACAATTGTTCCGCGTCCGTGTGAAAACGAGCCGTGAAAGTTTACAAAACCTTGTCACTCGACTGATGCCTATAAATCGTTGCCAGATACAGCGGCCACTACTGAGTATTGACTCGAAAAGGGACCAGAAACCTCCAGAAACACGTCCGAATCCAATACTCAGAGTCAAAACGTAACAAACAGAAGGAGAGATAGCGATTTTCAAAGTAAGAGCAGTGACGTAACAAACAGAAGGAGAGACAGCGGTTGTCAAAGAAAGAGCAGTGACGTAACAAACAGAAGGAGAGAGAGCGATTGTCAAAGAAAGAGCAGTGACGTAACAAACAGAAGGAGAGAGAGCGATTGTCAAAGAAAGAGCAGTGACGTAACAAACAGGAGGGAGAGAGAGCTATTTTCAAAGTAAGAGCAGTGACGTAACAAACAGAAGAGAGAGAGCGACTGTCAAAGAAAGAGCAGTGACGTAACAAACAGAAGGAGAGAGAGCGATTGTCAAAGAAAGAGCAGTGACGTAACAAACAGAAGGAGAGAGAGCGACTGTCAAAGAAAGAGCAGTGACGTAACAAACAGAAGGAGAGACAGCGGTTGTCAAAGAAAGAGCAGTGACGTAACAAACAGAAGGAGATCGAGAGAGCGATTGTCAACGAAAGAGCAGTGAAAACAGCAGTGTCGTAACAATCAGAAGGAGAGAGCGATTGTCAAAGAAAGAGCAGTGACTAGTGATGAGTGACTATACTCATCGGTACCTCAATGAGACATACGGTTGGCGAAGAGATGGAGAGAGTGTCATCTTGGGCTTGCAACAACAATCTTCGGCTCAACCAGTCAAAATCGAGGGAGATGCTTGCTGGTCGTTCGTCGAGGCTGCGTTGACCCACCTCCGTCGCTTCCGGGAGTACAACTTGTGACCTCCTTGAACATCTTAGGAAGATCTTCGGACATCCTCTCATGTTGGTGAAATGTTGGGGTCATGCTCAGGTTCTCTCTATGCCTTGAGAGTGTTAAGGGCCCACGGTCTACCTACTCGGGCCCTCCACATGGTCGCTGGAGCGACTACGCCTCGAGGCTCCTGTACGCGGCTCCAGCATGGTGGGGATATGCCACAGCCGACGATCGGGCCCGCGTGGAGAGATTCCTTGCTCGAATGCGAAGATCGGGTTACCTCCCGAAGGACTCACGAGGAGCTGGCCTCTCAGACATTTTTTGGTCACTGGTCCAAAGCATTGGAAGTTGCTGCCCAGTTGAGTTTATTCTGTCAATACTTTGATGTCATCTGAAAAATTTAAGATCTAAATTTAAGACTCATCTTTTTCAAGTTAATACTCTGAAGTTCTGTGACGGATCCGTATCCCAAACTGCACCTTGCCTCAGGGACAATCTCCAACCAGAATTTCATAAATTCTCTGGCCTTCTGCCCTACCTGTTAGCTACCCAGTATCAGTTTACTCAAGAGTTTGTATCTGTGACTCTGTTTGTATCAGTTATGCTATGCAAGATACGTCGACGCATGTGCTGCGATCTGTCTTTCCTCCTTCTAATATCCGTCATCATGACCTTCGACCGAGACCACATGACTTTCAATTGCCGCCAAAAGAGGACAGAAATTTCATCCGGAGGTTATTATGCAGGAGTATAATGTTGCCCCGATGACTATGTTGTACCTCTTCTTGAACAGTGATTTAGATCGATTAATTTAGCTAATTTGTAATTGGCATTACTGTATCTGTAATGGGTTGCAGTGTGCCAACCTAGTGATTCTTCAATAAACGAATATTATTAGTGACGTAACAAACAGAAGAAGGAGAGAGAGAGAGCGATTGTCAAAGAAAGATCAGTGAGGTACCAAACAGAAGGATAGAGAGAGCGTGTGTCAAAGAAAGAGCAGTGACGTAACAAACAGCAGGAGAGAGAGCGATTGTCAAAGAAAGATCAGTGACGTAACAAACAGAAGGAAAGACAGCGTGTGTCAAAGAAAGGGCAGTGACGTAACAAACAGCAGGAGAGAGAGCGATTGTCAAAGAAAGATCAGTGACGTAACAAACAGAAGGAGAGAGAGCGTGTGTCAAAGAAAGATCAGTGAGGTAACAAACAGAAGGAGAGCCAGCGTGTGTCAAAGAAAGATCAGTGAGGTAACAAACAGAAGGAAAGAGCGATTGTCAAAGAAAGAGCAGTGACGTAACAAACAGAAGGAGAGAGCGATTGTCAAAGAAAGAGCAGTGACGTAACAAACAGAAGGAGAGAGCGATTGTCAAAGAAAGAGCAGTGACGTAACAAACAGAAGGAGAGAGCGATTGTCAAAGAAAGAGCAGTGACGTAACAAACAGAAGGAGAGAGCGATTGTCAAAGAAAGAGCAGTGACGTAACAACAGAAGGAGAGATGATTGTCAAAGAAAGAGCAGTGACGTAACAAACAGAAGGAGAGAGCGATTGTCAAAGAAAATGCAGTGACGTAACAAAAAGAAGGAGAGAGACTGATTGTCCAAGAAAGATCAGTGACGTAACAAACAGAAGGAGAGAGATCGATTGTCAAAGAAAGAGCAGTGACGTAACAAACAGAAGGAGAGAGAGATTGTCAAAGAAAATGCAGTTACGTAACAAAAAGAAGGAGAGAGAGTGATTGTCCAAGAAAGATCAGTGACGTAACAAACAGAAGGAGATAGAGCGACTGTCAAAGAAAGAGCAGTGACGTAAAAAACAGAAGGAGAGAGCGATTGTCAAAGAGAGAGCAGTGACGTAACAAAAAGAAGGAGATAGAAAGTGTGTCAAAGAAAGAGCAGTGATGTAACAAACAGTAGCTAGAGAGAGAGAGAGAGAGAGCGATTGTCAAAGAAAGAGCAGTGACGTAACAAACAGAAGGAAAGCGATTGTCAAAGAATGAGCAGTGACGTAACAAACGGAAGGAGAGATGATTGTCAAAGAAAGAGCAGTGACGTAACAAACAGAAGGAGAGAGCGATTGTCAAAGAAAATGCAGTGACGTAACAAAAAGAAGGAGAGAGAGAGTGATTGTCCAAGAAAGATCAGTGACGTAACAAACAGAAGGATTGTCAAAGAAAGACAAATGACGTAAAAAACAGAAGGAGAGATGATTGTCAAAGAGAGAGCAGTGACGTAACAAAAAGGAGATAGAAAGTGTGTCAAAGACGTAACAGTGACATAACAAACAGAAGGAAAGAGCGAAAGTCAAAGAAAGAGCAGTGACGTAACAACCAGAAGGAGAGAGCGATTGTCAATGAAAGAGCAGTGACGTAACAAACAGAGGGAAGGAGAGACTAAAATTAAAAGTAGGAATTATTTCAGCTTCAAAAACGAAATTAGGAATTAAATTAGGAATTATTTTCAGAACTAAAATTATGCACTGAAAATACCTGCACTCATGGGCGTATTTAGGGGGTTTTACGGGTTCAAACCCCCCCGAAATAAATAATTGCAAAAATTTTTTTAGTCATATTTTCCAACTGCGAAATTAAATCTTTGGATGACATTGCTTGTACGTGAAACTTCGAAACTTTTACTTACTTTTTTATATTAAATACCCAAAGACTAAGATACAACGAGCAATATGAACCCTAACCCTATAATATGAACTAGAGACCAAATTTTGGTCTCTAGTTCATATTGCTCTTTGTATCTTAGTCTTTGGGTCCTTCTGTGCACTGAAATAATAGAGCAATTTTGTTCAGATGACAGCTTAAATTGCTACCATTACAGTGTGGAAATTCAAAAATTCAGTGGGGAGGGGGCACATCCCCTCCCCCAAACCCCTCCCCCGCGCCTCGGCGGTCCCCCCTAAACTTTGAAACCCCCTCCGAAATTGTTTCCTGGCTACGCCCCTGCCTGCACTGCAGAAATTTAAGTTTCTGAACATGAAACTAAAGGCACACACAACATCAATATTGTCCTGCAGTAACAGCCAAGACTGTGTAACAACTCAGCAGGATTATTTTGGCGGAAACAAGGGAGAATGGTAACAAGAATCCGCTTGCTTTCTGGAAGGAAAGGCGAAGTTCTTTAAGCTAAATCGCACCTATCGCAGAGGATCTTTTATCAGCTCCAGCCTCACAGGCCCATGTGGAAGAATGTTTCTGTTTGAGGAACCTTGACCGATGGACGAAGAAAGCTCATGAAAAATCTTTGGAAATAACAGTGTTCTTGAAATTAAACAGTCATCTTGTAGTAACGTTAAAATGCTTCTTACAGCTCTGAAATTACTGATTATTTTGAAAACAAAAATCAGAACTAAAATTATTTGAGAACTAATATAGGAACTATATAAGTAAAATTATGTGTGAAGTAAAATTAGAATTAGAAGTTAAATTCAAGGACACAGAACTTAATTAAAACTGAATTAGGAATTATTTTTAGAAGTAAAATATCACTGTGACGTAACAAAAAGAAGGAGAAACAGCGGGTGACAAAGAGAGAGCAGTGACGTAACAACAGCTGATGAAAAACAAAATAGTACAGAGAGTAACAAGTTAAAGAAAGAAAACTGGTGACGCAGAGTGAGCAGTGACGTAACAAACAGAAAGAGACAGCGGGTGAAAAAAGAGAGTAGTGACGTAACAAATAAAAGGAGAGAACGGGTGACAAAGAAGGAGCGTGCAGTGAGGTAACAAATAGACGGAGTTACAGCAGGTACCAAAGACAGAGCAATGACGTAACAAACAGAAGGATAGAGAGCGGGTGCCAAAGAGAGAGAGAGAGCAGTGACGTAACAACAGAGGTGAAACATTGTGTGTCAAAGAGAGAGACAGTGACGTAACAATAGAGGCGAAAGAGTGTGAGCCAAAAAGACCACGGTAGCCTAGTCACCTAAAAAGCTCGCTTTACTTGGAAGGTCGTTAACAGTTCCCATTGTGCAGAGCTCTGAAAAATCACATAAAGAAAAATGCAAAAATGCAAAAGAACCAGTAGCCTAAATGCGGTTGTTTGCAGTGGCGGCGGGTGGGGGGTGCAAGGGGGTGCGGTGAACTGCGGTCGCACCGGGCGGCACTTCGAGGGGGCGGCACTTTGGCTACCTGGAATATTTTTTCGGCGAGTCAGTTATTGATTCTTTTGCCGTGAACTTTATCATTTGCCGATGTTTGCCGTGATTTTTCACATATTATACTTTATGTTAAACGTAGCAAATTTGACCTGAAACGACCGCCCTGATCATGAATAATTATAATACATTGGCCAAGAACGAAGGCATTTCTAGTCATAAGTAAATTAAACTGTTACATATTTATTTATTTATTTATTTATTTCAGCGCCCCTTCAAGGATGCCTACTCAGAAGCGCTCCCAGCCCAAACCCTGGTTGAACAGAGCAGTCTTAAGAGTAGTGAGAATCGAAGCAGAGTGGCCAGCAGGACCTGGTGTCAGACGAGGCATGGTAGGCAGCCCATTCCAGGTTGAAGGGCCCGCCACGGAGAAGGCGCGACGCTGCCTGAGAGCAGTCCGCGAACGAGGAACAATGAGCTCAGCCTGTGCAGCTGAGCGGAGAAAGCAACGGCGCTGGACGCATGTGGTGGAGCAGCAGAGCTCCCGCAAGTACGGAGGAGCTAGACCCTCAATGCAGCGCCGGACCAAGACAGAGATTCGATACACAATGCGCTGTGGGTAAGGAAGCCAGTGGAGCACGTCCCTCGTGTATTCAGAAACCCGCCCAAACCTCAGAATGCGGCCAACAAGGCGGGCGGCAGTGCGCATGATCCTATTCAGGGACCCGGTCCGGCAGGCGGGAAGTCCATCATAAATGGCGCTACAGTAGTCGAGCCGTGAGACTACAAAAGCATGGACAAGCGTCGACGCTGCGCTAGGAGACAGAGAGCGGGAGATGACCTTGAGCTGTCGAAGCTGATAGTAACAGCTGCGGCAGAGAAGATTTATGTGACGCGTAAATGTGAGTTCCTGGTCTAGGGTGACTCCCAAGTCACGAACCGAGGTTGAGAAGGTGAAATGGGGGGTATTTCAAGGCAAGTGAGGCTAGGTCTATTTTAGAAATCTGTTGGGGCGTGCCAAGCCAAATAAGCTGAATCTTAGTCGGGTTCAGCCGCAAGCGGTTTGAGGACAAACAGGACTGCAGGGTCTCCATAGCCCGGCTCATTGTTCCAACTGCCGCATCGGCCTGGATCGCCAGACAGTGAATATAGGCTTGCAGGTCGTCTGCGTAGGACTGGCCCAGGACAGCCGCCGCCGCCAGAAGTGACCCCAGATCAGCAGTGTAAATTATGTAAAGGAGAGGGCCAAGGACTGAGCCCTGGGGCAACCCAACTGGAGCAGGGACCCAGCGGGACTTCGTGGACCCATGGGCCACCATGAAAGAGCGGTCTCGCAAGTAGGAAGTAAGCCAATCAAGGATGTTGCCAGAAAGACCAAAGGAAATCGATAAGTGCTGCAAGAGAATGTCGTGATCGACAGTATCAAATGCAGCGCTTACGTCAAACAGCGCAAGGAGGGTGACCTGGGATCTGTCATTGGTCCCATAAATGTCAGAGAGGAGTCGGACGAGCAAAGTTTCTGTGGAATGGCCCTTGCGGAAACCTGACTGAGAAGTAGGAAGAAGGTCATTTTTGTCAAGATAGGCCTATAATACATAAGCTGTGAATTAAGCAACAATCTTCTCAATTATCTTAGACAAAAAATGTAACATTTGCTATAGGCCTATAATTCGTTGGTTCAGCATTATCAAGACCGTCAGCCTTTGTCAACGGAACGAGAATGGATCTCTTCTGGGTCACAGGAAGTAGTCCCTCTTGAAGGGAGCGATTGCATAGTATACCGTTAAGAATGGTAGAAGCTTGGTGTCGATATCGATGCTCTCCTGGAGGAGGAACGATGGGAGTGGGTCCAGTTTGCAGGTCTTCGGTGCCGATGTTAGTATAATCCGACGCAGTTCCTCGCTGGTGACCGGGCTTAAGGAGGATAGGCCGTAGTTCGTTCGTGGAAAGGTCTACGGTGGACAGCCGGCTGTGGCCTCACGGATTGAGCGAACCTTGGTCGTGAAGGCCTCCAAGAATACGTCGGCTGTGAAAAGAGATGTGACTGGGCAGCGCACGGAGCGAGAGCGACCCAGGATGTCGTTGAATACCGACCAAAGCTACCTGGGCTCCCTGGTGTGTTGGTTGATCTTGTTCTCCCAGTAGCTTCGCTCCTTGTCCTTGTACTGACGATGCATTACTCGGACTTATCTGATCCACGCTGAACGGTCGGCGGCTGACTTGGTTCGCAGACTTTATTAAATAAGTATGATTTATTACTTGTTTTTTTGCGTAATCCACTTAAAAATAATAAAACATATTAAGTTAATGATTTAAATTTATTTCAACTTTAAATTTTCAAGAAAAATACGTAAGTTGCTATAATGCCAAATTGATAAAAGTACTGTAAGTGCACAGTACACAGTGGCACTTGTAGCAGATCTGCATCATCTGCTGCTGTGCTCTATACTAGGGTACTAATAGCTACGACTTCTGCTAGCTACTATCATGCACAACACAGACACAATTCCAATAGACTACTAGACAGACCTGCCGCCTTTACCGGGGGGGCACACAGCTGCTTCGCACCACCTTTGAAAAATGCACGCGCCGCCACTGGTTGTTTGGTTACAATAATCGACAAAATGCATGGTTTTTCACGCGTTTTATATGTTAACTCGAATAACAAGTATAGGGTACGCTTATTATACAATTAAGTCACTATCTTGAAAATTATCTATACAGATAATTTCCGCACGGCAAGCATCATTAGTTTTACCATCTTCGAGTCTTCGAGCGATTCCTTTTTATAGTTGCAAATGTGTGGCCACTGCGCCACTCCTCTTGCTCTGTAAAAGCTACTGGATAGTGGATGCTCCTCTTTACCTAACCATCGCCTTAAACGATTTCTATATGTTTTCGTAGAGGTCATTCTCTAGGTCATTCTGTTTATTCTTTACAACTCTCCACGTAGCAAACTAATTTCTTCATCCTCTGTTGATTACTACATCTACAACCATGACACACAATTCTACCTATCCAGCACACCCACACCAGGCCGTTGTTGAACTAGATTTGTTCAACGTTGGCGAAACTTGTGTGTGTGTGTGTGTGTGTGTGTGTGTGTGTGTGTGTGTGTGTGTGTGTGTGTGTGTGTGTGTTGGCTGGCAATTCATATCTTTATCCCTTCTGTCATTATTTTCAGGTGCATTAAAACAATTCGTAACACCAGCGAGAGTTCTGCCTGTGTGTTACCCGACTCCTTAACAGGCCAAAACAGAGGGGGCAAGTGGGCCAGCAGGCACGGGCCTACGATTTCGAGGGGACCTCAGTGAAATGGATCCTTTAGCATAAAGATTAACGCAGATAAAATTTAGATAAATCATAAATGAACAAATTGGAATGTGAAGAACTGGTGACCATTTCTGATCTGATGTTCTGATGTTCCAAAATCTGAAGAAAAAACAATTTAGGTCTAAATCGTTCCAGTTCTTTTACTCTGCTACTAGTCAATTCTAAATGCATCATATTCATATCTGCTAATGTAGGCCTAAAGCACGTGTATATTATATACATAAATCATTTGGTAACGGCTACCGGGGCTGAGCTCTTACCAGGATGACCAAACCCGGCACCAACAGGATAAAGTCCGTGGGGCGCTCGGCTTTAGCGGTAAGCAAGAGGCTGAGAGATCAGTTCAAAACTTTATTAATCAATCGATATTATTATTATTAATTAATTATTATTATTATTATTATTATTATTATTATTATTATTATTATTATTATTATTATTATTATTATTATTATTATTATTATTATTATTATTATTATTATTATTATTATTAAACTGTCATTTATAACGCGCCTAAACAAAATTGGAATCTTGCACGAAGGCGCGTAACAGGAGAAAAATAAAGGAAGATAATGTCTGTGCTAGTCTCATGATGTTAAGTGTTATATTTCAGATGGTTAACATTTCTCACTAGAAAAGGATATCGAATGTCGATCTCAATCGTATCGCCAATGATAGTTTGTCCTAGTAAAATCAGTCCGTTCTGTAGTTCACAGCGCTTCTCCTAGCTCCACGCCAGAGTCCTTGATGCAGTCGATCACCATTCGCAGGTAAGTTCTCCCGTGCCGCTTCAGTCCGTATATAAATTCGTCCGCTTCCTCCGTCGACGGATTCGAGTCGTTTCTCTTCCGTCGTCGTCGTCGCTTTCCCACTCCTCAAACCGACGAACTGCGGTCCGGACGATATGAGGACTGACGGACTTTGATGAACCGACTCCGTTGTCGAGTCACGCGAGGCAAAAGGAGTCAACGAGTCAAGCAAATGAAGTAAAAGGGAGTCAACGAGGTAAGCCTTAACACGTTTCACTGTAACTATCGATGAACGAATCTTGTAACTAGCTGCGTTATGACAGCTAGAGTTGATTAATAAACGAAAATACAATACAATACAATGGAGTCAACTAATCAAGAATGAATCAAACAACAACAAAAACGAGCCGCGTGGCAAAACCGTCACAATATCATTATTATGTCGTTAGCAATGAATGATTATCAAAATACTTAATGGGCAGTTTGAAATTAGTGTGCCATACATTTTCCATCTGGGCTGCGCCTGTTACCAGCTTTGCACGGGTCTGTTCCTTAAAACAGGCTTTTCACAACCGGCCTACGTTAAACAAGTTACCTACCTGCGAGACCTTTTTCTCAAATTCTCTAGGCCTACCTGTTCGCGGATCTCTGCTGCGCCCGCACAAATCCGCGAACAAGCTAACTAGTCTTAGTCTTTGTGTCCACTTTGTTCTAAATAGATCGTTAAATTCGGTGAAAATGAGCCCTCGTTTAAGTGATTAATGTACATAAAAAGCCTAGGCCTATTACGTAATGCATAAAGCTTGCGCACGTCACCAAAAACATATGGCACGATGACAGCGTCGACCTAGACAATGCCTCTTATTACGTCATTGAATTCTTGCATAATTTTGCGCTCATACGCGGATCGTCTACTAGTCTGCTAGACTGCCTCACTGCCATATGAATAAGTCCGTTAGTATATAGGCTAACTTTGCCTTACCGGTGACAATCTGTGCTTAGTGCAATTTACGAGCATTGAACGGATAAATACCGGTAGTTAAAGACTTTATACGGTTTATCGTTGGAAGACTTAGGACTTGGGAGTTTTGAGGACGTATTAAAAATATCGCTCTGTAAAAGTATTCGTGGTGACTTAACGCGCTGCAGTCCGCCGTCTGAGTACAGATGTTTTATTCAACGAGGCCTCTGGCAAAGCGAGTCCCTTAACCATGACTTGGTTGGCTTATGCGTAAATCCGGAACTGTTCTGCTACTAGTGTTTCTTGTCGCTGTGTTGCGTGATTTGATTTCATTAGAAATTACGACAAAATGTCATAATGTCATTTGTCGTAATTGTCATAATATTATTTGTTGTAGTAGTCATCTGATCCATCCTACGACCTCACCAAAACCTCACCTCATGCTATCTTTCCAGTCCAGGTTTTTCACTCAGAGCTGAAAAACTGCTCCTTCGCAAATCCTATCCTGATTCCTCCTCTTTAATCCTGTTCCTCTTGTACCTCCCTCATCGCTTCAATTAATTCTAAACATCATTCACCTTAGGGGCCGTCCATAAAGTACGTCACGCTATTTTTGACCATTTTACCCCCCTCCCCCCTGTCACAAACTGTCACAAATCTCGGACCCCCCTAAAGTACGTCACACTTTCAACATAGAAATAATAATACTTCCGAAAGCAAGGCTAATACATAAACAAGGCTTCGCAACAGCATTATTACTAGCGCTTATAGCGAGAGGAATCGTGAAAAACACATTCAGGAGATATGCATTTCATGCTATTTTGACATAAAACTAATTAAAATGTTTCAGAAAATTGTTGAAAATTATTTTTAAAGCTATGAAATTCTACTAAAAAATAAAAATAAATTATAAATAAAATAAAAAATAAATAAATGTGTGACGTCACACATGGCCTGACCCCTCCCCTGTCACAAACTGTCACACTTTCTTAAACCCCCCTCCCCTGGAGCGTGACATACTTTATGGACGGCCCCTTACCCGTTTTTCCAGCCTGTCTTCTTTAAATGTTGACCTGAAACCGATTTCACCCTAACTGCCTATCGATTTCACTTTGACTGATCGCCTGTGAATTTGCTGTTTCTCGCGACTACCGTTTTTTGGGCGCTGTAGACATCTCGAGATTACGCTAACGAAAGAAAAACGTTCAGTTCAATCGCAAGATGGCTAAAGCCTCGAATAGTCAACTTCCACTTAAAGCATCTCGATAGTTCGAAGCAGTTATATTTAGTTGTGTATGTGTGACTTTACAATCTGCTACTGTTATAGTTTGTTCTAAAATGTATGTAATCGCTGTATACAATGTAATGCATGTACGCCTGTCAGATGCAAATAAAAGCTACTTACGTACTTATAATTATATTTCATGCTATTTGGCACAAAGGTGACATTGGCCGTCTCAATCCTACTCGTGATCCAACTGAAACAATTGAGACCGAAATGGCACGACAGACCTATAGGGGAACAACTAGATGCAGGAATTAAAGAGTTCCAAATTTCATCAGGTCCAGTAACCAAAAGAAGCTCGTCATAGACTGTACTTATTTCAGTATTTATGTTTAAGATACTAGCCTATAATTTGAATGGTTTTTGATATTTCACCTGATATCACATCATTAGCACTGATAGGATGGTTATGCCTACTGTCACACGTAGCCTAGGCCTATAGGTCTACATAGAAACCGTTTCTCGACTTTGACGTATCAGTTATTTGTGACAGGCCTATGTATGCCTACTTGTTCATGCATTCATCAGTGTCTGGGGTAAAAGTCATTGATCTGTGTTTTTGTGTTTTGTGTGCTTTCCAATTTTTCAGACTACTTCGCCTATAAGCCATCCGCCATTTTGCCATTAATCTGGCGACGGACCCCCCATGTCAGTCCAATTAATGGCTTCTGTCAATAATATTGGCTGGAGAGTTTTTGAGCCTGGAGTGCATAGTTTTTATGATATTTGTGAGCAGAAAATAGTGGAGACTGTTTGACGGCACCTATTAAATTCAGCTTTATTTAAGCATAACATTGAACTTCAAAAGTGGGGGGGTTTGACCGATTTTGGCCGAAAGTGGGGGGGTTTCATTTTTTCATGATATGTCTTTTCTCCTGTATGATTGTCATAATATTAACCCACATTAAACCATTATCGTGGGATCGAAATTCTCTTATGTTTCCATAACAGTAGCAAACGGCTTGTACAACAGAACACTTCCTGCACAGCCTGCACTGCCATGGGGTGGGGTGGGGTTGGAGACCCCGTTATATCAAGGCACGGACCCCGGTATACCAGGCGTCCGTGTATCAAGGCAGCTGTACCCTTACGAGTCTACAGCCAACGGGCCAACGGCTTACGCGATATACCGGCCAAACATTTGGGGAGGGTTGAGGACCCTGAGGTTGCTGCGCTAATGACACGGCGGCCCAGACTGGCAGCGTTCTCCGCTGCAAACCTGCAATCTGCATCATGTGTATCATCACTTCGGTCGTTATCTGGCTCAGCCATCGAAATGGCTCATCTCTAGCCCTCTCTGACCTGTCCAGTCAGTGTGTGGCGGACAATTCAAATGAAAATATATGCATAGGAGTAATAATTATAGCCTACGTTGGACTCACGAATATATGAACGCGTTGCGAGTTGATTCATTTAGCCTACTTTATTTCTTCTGACTTCTGAGTGAGTATTTGTTATGAAATGATACACAATGATATACAGGGACGAGGTGGTGTAGCGGTATGTTCTCTGCCTTGTAACCGGAAGGTCGCAGGTTGAATCTACCTCAAGCAAGTTGAAGCAACTGTGTAGCGATCCTGGACAAGTTGCTCACCCTTAATTGTCTGTGAGGAAGCAGGAAGGCAACGGGAAACCACCTTAATCGTATTATCCCCGGGCGGCATAAAAACAATGGATCCCCTGTCTGGTAGAGAACTCAGCATCATCATCATCAAATGAAAAGTCCTATTCTTATATTGTATTGTATTTGAACACTTGTTATAGCGCCCCAACCAGATTTCCCATTCAGAGGCGCTCCCGACTACTGCGCGAACGCTGAATCGGAGTTTCACGCCGAAGCGCATGAGCAATTGCGAGTGAAGGACTTGCCCAGGGTCCCTACGCGGCGACTTTTGAGGTGGATTCGAACCCACAACCCTCCAGCTGCAAGGCACCGAACATACCCTAAACCACCGCGCCCCAGTTGTATTGTGATGTGTTGTATTGTGTGTTGTATTGTACTCCACGTTTATAATGCGACCGAGCCACCCGCAGTAAAGATCCGAGAAATTAATCTCTGATAATCCGACCCGACCGGGAAGCGAACAGCATATATAGCAGTATAGCCACATTGCAAATAGCTAATTACAGATCTATAGAATAATGATTGTGCACAAATCATGGCCAGTGTCCTTACCAGGCACCATCGTCTGTGCAGCTAGATGGTGCATTAAAGACTTTAAACAATTAAAGTCATTCTAACTAACTAACTATAGCCAGATTGACTCCAAACTTCAGCTTGGTATAGAAAAACCCCTAAGATGTCCTTAAATACACTTATTTAGAAAATATATCTCTAAATTTGTTATTTCGCCAGCCAGAGGCCAAACGAAAAAATTAGTGTTTTAACTATGGTGCATTGGATAACATCTGGCGTAGAGAGCGAGAGGTACCGAGTTCAAGTCCCGTAGGGCGGATATGCTTTGTAGGCTGCTATTAGCGCCGTGTATTGCAGGCTGTCTGTTCTGTTAGTAGTTAAGATTGTTTCAACTGCATAACTTGTAAATGTACAGTGCAGTGCGTTTGTCAGGCGCTTGATTAAAGAAAATATTATTATTATTATTAACTGTCATTTCTTAAATCCTTAAACAGCTAATAGTCCGATTGTCTTCAAACTTGACCTATAGATAAGGTCATAAGGAGTGAAAGGTTCCAAATAACATGGTAACAACAGACGTAAAATTCATCCCAATGATCTATTTTATATCTTTTTGGCCCAGCCCCATGTTGTGTCAGTGTTAGAAGGATCATTTCTTGCTGACTTTCTTCACAAAGAAAAAAGTCCTGGAAAAGGATGTATGTTTGTTGGTATTCATTATCACTGGCCGTTAACACTTTCACATTAATTTTTCTTTTACCGTCTTTAAATAGCTTTAGCCAAGAGTAGGGCCTAGGGTAGGGATGCATTGCTTTTGTGAAGGATATATAATATATAATATAATAATATATAATATATATATCATATATATATATAAAATATATATATACCCTGAAAGCACTGAAATTAAATTAAAGTGTCTACATAGTAATATTTAAAATAATGTTTAGTAAAATTTTTAATTTACTAAGGGGTCGTCCATTAATTATGTCAACAAAATAGGGGAGGGTTTGGAAAAGTTTGACAGTTGTTGACAAGTGTTTGACAAGTAAAAGTTGCCGTGAAGAATTTTTTCCAATAAATCAACACAGACCCTTCCAAATGGTAGCGAAAACATTAAGAAATGCCAAAAATGTATAAAGTGCTTAATGTTTAATACTACTAAAAAGCTGGTAATAAACTAAACTCATATATTTTGAAATTCGAGATTGCATTTTTTAGTGTAAAATTAAAACAAAATTATTCTACATGTATTGAGCCATTTTGTTTCTTTTTTGTAGGGGGGGTTGGTTCTGGGATTGTTGACATATTTTTTAGGGGGTCAGTCAATGTTTGACAGTGTTGACAAGGGGAGGGGTCAAAAACTGCCTAAAATTTGTTGACATAATTAATGGACGACCCTAAATTAGTTTTAATAGCTGTAAAAGGTCCCGGAACGCCGCTCCGGACCGTTCCGGATGAAAAAAGCACTGCACCGAGAGGTGTATTTTATATGCCAACTTTTTGTGGGCCCAGTGGGGGAGTTGGTTCTCCATTGACTACTGGGGGTTAGACGCCACTGGTTTGACGGCACCTATTAAATTCAGCTTTATTTAAGCATAACATTGTTTCGCTTTATTTGAGCGGGCGCTGTCTCGTCTTTCATCTCTGAGGGACGCTAGCTGGCCTACATGTTAGGCAAACATATGATACGTAAAAAGCCCGGGTGGCGACATCATCCCTGCAGGCATTAATTAGTCTACACCCTCGACGCCACACATGTGATGCGGTCCAGAAGCTCTGTACATGTGTTGTCAACATTCATCTGTGGATTCCCAATCATTGGTTGAACTCTGCATGTGGCCGGAAGTCCGCCGCTGGGGACATTCATTTCTAGTTATTATTGACTACATGAGCATTGTTGGCTCACTGATGAATTTTCTGTGTTGTTAATGAACCTTAATTAACAGCGCCGTTGCCAATTCGTCTATAAATAATTGCCAACAGAGCCAAGTTTCTGCTTTCAGTGGTTCCATTTACAGTAATTTAGGTAGCGTACCCTTTTTCATGCCCAGAAGAAAAAAATGCCCATTAGGCCCTTATTGTTTCTCGGAGGAAGACCTTCATTTGAGCTCTGATCAAGACCCAAAACAATATACTACCAAGCATCATCGTCACCATTGTGATCACCATCATCATCGTCATTTTAGTTGTATTGTAACTACTGCTGCTCTGCTGCTGCTCTGCTGCTGCTCTGCTGCTGCTGCTGCTACTACTGCTGCTGCTGCTGCAGCGCTGCTGCTGCTACTACTACTACTACTACTACTACTACTACTACTACTACTACTACTACTACTACTACTACTACTACTACTATGGTTATCATAATCATCATCATCATCATCATCATCATCATCATAATCAACAACAACAACAACAGTAGTATGGCGCAAAGACGGCGGTATTACAGTTTCTTACCAGTCACGAAGAGAAAAACGATGCGGAATTTGGTACCCTCACTTTCTAGAGTCTAGACGATATTAGTTTAGCCTACGTCTCTGCTCATAACCATATTTGGCTCATAAGTCACACATGGACGCTATAGATCGAAAGACCCTGCAGACATCTGCTCAGCTCCGCTTCTTTCGTCTGCTTTGCCAGCGGAATGATCACTACACAGGAACTTGAGACTGTTTATTGTCACCTCAGAGAAAAAACAAGTCTGGCAATCATGCCAACCAGTCCAAAAATAATTGCTCGTGCGTTCTCCACTCTCGTCTTAGGTGTACTATATAGTACCTCCACACCATCATAGGCATAGATACGTACTGGGGAAGACGAAGACTAGAGAAGTTAGGCGATTTTCCAGCTTCCTTCACTTCAGTCACGTCCTCGCTTCTCCAATTCGTTCCACTGAGCCTTCCTTCGAATTTCCCCAATTATTCTTCAGCTAATTAATAAATATCGGTCCCTGTTTCGCTAGTGCATGAATGTTTCCAACATAGAATGCATGACTGCTGCTGCTGCTGCTGCTGCTGCTGCTGCTGCTGCTGCTGCTAAAGATTGGCGTGAGATGGAGCAGTGTAATCCAAATAGGTAAAGTGTGAAAAGGACGAATAGGCCCTATGTGCTGCACAGTTGAGATCGCCAATTATGTTTGTGTAAGAGAGATTAGAGATCTTAGAGATTAGCTATAGCCTATACGTGCATGCAGATAAGTGATAGGATGAACAGTGACACCATAGTGATTGACAAAAGACTGATTGAAATGCAGGATTGCCAAATCAATAATTCTGATGTTCACAGAGCCGCCCTGTA
The DNA here is from genome assembly GCA_020284085.1 of Aporrectodea caliginosa. Taxonomy (NCBI): domain Eukaryota; kingdom Metazoa; phylum Annelida; class Clitellata; order Crassiclitellata; family Lumbricidae; genus Aporrectodea; species Aporrectodea caliginosa. The sequence goes on from JACEVL010000405.1 coordinate 247,325, forward strand.
ACAAAATTCTAAAATAGGTTATGCTGCAATAATTATTATAGCTGAATAATGTTTAACAAATTAAGCGTCGGCGGAAGGACAAAGGAGTCGCCGTATGTTCCACTTGAAACATGATTCGCCCTTGTGCAGATTTGAAGATGGTTGTGAAGAAATACTGCTGGCAGTCTTAAGGAACTATATCTATATATATTGGTGACCACCGCTTAAATGATCTAGACCGGTTACGAATGTTGGCTTGGCTTGCATTGCTTCCAGTGGGGGCGGTTCATGCAATGTGCATATCGTCTCCCTATTTATCGTCATCTTCGGCGGCCGACAGACAATTAGGCCTAAATGCGGAGCCAAATTGATAACCATCGCGTCACACAACACTTCATCAATCGAAAGCGAACAGAAAGAAAACTGCAGAAATGCTGAGGACGTATAAGCCTACACATTAGCGCTTCCAGTGTGAAGTTTGGGATGATATGCTGTAACATAACTGTTCATACAGGTCGATACAGGTCGGTATACCCGTAGCCAACATCTTCACCAACATACGCTGACTGCTCCGTCAATGAAGCACGTGCCGGTTCCTCGACTAGACTAGACGCAGCGCTCGTGAATAAACTGGTGCCCTGCGCTTGGCTTTCGAGTGGCGCTTTAGAAGTTTGGAAATTACAAACATATAGGCCTACACGAAGAACACACGTGCACGAAGACACGGATTTTCGCCCATCAGGATATATGTATGTATTAGTACTTGTTATAGCGCTCCCTTCAAGATTTCTACTCAGAGGCGCTCCCGAATACAGCGCGGACACTGAATCGGAGTTTCACGCCGAAGCGCATGAGCAATTGCGAGTGAAGGACTTGCCCAGGGTTCCTACGCGGCGGCTTGAGGTGGATTCGAACCCGCAACCCTCCGGCTGCAAGGCACCGAACATACCCCTACACCACCGCGCCCCAAACAGCGTATAATGGGAGCTCCAGGGCAGCCCTAGAGCTTCAGCCTATCTAGGGGTGATGGGACGTTCGGAACGCGGCTGGTGCTGTCCTATGCACGTCCTTGATCCGGTGTATATCGGTCCGATGTAAAAAGACCGGTGTGCGAAGAATTCGCACTATAGGGCTGATTCGTCGAACGAACCGTCCTCCACAGGACAATATATAAGCGGCGGTCGCGGATCCGGACCCGCGTCTACGAGGATAGGGACGGACGACGGACGACGACGACGATATGGTCCTTGGATTTGTTGTGTCCGTCTGTCGAGGAGTCTGTTATTGCTCGAGCGTCATGCCCATGGCGCGTGTAATTGGTCGAGCATTTCCTCCAAATGACACAGATTATGGGCACCATTATGGATGGTACCATCCTCCTCTGCTCCAGCCATTCTCTGTCTCCCTATGCGACTCCGTCTGTCTGTCTCTGTCTGTCTCTCTGCATGCTTGGTTCATCATCAGTGTATACCTCCTTTTCTGTGTACGTCTTAAGCGATCACTTCCTGTTAATCTCTCAGTCTCTCTTTCTCTGTCTGTCTGTCTGTCTCCTTGTGGCCGTGAGTGTATAATGTATATAGACAATACCTGCAATGTCCTGCATGTATGTATATATATATATTATACAATACATATATATATAAATATATATATGCATATATATAATTATTATATATACATATGTATATATATGTATATATATATATATATATATATATATATATATATATATATATATATCGTTGTGTCCTGTCTCTTTCTCTCTGATTTCTTTAACCCTGTCTCTTTCATATACGCTGTCTATATGGCTGATGTCCTTTTGACACGCGACCTCTAATAAAATTTAACTGCTCAGTCCACTCGTCAGCAATGGCGCGTATACGTCACAGATGTCATATATGCATGGTATGCCCTATTGTCCACCCCTTCTCACTTTGTCTCACTTACTTTGTCTCTCTGTCTGTCTGGCTATATATTATTATGCCTCTGTCTGTCTGTCTCTCTGTTTGTCTGTCTGCCTGTCTGTTTCTCTGTCTGTCTCTCTCCGTCTCTCTCTCTCTATTTCTCTCTGTATGTGTTCCATCGCTCACAGTTCACGTATACGCGTATTATTTTCTCTCCATTCCTTTGAGAAGAAAGTCACCATATCTGTCTGTATAAAGAATAAGAAAGATCTATTATGGAGATCACATTTCATCGTTTTCGATGCGCTGAATGTCTGGGTGGGGGACTTTGGGTGTGTGTGCGTGTGTGTGGTGGTCGCAGTCTGGACAATAACGTTAACGTAATGGGATGGGGGTGAATCCAGCCCAGTTTTATTCTCCGAATCATCCAAATCATTGCCCCTTTAACCCTCGACGTAAAATCGCCGCCCCGTATTATCTCTGCCCATTTAGTCTCCGTTAATTCCCTCCAAGGAAGGCTTAGGACTTCCCGTTTCCATAAAGGAGGCAACGCTGTAAAGCTCTGTCCCTGCATCCGACTCTATCTCATCCGCCGTGACCAAGTGGGCAACGTCTCTGAAGATAACCTTTTCTCAGAACAGGGTTCGTTCTTGTACCGACAATTATATCGTTCCTCTTGTGCGTTCCTTTTTTACTACGGCCTTAGCCAGGGGCGTCTATCCCCCCAAAGTCACTGGAGCAACTACCCCTCCCCTCCCCTTCCCATGGTACGACATTACAAAAAATTGAATTTTCCCCTAATTTCGCAATGAGGTCTTCCCCCCCCCTATTTCTTGGATGGAGCATTTGCTCCAAGGTTTACATGGTGTAGACGCCCCTGGCCTTAGCCACCATTAGGCCTATACATCTCGTAACTCTGGAACTTTCGTCATTAGTATGAGACACCATCGCTATTGGTTCTTGAGAAAGGGAACTTGTCAATAATTCTTTGCATCTTTACGCCATATATATATGGGCACACATATGTGGGGCAACGCATCCCCTTGCTATCACAAGTCTTTCGCTCCACCTTCGTGTGTAGGATCCGCCTCGCCTAAACCACTTGGAACCTCGGAAGCCCGTGATGATAATGTAAACTTTGCTCTGGAAGCCAGTGCCCCGCCTGTTACAGTAGTCCTCCGTCGTAGCAAGCGTCTATGGGACCGTCCACGCCCGGACTATATGTTGCTAGGAAGAGCAGGAGCACCTTTACTGTGTCCTACATCAGAAGAGATGTTAGGATTCGAACCCGTACGAGCGGAAGGAGATTCAATAGTAGGCCTACGTACAAATAGTTCAAGACTCCCATTTCAACGTTTCGAGACAGCATCCGGAGCGGGGAGTCGCGAATATTAGTTTTCTCACGAACCCTGCAGACATAGCTCCTACGCTAAAACCACACGAGCCAAGTTGCATCAACTCGTATTATAATGCCGAAAGCAACATCGCTGTTCTGCATCTGGGGCATGCAGAGCATGGAGCAACAAGCTTCAATCAACCTCAATTGCGCCTCTGCATCTTATGGCGCCTAAACTTAGGTTCTTATTGACCTTATAATATAAGTGACGGCGTCTCTTTGATCAGCGTGCCAATTAATTATTGAACAGCGGGTGCACGTTGAGTGGAGTTGAACTGAAATGAGGACTAAATCATATTAATTGAATTAACAGAATACTGATTAAAATGTTATGAATAAACCAAAGCTTAGCTATAACTGAAGAACTTATAAAAGTAAAACTATTAAGCCTATTGGATTCCTGCCTTATATGTACATGTATGTATATATGTATGTATGTATGTATGTATGTATGTATGTATGTATGTATGTATGTATGTATGTATGTATGTATGTATGTATGTATGTATGTATGTATGTATGCATGTATGTATGTATGTATGTATGTATGCATGCATGTATGTATGTATGTATGCATGTGAGTATGTATGTATGTATGTAGGCCTATGCATGCATGTGTGTATGTATGTATGCATGTATGTATTTATGTATGTATGTATGCATGTATATATGTACGTATGTATGTATGTATGTATGTATGTATGCATGTATGTATGTATGTATGTATGCATGCATGTATGTATGTATGCATGTGAGTATGTATGTATGTATGTATGTGTATGCATGCATGTGTGTATGTATGTATGCATGTATGTATATATGTATGTATGTATGCATGTATGTATGTACGTATGTATGTATGTATGTATGTATGTCTGTACATGAACGTATGTATGTACATGTATCTGGGCCACGCTATCTGTTTGGTAATTCAAGACGATGATTGGCTATGATCACTCTGGTCGCACTGGATGTTGGACTAATACGGAGACCAAATTTTATTGCTGTGCGGAAAGTGCAAAAGCGTCGCCAGTCATGATTTATAAGGTATAGATATAATGGATAATGACACACACACACACACGCACGCACACACGCACACACGCACGCACGCACGCAGGCACGCACACTGTTAGAATTAGATGCTTCCTTATAAAATTCGGTGGTGTTAAGTATTGCTCTGTGTGCGTAGATGTATCCCTAAGTATGAGACAGTGAACGTGTAAGAATGTTCAGTCATGCATGGTGAGTTCATGGACTGTGCTTAGAAAGGAGTGTCTGGAGCTTATAAGCCATGTACAGTTTAGGGATTAATTTAGAGCTTGGTTTTAGGTTGATCCGACGGGATCGTGTTTTCGTAATGTAAGCTAGCAACCAAGTTTCAAGTTGTAACGTAGTTAAGCCGCACCAGGTTTTTCTAACGTCAAATGTTCAGCTTCGGTGTTGTGTCGAGGAGCTGCAGTTCTGTCGCTGTTTTCGCCTGTCTGTTCGACGGTTGAGTTTTCTTGTTTCTATATGGAATACGTTTGTATATCTTTCCTTTTATTGTAAATAAAGCGAGATTTTATACCTCTAGCGTTGATATCTAGTTAGCTACGAACTAGAGAGGGGAGACCTCTAACAACACACACACACACACACACATTAAATTCTTCGCTTGAAGCCTTGTGACTGGTCCGTCACATTATATATATGTAGAAATTATATAAAAATTAGCTTTATTATCATTGTCGTCGTCGTCATCGTCCGTCCCGACCATCATCACATTCACCAGGAGCATGACAGTAATCAATACATAATCGAACGTCTAACTGGTCTGCAGACGTTCAAACATAGGCTGGTTTCGTCAGCCAGCCAGCCAGCCAAGCATGGTCATCACCATCCTCGTTTAGCGGGTCATTCAATCGTCACTTGATTGCCTTGTTTGCCTTCTCGATGACCACTTTCTGTTGTGACTTGGTGCCACTTATTGACATTTATCTCCCCAATTGTTATTCATTGTCACTTACTCAGTCTGTCTTTTACTGTCGCATTCGTTTCGAACGCGATACGTTCATCATTCGTCATCAACACTGACTACTGCAATGCTATCAAATGAACACGTCAGTGCTATGTGAAAATTTACGTTCAACGCAGCAGGATAATTATGCTCTCGTTGATGAATCTATGTACCGAAATATATGTGCTACGTGCATGCGTGTGTTGTGTGTTCTGCGCTGGTGTGTGTGTGTGTGTGTGTCTTGTGTGTGTGTGTGTGTGTGTGTGTGTGTGTGTGTGTGTGTGTGTGTGTGTGTGTGTGTGTGTGTGTGTGTGTGTGTGTGTGTGTGTGTGTGTGTGTGTGTGTGTGTGTGTGTGTGTGTGTGTGTGTGTGTGTGTGTGTGTGTGTGTGTGTGTGTGTGTGTGTGTGTGTGTGTGTGTGTGTGTGTGTGTGTGTGTGAGAAAGTATGTGTGAGCGAATGAGACAGGGAGGTAGACATGTTTGTACGACCCGATTGGCGGAAACAATCTTACTTCCTTTCCACTGTGAACGAATGTACTGGATTTGTCTTGTGAATGTTCATTAGGGGAGCTTAAAGAGCAGTTTATTACGCCAAACCTTAAAGAAAAAAAAATGCAAAACAATATGTTATAACACAATGTCAAGGGCGCAAACTTAACTGATAAGGGGACCAAAACCCATATGCATTTCCCTACCATGGCAGCAAGCACATGAACAATTTATCTAAACGGGGTCCATGTGGGAATTTTGATTTCATCTTGGCCCATGTTATACACTGGTTAGCAATTGATAGCTTTATGTGCGCGAAGACACAGGAGCAGAAACAAGATCGTTGACCCGCTGCAGTCTTGAAGGTTAATTATTTACTGTCATTAATCACTACACTGAGGTGTTATTGATAGCACCTTAAACAATGGAATCAGTAGTGGAATTAGTCAAGTTCCTACCGCTTTGCAGCAGGACTTCGAGTAGGTCTAACTGAACTATCTAGGGCCTATAGAGATATGTGTAGGCTATGCAGCTCTGGAAAAGTCAAGCATGTTGTGCCGCCCATTCACAGAGGAACGTAATATAGTCACGATTTATCGATCCTCATGGGGCAGGCGGACAATTTAAAAGGAATTTATGTGACAACCTACTCCCAAGTTAACGCGGTTTCACTACACAAATATTTATTAGTAGTTTCAAAAGTGAGCGATAAAACACTATCGACTAGTACCCGGAATCAGTCGCTAAGGAATTATACCGACTGACTTGATGAGTTAGCAATTGACTTAGCGACTTGCATAATATAATATTATTATAGACGTTGAAACCAACGTATTTTCAGACGCCATTTTCGATTAAAACCATTGCATAACGTTATGAAACGTTAAGATAGCACTCGGGCGGTGTCACGACAACTCGTCGAACGACATTTCGTCTACGACACTTCGTCGAGCGACAATTCGTCGAACGACATTTCGTCTACTAAGTTATTTGATATTGTCACTTTAAAATGGAAGCTGGATTGATGAAAAACTGTTTCCCGAAATGGAAGTGGGATTGATGAAAACATTCCTGTGTTGAAATAGAAGCTGAATTGATCGAAATAATTTTTCACGTAAAAATAAGCTGGAAATCAACCTGGATGCATGGATGAAAATAGGTTTCCATTCAACAGAAGCTGGATTGATGAAAATAATCTTGTCAGTAATTAGAAGCTGGATTCCTGAGAATATATAGCACGTTTTAGCGAAACTATAAGAAAGCGGTCTCTGTTGATTAGCCGTAATGGATACAGATACACTAGTAGACGAAGTGTCGTTATACGAAATGTCGTTCGACGAGTTGTCGCGGAACCCACTCGGGCAGGTAGTAGGCCTAAGTAAAGAACTGGTGATCTGACATCAACTGCAGATTGTCAGACTGTTAGTCAAATTCCACTGTGACTAGCTCAGTCTAGCTGCCACTCGCACCTTATAAGCAAGTTTTGCTGCTGATGCCTTCATCAAGAAACGAACTCTGAGAGTGCACGATCAAAACAATAAGCAGAATATTATTATATTAACGTGAACGGAGTGGATAGCAGCTAGTCGATAGTTTAGCGTCTGGTTTCGACTTGAGGGCTTAGCGAATGGCGAAGGTGCCGGGAACCATATCGCACCCACTGTATATATACACGAACTTAACGTTTTGGTGATGGCAGTAGGCCTAATACAGAAGAGGGAAAATTCTGACTGTACCGTCGTTAGAAGGGTGTAGGTTGTTTGAGGTGTTATCGACGCAGTTACTGTAGTCTCATGGGAGCCAGAGCGTTGGGGTAACCGGAGCGCTCCGGCCATTTGAAAGTTGATGACCGGGGGGTGGTAGTAACCAGTATTTTCCCAAAAAAATTCTAACACGACTGACTTTTTACATTTTCGAGGGGGGTAGTAAGAACACTTTTTCAAGGGCCAGTAGTAACCTGCAGAGTTTCTTTCGAGGGGGGGTAGTAACAACAGTTTTCCAACAAAAATTTCCCTCGTGGGGGCAGAATTATCCCTAAATTTCACACTTTCTGTACAAAATTATATGTCTTTAATTTTTCTGCGTGGGAAAACTCGATCCTAGGGGAACTTTCCTACCCAAGAGACGTCTAGATTAAACACTGGCTCCGGCTAAATAAGTACCGGAACGCCGCTCCGGACCACTCCGGCTCGTCTACACCCCTGGATATCAGGATCATTGAAGAGCGTATACGAGAGCGGTCCGCTGCCATAATTCCGTACAAATAATTATATCCTGCAAGCTACCAGTCGTGAGCTCATTTACAGCAGCATTATAATTATGTGCTGGCTGCACGTGCCATCTTTTGTGCAAAACACCCAGTAGGCTATCTCTTAAAAATGCACCATGTGGCCAGCTGAATTTTACGTGAAATTAACTATAATTATTATTCTTTCCACGAGATCCGGAATGCCTCTGATTTGAAGACAAGTACGTCTATCCCTGGGGCGGGGATATGGTTGAATTGTAACACGCTGGCACGAAGATCAGAAGGACGAGGGTTCGATACCCGCTAGCCCCATTAGATTGACCCAGTTTTCAACTCCCTGGGGGCTTCTGTAAAATCAGCAGTAAGTGGGCGTCTTGCAGGCTGCCATACATTTAAATTCGACTCCTGTTAAACTTGTTATCATCTGTTACTACTATATCATGTAATCTTACTGCGTCTACGTACTTGTCAGTTTGAATATTTTGCATTCTGCATCTCTAATCAGTGATTGAATTATTGTCGGGGATTGGGAGGGTTCAACCCCCATTCATTTTCAACCATCAAGTTAATCCCAAAAAATTACCTGGGGATTAAGTTAAACCCCAGAACAGCTTTCACTGGTTCAATATATTTTCATTCATGCCACTTCAATGTTTAAGTAAATTTTTTTAAGTTTTTGCTAGAGCTATAAATCTTCTCAAAATACGACTCAATAATTTTCCAGTAAGTATTCTTCATTCTCAATTTCTTACACAACTAAGGATCAAGTACACCTACATCCATTACAATTTACCACATATACTGGTTACTGGTAGGCATAGACTATGCAAGAAATTCTGGTCGGGACATCATGTAAGAATTTCTCAACCCTCCCCCCGTTCAAATTTGCCATCTGAAACCCTGTCTTGAATTCAATGTCAGCGAGGGAGTTCTGTAATCCGGATGCGGTGTTTGAAGTGTCTAGGGGTCTAACGAAACATATCGGGATCAGAACAGATATAGAACAATATGACCCAGGGATGCAGTTTGAATAGCAGGCCAACTCTGCATGGTCATAACTGGAGTATGCTTGATGGCCGTGCTGGTTCCATTGGGAAACGACACAGTTTCAGGCTTCACATGGCTTTCACCTAAACCCTGACCAAGTCTTTGCCCCGTACCCCACTGTTCTCTATGCCCCAGAAGGCCCGGTCTCCAATCTTCAAACTCCTGGATGTAAACGGTGCGACCGTGCGAGGCAGGGAGCCGGACAGGCAGCCAGACAGTAAAAGGGTAGAGGGCGCGGGGTAGACGATTCGTCTGTTGGAGATTGCTTCTGTTGTGATGCGTAAGTTGCCCATAATCTAATCGAATCTTAATCTCTGCCCCCATGGACCCCATTTGTTCTGATGCCACGCACAGTATGACGCAATAGCATCGATGCGTGTCATCTATATATTTATCGGCTAAGCATCAATCAGTGATACGTATAAAACTATAGACCTATGCGTCTTTCTATATCTGCAGCCTATCTATAGACGGATGACCGGACGGACGGACGGACGGACAGACGGAAGGACGGCCTGCAGCCAGCCATTTAACTCTCAAAGGGGTCACTCTATAGAAGTCTATGATGTCTCAGTGCAGAATGGAACCCGTTTAGCAACGACCATAAAGGCGTAGTAGTTAGTATTTCTTCAATGCAGAGCAATGTACCCTGAAGGAATTTTATGGCCTGCTCTCGCCCTGTATAGACCTATGCAACTCTTCGTTGCCTCTGAATGGAGAGGTCAAGCAACGTTGGGTACAGATTGTCTCCCACGTTATCAGTTATTATTACAGAACGTGCCGTCCATTATTATATCACCTATACGAAGAAGATGCGCAATTAAGTGGTTCGCTTTCAAAGATTTCGAAATCCCCAAAGACTGGCAATAACCGGTGCACTCATCTGTGCCTCCTCTGTGTAAATCTTCAGATCGAAGTCGATAGATACAGCGACTGAGGCGACATTTAGAGCAGAGAGATCAATGCATCTGCTGCAGGCAAAATGAAGAAGAGGAGGAGAATAGATTGAAAGCAGACAGAATGAATGAATTAAATAAATGGATGGACAGCTGGATGTATGTATGTATGCATGACATTGTATTTATATATGTATGTACGTATATGTAATTATGTATGTATACGTATGGGAGGGGATGGATGGAGGGGATGGATGGATGGATGGATGGACGGATGGACGGACGGACGGACGGACGGACGGACGGACGGACGGACGGACGGACGGACGGATGGATGGACGGATAGATGGACGGACGGACGGACGGACGGACTGGGACGGACGGACGGACGGACGGACGGATGGATGGATGGACGGATGGACGGATAGATGGATGGACGGATGGACGGATGGATGGATGGATGGATATAGATGGAATACAACAATCACAGACTCAGAAACGATCAATAAATATAAACATTTTTCTAGAGAGCGAGAGAGAGAGAGAGGCTGACATAGAGATGGACGAACGAAGACATGTACACAGACATACAGACAGCATCATGCATGCATAGAAAGACAACGTCGTACATACTATACGCACATGTATTGGGAGCGTGTTCGTGATCTGCCTAACTTAATCCAAGCTTGACCTATTGACCAGCAGGACCATGACCAACGCCGTGACCTGCATGCGAAACAATCATGCAAAACCATATGAAACCTTTGCATATATCTAGAAGACTATCATACAACTCACGCAAACGGCCTCGTCCTGTGTATTATTATAGTATGCATATATTTACCCACCCAGATATAGTCATACAACTCAAGAAGAAGAAGAAGACGAACAGTTTTACTTAATAACCGTGCAACACAAAAAACGGTGTCCCACTTCTTATAAGGATGCGACATCATGCGTGTACGCTCAATTCACCAACGCAGAGCCTGCAGAGGCAAGACCGAGAAGAATCAAAGCCCTAGCTGTCGCAAACGTATACGACTCACAAGGTCATGGGTATAAATGCTTCGTCTAGTCTCTTCTGGTGGTGGTCAGTATACATCTGAAAATTCTAGGTTGCTGCTGATGCCGTATAAGACTGAGGCCGCGCAGTTCTATAGGCTGTTAATACATGTTCTTGAGCAGAAATGCGAACTAGTTTTCAACGCTTGAATCTCGATGGCGCACAGTCAAGACCTTTGAACACAACGCTTATAAGTTATAACCTTATCATAGTTATACCTTGAGACAAAACAATATTATAGGCCTAATCTTGGAAAGAAAGAAGGGTGATGGCTGTAAAGAGGAGCCTGAGTCAGATGATGGTAAGTGAGTGGCAATGACGAAGGAACCGAAAATTTGCTGAATTCAGGAGGGGGATCGTTCCAGAATCTTGGCGCAGTGTGGGATAGTTACAGCTCGGTTGTAAAACTTGAGATGAGTAGCCTAGTTACCAGGAGTCGAGAAAGATTTAGGTAGGATGACGATCGGGTATACAGCGGGTTGGCTGGATAGTGAAGAGTTCGCGAAGATACTCGGGTTGGGAATATGTTTCGGAGTTGTAGGTAAGTGATAAGACTTTGAAGAGGATTCGCTTAGCGGTTTTTACCCAATGGAGTGAATTTGAGGATGTGATTGACATGGAAATGTTTGGGCGTTCTGGTGACAGATCGTGGCTGTTGAGGCTTGGATAAGTTGCAGACGCTTTAATTTGGGTGATTCAAGGTTGATAAAGAGGGGATTGCAGTAATCGAGCTTGTAGTGGACAATGGAGGAACTGTGAATGTCAAGCAGGTTGGAAAGTGTGAAACTGTAGCAAGAAATGAGGTCATAAAGGGAAACGGAAGCGTCAAGGATATCTTGGATGAACGCCTGGCTGTCAATGGAACCGATGAGAGGGAAAGAAAGTGGAAGGAGGGGCCAAGCAAAAGGCTTAATATCGAGGCCAGCCATTATAAGGTAATGATATGTAATGTTGAGACCAGAGAGTGATAAATTTGGACATCAGAGAGAAGCGTGGGAGGTGGGTCAGAGGGAGTCAGAACTCGTTGGGAATCGTGGCAGAGAGGAGGAAGCCAAATTCATTGAGGAAGACGGAGGATTTCGAGGAGCAGGCTGCAGACGCTCGAGACAGGAGGACGGAGAATATTGAAAACTGTGAGTGGATCTGAGGTAAGTTCATCATTTGCCACTCACCCACCATAATCTGACGCAGGCTCCTCTATATATAGCCATCACCCTTCGGACTTTCCACTGTGTCTAAAAGTATAAGTCTGGTAAGGTTAAAATTGTTTTGTCTCAAAACTGTGAGTGAATCAAAGGCAAGTCGCCCTCTCTTCCTGCCACTAATGCTGCATGTGGCTATATATGGTTTTCTCTAGACTCTTAAAAACGCACTTTGTTTTGATGGCCACTTGTTGAGCGCTTCTATTGTAAGAACTCTTAAGTGGCGCTTTATAAATGTCTTGTTACATACTGTACATTACATTCGAAGGAACTGTAACCAGAACGACGGCTAATCAGATAAATCATTTGGACCTATACAACAATCACTGCAAAACATCGTTTGAAAGCAGTAAAGAAAAACGGTTCCTGACATAAGCGTATTTAAATGGCTGAAATAATGTATCCCAGTGGACGTTGATCTGAGCTATGGCCAGCCTGCGCGTCGAGTCAGAAGATTTCCCTCTGGTCCCCAACAAATCGTATATCCTGGTCAGAAGGTCCTTTGATCGTCTTATTCTTTGCTACAGACGCTAAATTAGAGCCAGTCTTAAATTATCATTTCTATAAGGTGCATAGGTATATATATGCATATATATATATAATATATATATATATATATATGATTATATATATATATAGGTCTACTTATATATTTTATGTATTATGCTATATATATTATACATATAATATATATATATATATATAAAAAAGTATATATAAGAAAACTTATATATAAAGAATCAATACATATATATTTAATATATATGTATGTGTACATGTGTGTATATATATGTAAGGAATCACTTTATATGTGCAATATTGTGTATAGGCTACATGCATGCCTATATGAAGACGGACGATTTACTGCATTTCTTGAACCACACGGTGCATGGACTTGTCATTCATACGGGTACTGTACGTCTTGCTGTCCGCCGCCGCCGCGGTGCGTGCCATTGGCCTTCGGTGTCGACTGCCGATATATATGAAGGTTTCGCAGTATAGAGCCCTCCATCTCTCGGTGCACCTGCAGAGGCGGAAGCAACAGCAGCAGCAGCAGCAGCAGCCGAAGATGCTTGACAAGTGATAACTGACAACTATCCCATTAAGCCTATGCATGCACGAAAGGTCATCTCATATCGTTTCGCCCATGGCAGCTTCTCCAAAGGCCAGCAGAACCCGCATTAATTTGACTGACTCCGCAGCTCAGACCCTCCGAACGCCGAATATATATTACAGATAAATGACTAAATACCAACCCCGCAAGAAACTATTGTCTGTAGGCAATGCACTGGATTGTCTGAAGACCGAACACTGAATTGCAGAACTTGAAGTAAACAGTGGCGAGAACTGTATATATTATTTGCTGCATTCATTAGCAGTTCAACTGTTGAGCGACACAGAACTGATATATCACATCTGCTGCGAGGTAACACTGAGCTCCAAGCAAAACGAAAAACTGATTGCTTCTGTAGAAGAATGTCCCGTCAGTCGGTGACAATTCGATCTTATAGCTCTGAATAATTCATTATAGAGTCTTGACATGCGGATCATTATAATGCAACTATAGGGGAGGGGTTGCCAGGGGTTGACACATACAATCAGGCAGGCCAATATAAAATAAAACTGGAGGGTTGACTATTGGCCTAACCTCTGCTAATCCCTTTATTGTTCGAACCCTTAAAACCCTTCGCAAATTCAACTGAGGCTCAACTGAATATCTAAATGAACTGCATAATCCAAAAGTAACCCAGTGTTTGCAAAACTCAATCCATTAGACCCCTAAAAGGTTTTAACCTTCAATATCAGTATAGTAATAAGTCTCACTGTCAGAAACGCTATAAATTATGACTTCCTTTGTCGATTGAGCGTTGCCTTCCTTTGTACGGCTGTGCTATGCATGCTGTAAATGCATGTGCAATCATACGACCCGCCACAATTATGGCATCATTTGTATTGCAGGCAGTGGTTAAAGTGGTTTGGGTGAGCAGTGGGAACTCCGAAGAGGAGTTTTACTGGAAGGCATGTATTATCATGGTTCCATTGCATGGTGAGCAGTGGGAACGCAAGCAAACAATTTCGAGAGCAGTGGGAACGCCGTTCACACCGTTCTCACACCACTTTAAACACTGATTGCAAGGCCGGGTTTCCCAGGACCGCCAGCATAACTATATGCGAGGAATGGCGCGTCTTCGCACGCGCATTCAGTCCTTTGGGTTGCGTGTTGTTTTCAATCCAAATACAATAGATCAGGCCGTACTCGAGAGTTATTCTGTCTGTCTGTCAATTACTCTTTCGTGTTTGTCTTTCATTGTCTGTCTTTGTCTGGTCTGGTTGCGGTCTTCACCGAGAAACACAGATTCGTTGTATCTTCCCCTTATAATTTGTATATTATGTCTGTATGAGGACTGTCCAGGAACCTCAAAAACGTTTGCTTTCGACTCTTAGGGCAGTGTGATTCTCGTTAACGATAACGATAACGAAAATGTTCGTTAACGAAAATAAAATGATTTCGTTAACGATAACTATAACTATAACTAAAAAATATCATTAACTATAACTATAACTATAACGAAAATAACACTAACGAAAATTCATCTTTATTTTCGTTAATGCAAACAATAAAAATCGGAAGTGGAATATGGACGATTCGACATAAATGAGAACGAAAAATGCGATATTTTTATTATGCAATTTGTCAGAAACTCGTGTATTCATGAAGTTAAATGCACCCATGCTTCAAAGGCTTTCAAAAGCTCTGAGCAAATTGTGAAACAGCGTGTTAATACGCACAATTTTTCTTATAGCCTTAATTATTGTAACTAAGTAGTAACTAAAATTAACGAAAATAAAAATCCATTAACTATAACTATAACTATAACTAAAAAATAATACTAACTATAACTAT
Source organism: Aporrectodea caliginosa (assembly GCA_020284085.1). Taxonomy (NCBI): domain Eukaryota; kingdom Metazoa; phylum Annelida; class Clitellata; order Crassiclitellata; family Lumbricidae; genus Aporrectodea; species Aporrectodea caliginosa. Next base: position 262,453 of record JACEVL010000405.1, read on the forward strand.
AACTATAACTAAAATAAAAAACCATTAACTATAACTGTAACTATAACTAAAATAAAATCTGTAAGGAAAATCACACTGTCTTAGGGTACGTATCGCCACTTCGCAAGAAGGAGGGATTACGCTCTAAGATCGGTGTTAGTTCAGCGCGGTCATGACTGGTCTTGGAGTGGACCCTGGAGTGCACAGGCCAGTTTTATCCTTTCATTTAAACCAGTGTCACTGACGGCATCGGTGAGCAGTGGTTAAATTGATCACACAGAGTTGGCGGATCTCCAAAGTTTGCAAAGCTTTATAAAACCTAAATCTTTCTGGCTAATCTATAACTGATATTCGCTATTCGAATAAAGCAAAAATGATGCATTAATCATCGATTATTTCAACCAAAGATAGACCTACATTCAGGTGACGGGTCTCCTCTTTTGGTGACAGATCGATCTCATAGTTCAGCTGGTGGATCATAAATCAGAGGTGCCGGGTCCTAGATCCGGCGGGATCCGGGTGAATTTAACCACTGCCGGTGAGGCAGCCTAAGTTTCTGCTTTGCTCAAACGTACCTGACTATTCAATACTTGCTATCAGGAACGTCTTGCCTACGATCCTACAGGTGTCTGCATGTCGATCGGGGTTAATGAATCCGACAGTGGTCTGCGTGGATGCATCGATCCTTTGCAACTGTTGCACGTCTGTGCTATCTGCATTCGGACCATCTCGACGTTGGACGTCGCAACAAATTGGGTCCTCGCTCTGAAATGTGTTTCAGTCCAGCTGGTCTGCCTGCACTGTTAAAATAATTCGTGGAAATCTCCACTAAAGTTGGTGGTCCACAAACAACACCCTAGGGTGGAAATATTGCCACCATTATACAAAGGTGGTCCAGTTCCACCTTTGACTTTAGGTGGAATATTCCATCATAACTGGGAACTTTCCATCTTATCTGAAAGGTGGAATCTACCACTCACTGATCGGTACTCTCCACCCTATGGGAAAGGTGGAGATCTCCACTAAAGTTGGTGGTCCACAAACAACACCCTAGGGTGGAAATATTTCCACCATTATACAAAGGTGGTCCAGTTCCACCATTGACTTTAGGTGGAATATTCCATCATAACTGGGAACTTTCCACTCTATCTGAAAGGTGGAATCTACCACTTGCTCTCCACCCTATCTGAAAGGTGGAATCTGCCACTTGCTCATGGCTGCTCTCCACCATATTCCACTTCAGTTCAATGGTGGAATCTGCCACTCACTTATTGGAAATTTTCGCTTTAGCTCAATAGTGGAAACTACCACTAACTCGTGGGAAATTTCAACTTATTCTCATTTTCATTTCCTTTTAATTATTCTAATAATATCATGATGCTCAAAATTATGGCTGCATGTAAATAGAAATAGATTTCGTTTATTATTAAGATACAAAGTTGACATACCGCAACCTGTTTACATGAGATAATGAAAGTAATGAAATTAAAAACTATAAGTTTATGCCTATAGTCAGGATTGAGAGTTAAAACTTAACATCCCGAATGGTACGATATAGAACCCTAGAGATGAAATTGTGGTCATTTTTTTTGGGAGTTCATATTCATGAGGTCTAGGGCGCAGAGCATAAGGCCTACAAACGGTCGGAGGAAAGAGGCCTCTAAGCACATGTTGTGAGTTCCGGTTGACCGCAAGCAGGAGTTTGACATCTGCTTCTTCCATCATTCGGTCTAAATCCTGTTGTTGAGGAGGAAGGTAGCCCAGTCGTTTGGCCCTTTGCAGGAAACGTTGGAGTTTTAGTCGGTCACTTGCGGTGGTGAATCCCCACCAAGCAGGGGAGGCATAGAGAAGGCGAGAGATGGTAGTTGCACGTGCAACTTCATGGAGCGCTGTCGGAGGGAGACCGTGTGCCCTGAGGACTCTGAGAGCGTGGAGCGAACCAGAACATGCACTTAGGATCCTGTTGACATGGGAAGAAGCACTAAGATCGTTTGCAATTGTCACTCCGAGCATGAGCATTGACGTTACTCTCACGATTCCTAAGGTAGGTGGGTCAGATGTTCCTTTGACACGTCGACGGTGGATGATCATTTCCTGGGATTTGCTCTCGTTGAGTCGTAGATTGTTCCTCACGGCCCATTCCGATACATTTTCCAACTCCTGCAGAGTGGAACTCCTCATGGAGGCACCTATAATTAAATAAGTGTCATCCGCATACTTTCTGATCAAGTTCTGAGGATTGACTGGGTGCAAATCCGAGGCATCGGCGATGTAAGATGATGGGCCTACCCCAGAGCCTTGAACAACGCTGGCGTTGATGGATGCAATGGTTGATTTCAGCCTGGAGAAGCAAATGATTGATTCTAGCTAGATTTAAGACAAAACATAATATCTTTGATAGAGATTTTTACTAAGAAACATATGTACACACTATGCTGATAACAAGATGCAAAAGCATGCATTACCAAGCAGAGATTCAAACGAAAGCAAAAATAATAGTAATTTATTGCAGTGTGATTCTCGTTAACGATAACGATAACGAAAATGTTCGTTAACGAAAATAAAATGATTTCGTTAACGATAACTATAACTATAACTAAAAAATATCATTAACTATAACTATAACTATAACGAAAATAACACTAACGAAAATTCATCTTTATTTTCGTTAATGCAAACAATAAAAATCGGAAGTGGAATATGGACGATTCGACATAAATGAGAACGAAAAAATGCGATATTTTTATTATGCAATTTGTCAGAAACTCGTGTATTCATGAAGTTAAATGCACCCATGCTTCAAAGGCTTTCAAAGCTCTGAGCAAATTGTGAAACAGCGTGTTAATACGCACAATTTTCTTATAGCCTTAATTATTGTAACTAAGTAGTAACTAAAATTAACGAAAATAAAAATCCATTAACTATAACTATAACTATAACTAAAAATAATACTAACTATAACTATAACTATAACTAAAATAAAAAACCATTAACTATAACTGTAACTATAACTAAAATAAAATCTGTAAGGAAAATCACACTGATTTATTGAAGAAGTCAGTTCCTAACAGTCTTTAGCCACTCCAGACTGGAAATCTAAATAACATATTTATGCATAATAATAATGACTGAAACGGGTACGCAGAGTATCTGTCAATGCAATCCTTTAAGCAGGAAGTTTAAGTTTCTTTGAATAGCTGGACGAATTTTTCCTTTTTGGGGCAAGTCAACCCACACAGCTATGGAGAAAATTGCACGTATTTCAAGTTCCGAAGGATACTGCACATCGAAAACGTAGTACATCATTACTACAGTTACTGCTGCCTGAAATGGAAACAATACAAACGTAAAAATGAAATAAAATAACATGGATGGGTGGGTGGGTGACTATGGGCGGCGGGTGACTATGGATGGAGAGCTGGAGGGATGGATTGATCAATGGGTGAATGGATTGATGGATGGATGGATGGATGGAGTGATGAATGGGTGGATGGATTTACGGATGGATGTATGAAGGGATGGATGGATGGATGAATGGATGGACTGATGGATGGATGGATGAATGGATGGATGGATGGATGGATGGATGGATGGATGGATGGATGGATGGATGGATTAATGGGATGGATGGATGGACGGATGGATTAATGGATGCATGGATCAATAGGAAAATGGACGGATGGATGGATGCGCAGATGGATGGATTGATGGATGGATGTATGGATGCATGGATTACTGGGTTAATGGGGGACGGATGGATGGATGGATGGATGGATGGATGGATGGATGGATGGATGGATGGATCTGATTGATTGATTGATGGATTGATGGATGGATGGATGGATGGATTGATAGATGGATGGATGGATGGACGGATGGATGGACGGATGGATCGATGATGGATGGATGGATGGATGGATTGATGGATGGATGATCTGATCTTGGATGGATGGATGGATGGATGGATGGATGGATGGATGGATGGATGGATGAATGGATGGATGGATGGATAGATGGATGGATTGATGGATGGATGGATTGATTGATTGATAGATTGGATGGATGGATGGACGGATGGATGGATGGATGGATGGATGGATTAATGGATACATGGATCAATTGGGAAATGGACAGATGGATGGATGAGTAAATGGATGGATTGATGGATGGACGTATGGATGCATGGATTACTGGGTTAATGGGGAGATGGATGGATGGATGAATGAAATGGATGGATGGATGGATGGATTGATTGATTGATGGATTGATGGATGGATGGATGGATGGATTGATAGATGGATGGATGGATGGATGGATTGATGGATGGATTGATGGATGGATGGATGGATGGATGGATGGATGGATGGATGGATAGATGGATGGATTGATGGATGGATGGATGGATTGATTGATAGATTGATGGATGGATGGACGGCTGGATGGATGGATGGATGGATGGATTAATGGATACATGGATCAATTGGGAAATGGACAGATGGATGGATGAGTAAATGGATGGATTGATGGATGGACGTATGGATGCATGGATTACTGGGTTAATGGGGAGACGGATGGATGGATGAATGAATGGATGGATGGATAGATGGATGAATGGATGGATGGATGGATGGATGGATTGATTGATAGATGGATGGATGGATGAATTGATAGATGGATGGATATATGGATTGATGGATGGATGGATGAATGAATGAATGGATGGATGAATGAATGGATTCAATTAAATTCGATTCACTTTATTGATCCCAGTAACAGATACAAGTGTTGAATAACATAGTCATATAATCGAACAATCGAAGATTAAAACAACACATTGAGCTAGTAAGCAACGAGAGTTGATCCGGAACAATAGGCTCACCAGAAGGGACGGGTCCCGCTAGATAGGGGCCTACTTAAATTGACAAGTGACTGGTAATCTTAATAAAATATGTAATGTTGGAGATATATTATTAGATTGACTACAAGGACTGAATCCGGATGGATGGATGGATGGATGGATGGACGGATGGATGGATGAATGGGTGGATGGGTAAATGGATGGATTGATACATGGCTGGATGGATGAATGGATGAATGGATAAATGGATGGATGGATGGTTGGATGGATGGATGGATGGATGGATGGATGGATGGATGGATGGATGGATGGATGGATGGATGGATGGATGGATGGATGGATGGATGGATGGATGGATGGATGGATGGATGGATGGATGATGGGGCTGGATGAATGGATGAAGGGATAAATGGATGGATGATTGGATGGATGGATGGATGGATGGATGGATGGATGGATGGATGGATGGATGGATGGATGGATGGATGGATGGATGGATGGATGTATGGATGGATATATGGATGTTATGAATGGATGGAAGGATTGATGAATGAATGGGTGGATGGGTAAATGGATGGATTGATACATGGCTGGATGGATGAACCTAATGGAAATGGATGGATGGTTGGATGGACCTGACGAATGATCTGGGATGGACAGAATGGATAAACTGACTGGATGGACAGATCAGACTGGATGGATGGATGGATGGATGGATGGATGGATGGATGGATGGATGGATGGATGGACGGATGGACCTGGATCGGATGGATTTGATGGATGAATGGATGGACTGATGGATGGATGGATCTGGATGGATGGATGGATGGATGGATGGATGGATGGATGGATGGATGGATGGATGGATGAAGATGACCGAATTTCAAATGACTGGATGGATGGATGGATGGATGGATGGACGGATGGATGGATGGATGGACCGGATGGATGGATAAACAATGGATAGATGGACGGATGGGCAGAAATGGATGGACTGGATATGGATCGATGGATGGATGAATGGATGAATGGACCCGATGGATCTTAGATGGATGGATGATCTTGATGGATGGATGGATGGATGGATGGATGGATGGATGGATGGATGGATGGATGGATGGATGGATGGATGGATGGATGGATGATGGATGGATGGATGGATGGATGGATGAATGGATGGATGGATGGATGGATGGATGGATGGATGGATGGATGGATGGATGGATGGATGGATGGATGGATGGATGGATGGATGGATGGATGGATATGTATGTATGTATGGATGGATGGATGGATTGGATGGATGGATGGATGGATGGGTGGATGGATGGATGGATGGATGGATGGATGGATGGATGGATGGATGGATGGATGGATGGATGGATGGATGGATGGACGGATGGTTGGATGGATGGACGGATTGATGGATGAATGGGTGGATGGGTAAATGGATATAATTGATGAATGGATGGATGGATGGGTAGATGGATGGATGGATTGATAAATAGATGGGTAGGTGGGTGGGTGTTGTGGATGGACGTCATATATTGCATTACATATAAACGTATCTGTAGGCTTATGCGATAGAACATAGTCCTACATTAATTTGCTACATAAATCAGTGATGTAGTCGAATCCACATAAGCCGAGTCCGAGTCACAAAAGATCGAGTCCAAGTCCGAGTCATTTCAACACCAACATACAAAGAAACACGCAATTTTATGTCTTAATCAACGTCAATAATAATTTGGCATTTGCACTATAACAGTGAAAAGTACAACTCACTGTGCTGTATGCATTCGTTGTAGATCTCTTAGTTGAGCGTACAGGAATGTCTCCAAGTTGCCTTATGCTGCTTAACACCGGTTTTCGGATGGTTGAAAATAACGGCTCTTTATAAGCATATACGCTCCAACTTGAGTTCGAGACCTCAGTCATAATTTTAATTACAAAAATACTTGAAGAATTACGCTTTAAAAAACTTATTTCTAAACTCGGAGATTAGACGAAAGGTATTTTAATACTGCTTTATTGCTAACACATCTATATCTATAATACTACGGTTCTTAAGGTTCGAGCGCAGAGGCCTGCAATATCCAGATGTCGTATAATATTGTGTATACGTGGGCATCCCTCTTAATTCGCTGGCCTTGGTCATCAAGCTCTGGACGGCTCTAACGGCTGATTCTGGTTTGCCATTAGGGGCCTACTTGGGGTATCGCGCTGAAGAGGTGTTTGCCTAGAATTCCCAGGGGCTGCAAACTTCAGAAATTCTGCCACACCAAACGATGGACCCGATGCTTGTCGATATACCGACTTTATCCCATGGGGCGGGTGGGGCATTTTGGCTCATTTTGGGTCTCCATCTGATAATGAGCGCAGATGTCGCAGCCTGAGACTAATTCCTTAACGGCCGGGTGATACCAGGGACACAGCTTCTTGGGCAGATCTGATGCACGCATTAGATCTAACTCGTGTTATATTCCACTCGTGGTCAGGTCTAACATAGCGCATCACACGCTTGATGGTAATCTCCACGACAAAAATGGCATGCCATCCTTCCTCTAATAAAGTCCACCCAAAGATGGCATTTTCCATGGGTTCCCCACCCTTTTCGGTAACAGTGTGTAACGATCCCTTTTCCGCGATTAAACGGTGAAGGAAAGAACCCTGATCTTGAGTCCGGCTACTTGTGTCCTCAATCGGAGGCAATCCTGTCATGTTATGTTTCTAAAATGCACTGCTAAAATGCACTGGTCTCCAATTAAACTAGTAACCTTAATTGCTATTGGTAGTTTACACATCTATCATTAGTCCAGTTCAGTTCTATAACATCTACATATTATGCATATACATAGATGAGAATGTTTGTGTGAGGACCAAGGACATCGTTACACTGTCAGTCCGAGAGCTAATGCTAGAGTTACACCTACCTGATATATGGGAGCATGTTGCATGACTATTTAGATTATATAGTGGCGTTTGGACAGATTTCGATATTAGATTTCACTAATGAGACACACTCCCAGACAGACTCAATCCAGACTGCGTCTATCGGAGACTCGGAGTCCGACAATGAATTTTTGTAGAGCTGCCTTTTCTACTCACCGCTTTCCTGGACACTATCGATGTGTAGGCTATATTTTGTAGTTCATCCAACTCGATCAGGGCTTTCGCTTGAACACATTGCGTAGCACAAGATGCACAGCATGCATAGCCTACATCTCTAAACTGTCAGAAGCTTGAATGATGCAAAATTTCATCAGCTGTTGAACAAACGTAATCCTTCGGCAGTGTGAAAACATCTCTGCCTGTCATTACTAGATTTGGCGGCTTATAAATTGAGGTTTGGCTCCTCCTAATATAACTTCATCGTTACATATATGTAACTAGGGAGGGTCTTCTTCAATGGGAAACATTCTTCATACGGCGGGCATCCTTCATTAAAACTTTATGTAATTGAAATATCAAACTAGTAGACGTATAGGCCTATAATTTAAATAAAAGTACTATATTATTTTTAGCCTTACAGGTTTTGTGGCCTGTTCCCTATAATTTGATATCCAATTTAACCATTTAAAGCATAGCCTATCTATAGGTCTATAGAAATTCACAAATCCAAACCTGCCTATATGAAATACCGGTAGGCCTACTTGATTTTTATTTTGCCTTGCAGTTACAGCACTATAATAGTCTATAGGCCTAAGTGCGCCATTAGGCTACTACTGGGTTTATTCACACATCCAAAATCGGGCGACATACACATTTCCACGTTCCCATGTAGGCCTAGGTCTATATTGTACTTTTTGTTTTTATTTTTTTGTTACGAAAGTAGACTGAGTTATTTAGTTATAGTATAGTTAATGATAGGCCTATTGTTTAGTTGCAGTTATGGTTATCGTTAACGAAATCATTTTGTTTTTGTTAACGAACATTTTCGTTATCGTTAACGAGAATCACACTGCCTTTTTGGCCTGTATATTAGAAAGGTTTTGTGTATGACCAGAATGGCTTTATGTATTGCTAGAGTTACGCAAAATTCTTTGCCAAAAACCAAAACAGCAGCGTCGTAATTATGCAGGACATAATGAAAGCCCATCCGACAGTAGGCCTATATATTCCCAAATGGCCTTATATATGTCTTACACATGGCCCCCATATGGCAGGACACACGATTCCCATAGGCTAAATATGGGGATATTGTGACACGGGCTTCATAAGTCCCACTTATGATGCTGCTGTAGCAGGGGAATATATCGACGAGTGGTATGATTCCCCGGGGGGTTTCTCTCCGCTTTCACACACCCTATTGAGACAGTTTTCTCGCCATGTAGGCTACTCGCGAGCAGGTGATTAACGACCCTGCAAATGGCCGGATTACGCTTAAGAAACCAAATGCCGTACAATCGCCCGCGAGTGGGGTTCGGCCAAACGACCGCGACGCCTATGCTGGAATTGGTAGAGCGCCCTGCAGCACGATATCGAATAGAGAGGAGAACCGCGGCTGGCGTCGCAGCCAAAAACAAGTCGCGTAGCGGACGAAAGCCGGTCGCGTGTATCAGACAGGGAAGGCAGCGGCAAACTGTTACACGGCGCAGACTCTGGCGGCGCAAAGGCAGACGCCGCGCTGGATGCAGACGACAATAATTGCTGTCGAAGGGTATAACGACACGAAGTGGACTCGCCGTTCGGAGCTATTCGATCTCGGTGTCCTAAGACTGTGAAATTGTACGAAAATCGCGTCTAGAGAAGTGTGACACGTTTGGATAGCGTGAAACTGGCGTATAAATATATAATGGTGGGATAGATGATCTTATTTAGATCAGAGATCGAGCGGCTTAGTCTAACTCACAACTTTTGCTTATTCTTTGTAAGACGTTGGGTTGGTTTCTTACAAAATGGCGATACGTTGTATTAGGCGGATGGAATTTAGCTGTCTTCGTTTAGTAGTCGTTAATTTAGTTCTGGCTGCTTCTTTCGAGTTGGGCAGCGGTTTAGTCTCGAACGACGCTCGTCCGACCCCAGTGGGACCTCACCCAGCGGGACCTTGCGAGGTTCCCGTCAAGGACGTAGAAACCTTCCACTTTGGTGCGGACGACTTGCGTCAACTGAAGGAGCTACATATCAGACATAATTTAAAGGTACATTACGATACAGATTTTGGTAAACGTGTAGCCTAGTTTAGCGTCGTAAATTATTATAGGCCCATTAGGCCTATAGCATTATTATTTTTCATCAATATATACAACTTCTACTTTGGCTAGAATCCTTATCATTGATCCAGCCTCTATTTAGGCAAGAATTTATTTCTCATCAATGCAAATTCTATTTAATTAAGAATTATTTTCCATCAATCCAGGCTCTATTTAAGCAAGAGTCTTTTCATCAATTCCACTTCTATTTGAGCAAAAATTATTTTCATCTATCCGATTTCTATTTAGTATTTAGCAAGAATTCTTTTCGTCAATCCAACTTGTATTTGATCAGCGCTGAAGCCCATGCAATGGCGAATAATTTACCATGCTAAACTACATCTTTACCCACCATTATAACCTATCGTTTCATCATCCTAAATGACAAAATACATACGTGCTTTTACGAAATGAGTGTAGTAGTTTATCATGTGTTAAAAATGACAACATGACTACAGAAATTGTTATTTAAAACGTCTTGATCTCAACAAACAACCATTTGAAATGCTATTCAACTCAAGAAGGTTAAGCTACTAACCAAAGTCCGTGAATACCAGTTTTAGCTTCTTGTTGTTCCTGTTTCTTCTTACAAAGTCTTCTTTCCTGACCATTGTTTTATGTTTATTTAACATCAGATAACGTTGATATAACATTGACTTTAATTTAGCCGCTGTAACGATATGCTACAATGGGCGAATAATTTGGGACGTTATAAGCCAATGATAGATTACCAAATAAACTTATCCCATGAAGGTCGATTGGATAAAAGATGAAAGCAGGTCAAGAATCCTCTTTGAATCCCTTTGACCTTTGACTGATTCTGTTTATGTATAGGCTGCAGTTCCAGAGGTTGCAGCACGCCAAATAAGGTTAGGCGACGGTAATTAAATGAAGTATTTCTGTTGGACCAAGACACTGCGACGTTTCTGATCGTAAACAGACTGCCATCTATCCAATGGGATAGATGGTATAGGCTATTATAAGGTGAATTATTGCCATTAGGACAGCTCTAAAGTAGCCTATAGAGATGGGTAACTTGATTAGCTAATAGATTAGATGAACAGCTAATTCAAATCGATTAAGCTCTTAGCTGTTGCCTGATCCTAATTCTAATTCTAATTGATTAGCAATTTTTTTTAGCTAATTCTAATCATAAAACGAGTAGCTGATCGATTAGATTTTGTAAAAATTATTTCAAGAATGAGTTTATTAAGAATGAGTTTATTAATAATGAGTTGATGTTTGAAGATTGTTTCAATTATCTGTTCACGACAAATGATTTTCTCAGCTTTTTGACTATTCGCATTACATAATTGCAGCTGTTTTGTATCCGAAGTTTAAGTTGAGGTGGGTACCGTAATAGAACTACAGTAACTTGCTGTAGTAACTTGCTGTGTTTTAATCCAAATTTGACAAATTTATGAAGCAAATATAATTATTTATAAATTACCGAGATCCTAATTCTAATTGTAATTGATTAGCTGCAAGATTTTGCTAATTGTAATTGATTAGCAAATTTCAGTAGCTAGTGCCCATAACTCACACACACACACATATATATATATACATACATACATAAGTATATATATATACATACATAAGTATATATATATATGTTGTATATATATATATAATATAGGCCTTAGGCATACACGGATTCCATAAGCATAAATTTTTTCAGATATGATTTGAGGTCGATTGGAATTACATGAATGTGCAGAAGCACCAGTCCTTTCTTCCTCAAGGCCAACTATGCATTACCCTTTCCAAAGGAAAAGTATTACCTCAATTCATGAAGCCATTGGTAAATCCAGAACTCTACAGATGAGTGTACAGTTTACACGACAGATAAGTTTACAGAACACATAATATGTTTACAGAAGACATAAATTTACAGGACAGTGAGGACACATAAGTTTCCATTTTTTAGGACACATAAGCTTTTACAGAACACAGAAGCTTACAGTTTACAGAACACATAAATTTACAGGACACGTGAGTTTACAATTTACAAAACACATAAGTTTACAGAACATTGAATAATCATTCCTATTTCTCATGGTATATAGCTTGTGTCGATGTTATTGGCTGCTTTTCCAATAGCTCTAGCAGTATTGGTGTTTGTCTCGTGTTAATAAAGATTGCTTACTTACTTATCCTTGCAAGTTTCTTGTTTCTTCTACCATGACATTTCTATGATGCATCAAGCATTATTCTGCAGATTTATAATCATTGTGGATGTGATCTAAGCATGTGAATTAATTGTGATTTTTTGTAGCTTGTAAAACATGATATTTGAGCACAAATGTATAGGTTAAGTTGATGAAAAGTGCATAATAAACATATAAATAAGATAGTGTATTATAAGTAAGTAGGCTGGTTATTGTCATTGATGATAGCAATTTTCAAAATTGCTAAAAGTTGTCTGATTTTATATACCCATATTAAGAGCATACTCAGGTTCTTCTTCATCGTTTAGTCTTTGGTAGGTCTAAGAATCCTATGGACCGTTCTTTGCTGTTCTGTGCAATTACCTTATTTTCATAGCCCTGGCTACTAGCATTATCCATCATCCAATCCAGCAGCTGAATTAATTCTTGGCCTTCTGATTGCTTTCCTGAATTTCAATTCTTCCTTCAGGCATTTTCTTCAGGAGTTAATGCCTACACAACATAATATAATCAGTTCAGCTCCTTATATTCTTTGTTGTATTTACCAGGAATCTTTTTCTGCACCAATCACAGCAGCTCATTTGGTTTATGACCCTCCCTGCTAATTTTGTTCAGTTTTCTCCGTATTTCAAATGCCTCAAGGCTCCCAAGTTCTACCCTTCTGATAGTCCACGTGGAGATGTGAAAGTCATAAATAATTTTGGATTCGTTGGCATAAATCCAGTGAGTCTCCCTGAAGTAGTGAGATCCAAATCCCTTGTGGCCACAAAAGAAGATATGGTTATTTTTGGTCTTAGGACACCAAAGTTGCATATAGTTTTCAAGACTATGTTTTTCATTGTCTTTGGAAAGATTCCTAAAAGGGCTCTATGTTAATGTCGTAGACCAACACCAGATACGCCTCGTTAAACTATCTGTTTTCTATCTGTGAGGCGCCCTTGTAACGGCATGGCTGTGTTACAGCACCATATAAATTGTCATTATTATTATTATTGTTATTATTATTAAACTGGAAATATTCAATTTCCAAAGGTATCTACAAGTATATGTATGAATAATTTTCTTACTCAGGTGCCAGAGTGAATTTATCGTATGAATTATGGTTTCTGACAATATTGTTGACAGATGGCAGTGGTCACCATGTATTCTCGTCAGTGCATAAAGGGAATGGTAAACAGAAACTAAACTATATATATTTCAGTTCAGCGTCATTAATTTTATTACTTATTTATAAATTTGAGCAAATAACCGAAAGGAAACCTCTTTCCTGTATCATTCACAGTTCCAGGTTGATTTGTTGGATTTCTGTGATCCAATTGAAAATTCCTCAGGCTCAGTCTGGCTCTGTAATGGCTCAAGTTGAATGTGATGTTTCCACATCATTTTTACGTGCCACAGGGGAACCATTGTGGAACGTAATATCAACCAGGCGCACAGCGTCATAGGAAAGTGCTGGCAGATACAATTTGCTTTTTCTTGAATTCATTCGTTTTGTAGGGTGTTTTTTATTGTGTATGGTGCACATTGGGCATATGTTCCTGCATTCTGCGGCATTCTTATTACAGCCGAATCACATTGAGTGTTGCAAGGCGTATTATAAACCGAGGCCAACGACCAAATGTGTCTGCAATAAAACAAGAATAATGCATATTTTTTAGTTAATTTTTGTTCACATAATCACGTTGATATGTCATTCTTGGTCTCCGGGTGTCACCCTCTTAATGATAAGTAAATTGCTGTCAAGGACTATTTTGTGAAGGCTCTAACTCAGTTGCTTTGCAAAGCTCTGATTAAAATTGTCATTTGAAAAATGTGTAGCAGTACAACACCATTTATATGTTAAAGTTTTGTGATTTTACTAAAAACACTAATATTTTTCCATACTGTTCTTCGTTTTCCAGACTGCTAGGGCTATGAAACTTAAATGCCTATATAATTCCAAAGTAATGACCTTAAAATAAGAGATGAGACTCATGAGAGACACATTTGTAGTAATGGCTAATTTTTTTATTCGATAAATGAGTTTTAAAGAGTAACCAGGAAATTTTTCTTGCAAAGAGTAAGAACTTTCAGCCCAAAAGAGCTGGGCAAATGAAATGAATGGCAAAAGCCTATAAGACACGCATTGTAAAAGCCTTTTGAGAGTGGCTGGTCATGGAATTTTACCAGACACATGTTTGGCCAGAGGTACTGAAGACAGAGGAGTTTGATAAAGCTGATTTCTATGCATGGAAATCGACTCCAGCTTTGCTGTAATCAAATTTTGTCATGCCTGTCATATCTTCTCTGTCATGCGTGTTTACTGGAGGCTTGGATTTGGTTGACCATTTTGGTAGACAGGATGCTTGGTGTTGATTAGGCTGACGACGCCACGGTCATTTGCAACCTCCGTTGCAGGATAAGATCAGTAATGTGGAACATGTTGCACAGAAGATAGATGAGTTGAATGGTCGAATAAACATGCGAGTGAATAAACACGAAGGAAGGTATCATTCGATTGACGAATAGATGAATTGGATGCATGTATGCACAAAACAATGAATGAATAAGAAGATGGGGGGGGAGGATTGGAAAGTAAAAATATGATATGTCTGTTGGGAAGAATACATACCATGCAGACGAATAAATTGGCTGTTATCTTATCTTGCCTTTTGGAATTGTATTAGCTATTTTGTGAGCAAAGCCTCATAAAACATCAGAATGTTGATAAGGTGCAAAAAGTGACCACTGACAAGAACTATATTCGTTGGGAAGAAAAAGGCTACTTCTGAGTAAGTTGTTAATGCATGATTCTGTAATATTGTGCCAGAACACAGGTTAAGGTTTCTTGTTACTGACTTGTAACATGAAAAATGTTTATCAGGACAACATTTAGACTGGATTAGTGATGCACATGAAATTAGCTAAAGGTTTCTGCAAAGCCTAAGTTTTATTTTGTTATAACTATTGTATGGTGCCATTTATTGTCTTAGGGTGACAACTTCAGAACTAGCTAATTTATTTCCTTTAGTAGCTGTCACTTATGGCATTGTATTTATGTAACTAATGATGGCAGTGTAATTTATGTCACTGATGAGAGAACATAGGTTATGTCACTGATGGTGGCAGTGTAATTTAGGTCACTGATGACATTGTAATTTTATGTCACTTCTGGTGGTAGTGTAATTCATGTCACCGATTGCATTGTAATTTATGTCACTGATGATGGCAGTATAATTTATGTCACTGACGAGAGAATAGGTTATGTCGCTGATGATGGCAGTGTATTTTTATGTCACCGAGGCAGTGTAATTTAGCCATAGCAGTTGCTACAGATTTCCCTCAGGGTGTTCAGGCTTCTTGAATATCTTCTGAACAAATTAGTTCCTAAATACTTGGCAGAAGAAGGAACAAACGAATATAATTTCTTTTAAGTGACTACTTTGGATGTTATAAAATATGTGCTGATTGTTTTGCTGTTAACATGATATTGAATTAAATTGAATTAAACTAACTTTACTGATCATCAGCCATTAAGGAAATATAAGCTATAAAATGCGGGACATAGTTGCCAATTGGTTAGAGGGGTCACTTTGTAACACAAATAATATGGGTTCAAGTTTCCATCGACATGGTTACTCACAATTACTCAACGCCATCCATTGATGCTTGGTCATTGGATAGTGATACCTAATAATGCATAATAATACATACTTACATACATGCTTACTTACATGCATACTGAAATGGTTACACTTACATACATACATACATATACATACATACATACATACATACATACATACATACATACATACATACATACATACATACATACATACATACATATATACATAAATACATACACACATACATACATCAATGATAGCCAAGGGGCAAACTCAGAAGAAACCGAAGTGGTCCCCTTTTAAACTGTTACATAATCACATAAAGGTTGTTTTTGGTCTTCTGGCCATGATGGATTGTATGTTCACTTAATGACACATAAAGGTTGAGTGCTCTTATAATAGACAAAATGTTGTAGTAATAAAATGCAACAGTCTTGATTGAACAAATGTTTTAAATGTACCTTTAATAGTACACTTTTGTAATGAAGTAACTTGTATTATAATGATGTCACATGCTATAACTGAGCTAAATGTGGGTCTAAGTTTCTGACTTGCAATTATATTATAATTCACATTAGCAATGCACGTTATACAGAGGTTTCGGCCATCTTGCCAAGTGGGATTTTGTGTTAGGTCTACCATATGTGTCCTGCACTACTCAAATTGTAAAGTACATCATTTACTGCCTGCTACCAGTTGTCCATTGCAGACTAACACAGCCTTTTGCAACAGTAACATACTCTCAGATGGCTAAAAGTAGGCTTGAGTTCCACAATGATAATGTACACTGACAAATAGATAAGAATGGGGAGTTTAACGATGGTAGACAGTAACCATGTGACTTTGCATTTGTAGCACTTGTTCTTCAAGTCTGGCTCGGATTTTATGCATGCAGTTTTCAGAGGGATTGTCAGCCAGTCAAATTCACATATTTTGAATTGAGAGACTGTTCTTCCTACCAGTTGAAGATAGCAATAAATTCAGAATTATCTTTCTTGGGTGGTCCCTGATAAACAATTTGGTATCAGACTTGTGGAATAGTTTGGATGATTATACTGTCACAGTGGATACTATCTTAGTTTTTAAGAGGAAGCTAGGAAAATTGGGCTATTGAGCATTTCACGTTAATTGCAGTGGTCTAACACAGACTACGCATCTTCTGGACCATGTAAAAACCCTTGTTATGTTATGTTATGTTAATACTTCTGGAAGTTCTGTGTTTCTGTCTTCAGTATTCATCCTGAGAGGTTTAATTGATCAGACGCATGAGTACTTGCATAGCATACTTGCATACTCACATGCATTTATGTCTACACATATACATACATGTGCATTAGACCAACATTCTTGTCTACAGACCAAAACAAAAGTTTAATTTGTAGGGAGTGGAGTGTTTGGCCTTTGCAATAAGAAAATGTAGTTTTAATGTCCCACTTGGAAGAAAGATAAGATAAAAAACAACAATAGCTGAATCTTTACAAAGTAAATTGGATTCAGATGTAGTATAACAGTAAATGAGGTAGTGTTCGGATTTAGAAATCTTTGGCTGGAAAACTCTTAGTGGAATCGAATAGTTTCTGCAAGATTCTGACCAATGTTTTGATGAACACTTTAACAACAAGCTGCATTGATTTCCCAGTCACTTTTAGTACACTCTCATTGTTAAAGTGTTAAAGCATCTATTTGCTGGCTGTATATGACCTTACTGAAATGTATGTGATTTGTCAATATTAAGTCAAATCTAAGTTGCTATTCAGTTAAAGGCAGATTTGCAGATTTGACTTTTGTTAAGCCTTCTGGACATTGTGCATTCAATGTTGATGACTGCATATGAGCGCTTATTGCCTGTTTGGTCCATTTAATTTATTTATTAACGTGAGAACATAAAATTTGTGTAACAAGTCAAAGACAAGCTCACTATCCTCACTCTTTAAACTTTTATCTTGAAAGCTTCTCACTATTCAGACCCCTGCACTGCCAGCTCTACAAAAGGTCAATCAATCAATCAATCAGTTTGTTTATTGTCGTGAAGCACATATGACAAATACATGAAGAACATAATAATCAGTCTGCTACTATGTTATTTCTATGCCATTGTATATTATCTACTTGCATAAAATTAATGATAGTTAATGTTAGAGTGGCATCAAATTTCGAATATACCTGCACTGTCCTGCAGCCCATTGGTAATGTGTAGGCCTATACTGTATACTACCTGTAGGTAGCACTAGTAGCAATGAGCTAGCATGCTGATATGTTAATAGTTGATGACACCTAAGCTAATTTCTTGCTTGGGAGCTTCCTCACAGTGCTATTCTTGTTGTCAAGACTTACAGTAATTTCATTGTGATTATGTAACATGGTTGTCCGCTTCTTCTGATAGTGTGAATTATTAATAGTTGATGCTTTTGGGAACACCGATTTATTGCAGATTACCGGTAATTGGTTCTTAGTGAATTGGCATTGCTTTTACGCAGAATGCCAATGTGCACTTACAGTTTTTGTCGCATTTTGTCATGTACACTGAGGCCCGATGGGAAGATGATGGTTGTTATGCCAAATTTCAGCTTAAGCATTTCTGTACTCAGTCATAAAGTATGTGGAAATATCTCAGAGTTGTGTCTTCAATGATTCTACATTTTACTGCATGTATGAGACTTAGAATTTTGAAGTCCATGTGGATGTTTCATGATGTTAAATGACACGCCAAAATGGAGTTGATTTGGCAGTCCAGGTGCAGTAGAAATGGTCATGGAGTAGAGCAGGGATGGGGTATAGTTATTGTTTTTGATAAGTTCTGTCTTTTATTGACCCATTCGCTTCCTGTGATTGTGTCCAACCTGGGAATAAATCCCATTTGGAAGTTCAGCGGCCATAACTGATTTGATGTAGAAATTTGTTACGAACATTCGTGATGCATGATCACGCCTGACATTCTGTCAGCAGTGCTTAGCTGCCGAGCCGTGATGCCTCCATTTCAGAGCAACTTCTGAGCCAGCCGATTTATCGCTAATGCAAGGGCTTCATTGAATTTCTCTCAGAAGTCCTGAGCTTTACCCGCCAGGCTGCACAGTTCGATTTGAACTGCAACTGCTTTCCACAAAGCTCTACTGTCAAATGCAGTCTTAACTGAACAACAGTTGTTTCCCAGTAGACCAACGCTTGGTTATACATCTTCAGTTGTGGGTAAGTTCTAATTACCAAGTATCAGTTAATCCACTCAACAACCCTCCAATCTTTATTGGTCTGTAAATGAGTGCCAGTTGAAATTAGGGTGGTAAAAAAGATGTTCCATCTTGGACTGCTTTGGTTTTATTTGCACCTCAGTCAAATACTGCTTTAGCTTTGAGACTAAGCTTCTACAGAGGAGTGCACACATGCACAAGTATGTTACCCTTCTCCTTTTGTTGAACTGATGTTGAGTTTGAACTTCAATCAAAAGGCCTTTAAATATAGGGCCTACTAATCACTTCTTACATGTGTCATGCAAGCATTCCGTAAGCTAACCAGTTTCCATTGACTGAGTGTGGGCACTGGAATTTGAGCATTCAAGTGAGTCATTTAAATAAGAAAACTGCATCACACTCCAGTGACTCCACTATAAAATTAGTACTTACTAATTATATTAAGATTTATTTATGAATGTTTACATAATACATCTGCTAAGTACCATAGCAGAACACTGACTTCCTGGACATGTAGGATATTTTAACCTGATCTAATCTAATTTATGGGTATTACCTCCAGAGTGTCATTATTACCCTATAAAATCATAAGCCATCAACATATGGCCCTGAACACTAATCCTTAATCTGTAGTTTGAGCACTGACACAGAGATTCTGTAATTCCCTGAAAAGGTGCTTTAGTACTATTTGTTTGTGAAATGATTAATGGGATCCTGATATGAGGAGTTGTACTTAGTTTCAATCATGGTTTATAATTAGTTTCTAATTTGTATGTTAACTGGTTTTTTCATATAAAAATGAAAATGATTAGTGCTGTATGCCATCAGTCTAAGTTGCATAAACTAGAGGTAGCATATGGGTCACTAATGAAAGTGCACAATTCAACAGAATGGAGTTCACAAGATGCTGGTGTCCCGAGATATTCTATTCCCCTAAAGCATATCCCCCAGATGGAATAAACTGGTTTAGAGTATCCGTGGGGATAAACCATTCTATCCCCATCGTCATACGCATCACGATAGCCAAGACGAAAATCCAGTCAAAATCACCAAAAACGAAGTAAATTATAATTTCAGGTCGACGTACAAACGAAAGATATGCAACTTAAAATATTTTATGTGTACAATAAATCCAAATGGTACGACTGAATACACTTAGAAAACGCCAACAATGCAAACTAAACCGAATACTCCATTTCGCTAAGGAGGGTACTCATGTACGGGGGATACTCCATTTCGTGACACCGGCATTAAGGAAGGCCCCAAATGATAAAGTGATGTATAATAGAAGCTTAAGGGTGAATAGTAATAAAGCACAATGTCAAAAGGGCAAAAACTCGAACTGTCACGACTCAGATTCAAATTCGAAGTCCTGGACTCGAATTTGACTTGCTGACTCTGTTTCTGCATAAATAAATAGTGCTGTTTCTGAGTCACGATTTCTTGGCAGAACTGGCAACTGTTAATTGCCACGACTACACTTAGTGGAAGTGCATGCCTATTGAATGTGTGCTTAGCAGTGGAAAAATGCTTAAACGTCCTTTCGTGCCAGATTATCGAACGAGACTCTGTCTAATTTAGTATTTTAAAGTGTAATTTAAATAAATTACATTATCAATTCTTTCTGCATAAATAAATAGTGCTGTTATTTTTTCTATGCCATTGAATTGCATGTTTCAGTGTACTGTGATATTGATGGACTTGGACTCGATCTTTAGTGATTTGAACTTGAACACCTCTGAACTCGGACTCGACTCGGCTTAGATGGACTCAGACTCAACTCAGACTCGTCTTAGGTGGACTCGATTACATCACTGGCTAGGAGGTCCCTGAAACTAAAATAAAACTTCACATAAAAGAGATTTAGAGGAATGTCTAGAAGAAGGATAAACAGACTGACAGAGTCAATACCCCTACATATAGACACAGACTGACAGAAGGACATATTGGCCTACATACAGCCACAGATAGAGAGACACAGACCTTTACAGAACAGACTGACAAACGTAGGCCCTCTTGCAGACAGACTGACAGACAGACATACAAACTTGCATACAGGCAAGAGTACAAGGTAGTCAGAGTGCTGCATACAGAATTTGAAAGATACAGTAAAATATTATGGAAAATGATCATGTATAAATTGCCTCACTAACGACTTTGGCTAGTTTTAAAGTAAAATTGGCCTAAGACAACAACTTAGCAACAGGAAAAGTCTTAAGTTAGCTGAGATGACTGGTGTAGTACATATGTTATCATAACTTGTTGTCTTGATAAATAAATGAAAACGTTGTGGAAGAAAAGATGTTTAGATAAACTTAAAATTAAGTATATCGTCTTCTGTATTTCATGCATTATACCTGTTTTTGACCCAGTTTCATCTATGTGCATGTTTCTGAGACCATTTGTTTTAAAAACAGAGACATTTTGTAGTAAAATTACAGAAGTTGTAGTTCATTCCTGCTATCTTTTTAATGCACAACGATAACTCATTTGTTATTAAACTAAACTTCTAGCCATGTTGACAGTTATTTATAAGATTTCACACGACTATGCAGAATTTGCTGAATTCAAGTTTTTCATCAGGATGTCAAGATTTTGATAAATTATTCCTAAAAATACCTTGAGACTGTCTAAGCAGAAGAGAGGATTTGCTTCCAGTATCTGTGTAAGCAGACATCATCTATTAGTTTTTTTGGTCATTGTCTTGAATCATTTATGGATATCCTTGCTGTGTCTGGCAGGATAGTTTATCTTACCAAAACAATTATGTAACTGTTTACTGTGATCGTCAGGTTTCAGTTGTGTTGGCCAACACAGAAACACAACTATGAAATCTTTAGGAATAATTACTGTTATCAAATTCCTAGTATGTAAGTAAATCAAAATCTCTATGAAAACAACAAGATGACCATTTCTTGACAGATTATTCGCTGTGGTGCATGGAATTGTTGTGAAACAGCCTTGATTGAGGGGACTGGCTTGGTTTTGTGCTCTGTGCGAATTTGCATTCAGTGCCAGTGGGCTGGCCTGGGACCTGGAATTTAATTGGAACTGGAGGATGAAGCAGTCTCTAATGCATGTGATAAAGCCAGCGTGGTGCGCTTCCATGCAGATACCATTGTTGGAGAGTTGGGAAGAGCAATGAACTTTGTGAGAAATACAGCATAATGAGAGGAAGTGTGATGGAAAAGGAAAATCAATTTGCATTCCGAATGGAACAGCATCTCCCACTGTCCGCCAGAAATCGCCTGTGGAACACATGAGTTGTGTAGATGAAAGTAGACCAATGAATTCATCCTGAACACTTTCTTCAACACTATGCGGGATATAAGAAATAATACAAGAAAATTCCTGAAACTTACATTGTTGAGAGCACCTACCAATTCTGTGAATATTTTAAAGTAGTTAGGCCAGTTTATTCAGTTGAACGCAGCACACATGGTAGGGGGTATTCTAAGAGGTTTGCAAGCTTCCTGAAACTGAACTGCTTGAGAATTACTTTCAGCCATCAGTGTATTGAAATTTAAGTCCTACACATCACCAGGATGAAAGTTGCCAATGGAACAGTATTTCAAGGTTTTTTACTGGAAATTTATAGGACTACTTTAATTTCTTTTATTTCAGTTATTGTGTTAAAATTGAATACAAAACCATAGTCAGATATTGCAAATAATTAAAAAGTTGAGCAATAAACCAGGTATGAGTTATAACTCAGATTAACCAAGGACCACCTTATCACCTTTTGTACCAAACAAAACAATATCGTGAATAGTCGGTCAGAAGGAGAAAATGCTGGATGAGTTTATCGAGTCGTCTGGGATGGGGTTTGGACACAGTATTAATCAAAGTCACGAGTAGCAATTTCTTCATATACATATTTATATATAGGCCAAAAAATCATTATTCATTCAAAGTGGAAATGTAACATAAGAAAATGTAATTATTATTATTATTTATCAAGTAAAATGTTGTATAATAAGACTTTTGGAATAGTATTCCCAATGACTTACGGTGCCTAGATCTAATCAACATCTAACTATTTAAACGTACATTGCTTGCCTATTCGTTTGATAACGGTATAACTTGATAATAGTGTGTGTGCTATATATGTGTGTGCTATTTAACTAGTTAAGAGTTGTTAAAGATTAAAAAATATAGTATGATAACATAATTACTCAGTCTGCCAATCATCACATATAGAGATGAATGGGTGACCCCACTAGTTGGGACTTGTTCCCTTTAGGGTTTTCTATTCCCATTGTTTCTCAACCAGGAACATATGCTTGTATAAATATTATCTACGACAAATATCCGATCCATCCCACGAACTCACCAAAACCTCACCTATCTCTCCACAGGTTTTCCACTCAAAACTGAAAACACTACTTTTTCACAAACCCTATCCCAATTCCTTCTCTTCCCCTCACCTCCCTCACCATTTCAACTCTAAACATCCTCCTCCTTATCCGTCTGACTGTCTGCCTGCCTGACTCTCCGGATTTTGACCCTCTGCCTATCGATTTTGTTTTGATAAAGCACCTGTGAATAAGCTGGTTCCTGTGAGTTCACTTTTGTGGGTGCTCTAGAAATCTTGAGTTTACGATTACGATTAGGCCTACTCATAAAATTTGCTCTACGTTTGTTGGCAATCAAATTGATGGTTATGGTGATGGTTAAATGTGAATAGGGAGCATGAAGTCTGAATGTAAGGATCTGTAGAATTCCACAATTGTGAGCTTTTGTTGGTAAGATGCATGAAATTAGTTCTACAAAGCCACAGCATGGTAGTTGTATCCGAAGTGAGTGTTACAATAATGACGTATAGCATTTTCAATCAAATAGGACTTAAACAATAAAACGAGGATACCCAAATGATGCCAAAACGTAAAGGAACCAGTTTATAATTGTCTTAGATTGATAATAATTTAAGGGAATAATAAAAGACTAGGTTTCATTAGGACAATTACACCAGAGTTAATTAAAATGACTCTTTTGTATTAAACATGGGCTTCAGATTCGAACATTGATAAACTCCTCATATCAGTACAGTGATTTAGATTGGATAGGACAAGAGCAGGGACTGGAGGGCAATAGCCGGAAGAGAACATATAAGTCTACGGATAATATCGACAGTTTAAGAAACTTTATTTGCCACATGTTCGATATGTCCTCGCCAGTTGAGATGCTCATCAAGGATAACAGCCAGGAATTCGATTCCAGACGTTTGGCATAACTGGTTTATTATTGAGTTTTACATTAAGAGCAAGAGACTGTTGTATATTCCTTGTGGCTTGTGAATAGTACAAAATTGGATTTTTTTACATTTGTTCACATTTATTACATTTATTTATGAAGCCACATTGATAAGTTGAATAATTCCAGATTCATGTGATAGAGAAGATAAAGGTGTTTATCACAAAAAAGTAGATTTATCATATACAGACAGTACAAAACTGCAAGTCATAGGACAATTCCCAAAATCATTAATATAAATTAAAAATAGTTGAGGCATAAATTAGAACCAAGAGGAACCACAAGATATGGGTGACATTCTAGAAAGAATACCAGTCTAAGAGAGTTGTTGAAAGCGGTCAGATAGGTAAGATTTAAACCAGTCTAAGGCAAGGAAGACTTTTATTGTGTAGTTGTCATCATTCATTACTTTAGAGATGTTCTCAACGAATTGTTCTCAACTAACAGATAAATTACACCGGACCCTTGCTATAACATGCAGCAATATATATAACATGAATTTGGACATAACGCGGCCGTGATCATGGATCCCAAAGGTTAATTATGCACATGTGTGATCTATGGAACAAAATATACAGCTCATATAGTGTCTCTGCGCTGATATCTTTTCTCGTGAGTCGTAATTTACCGATCTGATAGCTGGAGTGATGGCCGTGTAATATACCTAGTTAGCTGCATGTTGACGTCTATCTGTAAGAGACTTGCTGGCATCATCACCCTTGTAATGGGAATGTCTGTGGTATGGCGCCATATAAATTGTCGTTATTATTATTATTATTTTGTTGTTGCCCAAGGTAGGAAAATCCCTCACGCTCTAAGAAACTAAAGCTTATTATTATTATTATTATTATTATTATTATTATTATTATTATTATTATTATTATTATTATTATTATTATTTATTATTATTATTATTATTATCATTATTATTATTGTTATTGTTATTATCGCCATTAGCTTAGCTGCATTGCTGAACTAATTTACTTTAATCTATAGACGATTGTTAGATTTAAACTGCTAGACAGTGCGATGGAAGAACGCCAACTGCTGGCCGTAGCTGGTTTAGAGACAGCTCTGAAATGGTAAGAAATAGTTATCCAACCTACGAACATCATTACATTGTGTGTCCATGTAGTCTGTTGAATTTTTGCTAAGCGGAAGCACATCTGCAGTGAGAAACAAGCACAACTCACTGATGTCTTTACAGAAACCTAGTTTAACTGCTTCGATTAAATATCCAAATTACAAAAGAAATTCTTGATTGTTTACTATTTCTTGCAATTAGAAGTTGATTTTAAAGTGTTGCATGTGTACTGTATTGATCTAAATCATTATTTTAAACCAATAAAGTACACATGCAACAACTTAAAATATAATTATAATTAATGCTACCAAAATTAGCTACCGCATTCCACATGCGTAGATGGAAGTTCATGGCCCCTGAAAGCGGAAAATCAAAAAGTAGAATACAAAGCAATCAGCCCATTTATTTAAAAGACCACTTCCATTCCAAATGCAATCTAGAAGTAGGCAGAATTTTGTGACCGCCTTTGCAAGTCAAACGACGCCCGATTGAGAATGTTGTGAACTTGTTTTTCATGACCATAGCGAATTCTTGCTGCCATCAGCCCACTATAAACACAGCTATATAGACATGTACAATTGTACGTGAGTGCAAATTACCATTTCAGTATAACACGGTCCTCGTTATTACACGGTAGTTGATGTGGATCACAAACCCCATGTTATAATGAGGGTGTGATGTAGTAGAATCATTCTTCTTGAAATCAGACTGTTCATTTTACAGACTGTTCATTTTATAAAATATTGTATTTTAGAAATAAACATTTATCTTTATCCCCATAAAGACTTGTGCACTTCTAATCTCATGGTCGCCTAACCAGATAGTGAGTATTGATAACACTGAGTTATCATATCTTGCTGCTGATGTAAGTCACCCAGCAGGACATCTTACTCTGTGGCATCCAATACAGAAGACAGTAGAAGAAGAAAGGGACATTCTACTGAAACAGTCGTTCTGAGACTCATCTCGGACATATGCATTGCCATTGATTCTAGTCATGTCACGCACTCCTAGATGTAAGCTTTTGACGTGGATGATCATGAAATTTTGATCAAGCATCTTGTGACCTCTTTTTAATCAGTGGATGACCTTTGGATTGGCTGTGCTCCTTCCTAGATGGACTACCAATTACAGCAGCTAGGACTGCATGGCTTGGATACCAGTGCCAACCAGTGACCTGCAAGGCTCAGTATTCAAGCTGCTTGTTTAGATCATCGGTGCGACTGATTTGACTCAACTTCTCGCTTATATGGGAGCACAGATTCGCCAATATGCTTATGATGTACATTCTGCTACTCATATGATGCCACTCGGCCACTCAGGATCCTGAGTGGCCGAGTGGGTTGGTGCCTGCTCGTCACGCCGGCGCCCCGGGTTCGCTTCCGGTCGGGTCGGTTTATCAGAGATTAATTTCTCGGATCTTTACTGCGGGTGGCTCGGTCGCATTATAAACGTGGAGTACAATACAACACACAATACAACACATCACAATACAACTGGGGCGCGGTGGTATAGGTGTATGTTCGGTGCCTTGCAGCTGGAGGGTTGCGGGTTCGAATCCACCTCAAAGTCGCGCGTAGGGACCCTGGGCAAGTCCTTCACTCGCAATTGCTCATGCGCTTTGGCGTGAAACTCCGATTCAGCGTTCGCGCAGTAGTCGGGAGCGCCTCTGAATGGGAAATCTGGTAGGGGCGCTATAACAAGTGTTCAAATACAATACAATACAATACAATGTGTCTTCTACACATTCAAGTGTTTGTCTTCTACATGTTGGATACTGTGGAAGTACATAAATGGATGTCATCTAATTAGCTGTTAATGAATCTGACAAAGATGAAGTTTATGTGACTGGGCACATGACAAGTGCAGTCAAACTCTGACAAAAGTATGATAAAGTTACAATTCCCTGATTGGAATCAACAGCTCATCATCTGCAAATGAGGCTGCTTCCTGATTGTGGATGACATTTTTTGCAGGTTCTGCTTTGACCAGTTGTGTCAGGTATGGGTCATATGGCACAATCTTTGATTCACCTGTTTGTCTTAATGTGCCTGGATTACTGTAGTTCAATGCTTGTGAACCATTTTGTGCCAGTTGAATCCACCCTAAACTGTAGAGGAACGCTATCCACCCTAAACTGTGCCAACCGATTTGTACCCATTCGGCCAAAATATTTATGTATGTCTTAATAAATGTGTGGGACACTAGTCTGGCTTCCTGTTGCTAAGCAAATTTCCTTTGAGATCATCTTGTTGGCATGTGCCTCAATTGTTGGCACTGCCCGGCATACATCAAGGAGCTTTGTGTTACAGTCTCAAGTCAACTGGATCGGTGACTGTTGTGCTCTGTTACCCATGGAGATGTGCAGGTGCTGTGCCTGTGCACTTCAGGTCAAGTCCTTCATTACTTCTTATGCATTGGATCGTCCTCATTGAACAGTCTTCCATTTCATTTACACGCTGTTGCATTTGGTTCTGTACAGGAAACATTTTCAGACTGTCCTAGAACACTCTTTAGATTCATTAGATAGCCATGTGTGCAGCACTTCTGTAAGCTACTTAAAAGGTGCTATATGAAGTGTATTGATGCTTACATACATACATACATATATACATACATTAAACAAGTATCAATGTAGGCCTGCAACTACGGGTATAACTGTTTACAGCTATTATGCTACACATTTTTTCTTAGTTTAGTTTTCTGCCAGATCTGAATAATAATTGTAGTATGCATATTGAATTGGTGCTAACATTCGTTGGAGAGACAAATGTAACTCTCTGACATCAACTGCAGGCCTATTTAAGCCAAAGAATGCCTTCAGGATCTCCATTTTTTTGTATCAGGCAGACAAACTCGGTTTCTCGATTGGCTTGGTGTAAAATGGCCCATATAGATTGATCCAGGAATCCTACTTTCCCATTAGAGGAACGCTATCATTTCTTATTTCAGTCTTAAATTGCACACCCGCTGAAACTGATGCTAAGACCTTGTTTTTTTTATAAGTGAACTCTTTGAAGCCATAGCTATTATTCTTATTTATAACTGTGGTCCACATTGACACCTGTACAGGTACTTATTTTTGGCAAATCCATGTTTATATACTATATTTACTATAAGCTATCATTTATAATACAATAATTATAGGTATACACTTAATCTACATCTTACTTTCAGAATGTGTAATGGCTACATTTGTAGCTATTAAGGTATAATAAATGAATTACTGGCTTTGCAGGGTACACAGGCTGAGATGCCCTGTGGGTGTTGCTTAACCCAAATTGAGAAGGGGCATCTTAGTCCACATCAGGACACTTTATGCATATGTGGCGCATGAGATCAGAGTCGGAAAGGAGATCCTGGATATTTGTGAGACAGAGTTCAGAGTATCTACGCATGCATCGAAGTCACTGGTTATTATTAGTACAGAAGGAGAAGAAACGGGGAATTCAAGCAGTGATTGGAATTCGGGGAAAGAGTAAGAAAATGAAAGGGAGGGAGGGAGGACAGTATATAGTAAAGAAGACGAGACATCGATTTCCCGCATACAAGGGTAACTATGAGCTTTTAAAAGAAGAAAGAAAAAAGAATAAAAACAGAAAAAAATATATTTTTTATATCTTTTATGTCTTTATGTATGGATGAAGTGGGACGAAACAGAGCGTATCAGAAACAAGCATATATGTATGTGTAGATAAGGCTGGTTGCATAAGATAAAAGGAGTAGACATCATTGGAATGGATTCGAGCAGTTTATGAAATGATGTGAGGAGATGGCTGGAGAGGTAGGGCATGGTGAATGACCATGTACAAAGAATATTGACGATGATAATGACCATTTTTGATGATCTGAATGGCATGTTTATTATTAAACCTTAACCTCTTGCAATGGTGTAAAAGTAAAGAATTGTTCTACATTTCAATACTGGTTGCTCAATGGAAGTTTTAGTTACAGGATTCAACAATGTCATATTCAGGAGGAAGTACTGAAAATTGTGAAACCAAGATGATGAAATGGGTGGGTGGAAAATGAGTATCAATAAAACGAAATTGTCATGTAGCCATCTGGTTCTGCAAAATGGCTCAGTAAGAAATTTTCACATTGACTGAAAAAACTGGAATTCTCTAAATTCGTGTAATCTTGTTCTCTTTCAAGTTCGACACTTTTATCTGCAGCCAGTTTTTTTGGGTCTGATTGATTAAGGTTTGAAGTGCATCGACAGTATTGCACAGTCAGGCAATCAAGCCAACCAGCAACCCAGCCAAACGATCAGCCACCAGTAAGCATGTAAGCTAGCCAATCTGCCAGACCACCAAGCTCAGAGCTTCTGCCGCATCTGTTACACACAAGTATCTGGAACCAAGTAAAGAAAACTCCTTGTAGGACTGCACGTCTTTGTAATGGATGTCCTAATTTTGTCACTGCTCATAATGTCTATAAGTTGCCCATACCATTGGTTACTTGAAGTTCATTAACTTTATTGGTCCACGTTTGACTATTCATTCACCGACGACCACGAACGAGTCTATTAAACCGTGTGCGTGAGCCCATTCTGCACTCGTGCTTGCCCAGCCAGCGAAGCTCAATCATTCCACTGCAAGCATGGCAAGATCACATCATGGTACAATCGGACGTAGAGATCCTATCGGAGGTGCTAAATCTTTTGAAGGGGACTCGTCTCATTCCACGAGCGTTCCCGTCTTTTTTCGCAATTGGTTTACCGAGACAACCGGGCTGGACAGAGGGAGCATGATGCACAGCTGCCTCCCTTTAATTCATTGTAATTGCATTTGGTCCGTATCTGTGACGTTTGAAAGAAGATAATGATAGCACGGGCGCTGCATTGTTTTGCTTTAGTCTGTCTTCACTGCTCTCATTTGACCTTCGACATTGGATACAAACCAAAAATGAAGAGTACGTAGATACTATGTGAACCAGCACAATTGTAAAAATATTACAGTTTTCCTTTCAAAGCAATCGAAATTGCAAAACTTCATTGCATCTCTAGCTTTATATTTCCTCCAATTTTACATGAAGAGCCAGTTTCGAGAAATTTGATGCATCAGTTTAATTATAAAAGACTTCAGTATTTGAATCGTTGACCAAGTGATGGATGGATAGATGGATTGGCGGATTCAATGGCTGACTGACTAACTCATGCACAGTTCAATAATCTGATGAATGATTGCACTACTCACTGGCTAAGTGACTGACTGACAAAGTGCAGTCTCTTTGGTAATCTTATTTTGCAATTTAAATGAATTGCTTATTTATACACAGACGTGGTGGTGTCTAGGTTGAAAGATATTTTTGCAGACATGAATACCCACGTGATAAGAGCAATCTGACAACAGGGTCACATTTAATTATGGGTTGGGTGGCTCAGCAATGACTTGTCATTTCACCATGATGTATCATGATTCAAATCTCTGGAGTTTTTGATGTGCCACCATCTGATTCAACAAATGGCCACCATTTGTTTGACTGGATAACTGCTTTACTGGACACTTCAGCAGTGTCATTAACATAATATGAAATCACTCAGTGGTGAATTAGTTGACTGGTTCATTGATTGGCTGATTTATACATGAAGTCAGCTTCACCTGATTTAACCTTTTAATGACGAGCATGTACTAAAAGTGAGTGGGAAACCAATGCAGCTTGTCACTGAAGTGTTAAGATCATCTCGATGACCTCATTACCAGAATAAATGAGATGCTGATATCCTAAGGGAATGACCAAAGGAGTGGCAAACATGTTTTCGTCTACATTTTAAGAAACCTGTATTATGCACTTCACTTAATTTCCGCCGACCGTGTGCTAATCAATGGTTCTACAGACACCCTGCCTCTGCAAACGAAGGAAGCTCAGGTGTGTCCCCGAGGTCGGCTGTGAAGGCATTGTTATCCATCTGCTTTGCTCCTATCCGATGACTGTTTACCCAATTCAAAAGCAGCCACCACTGTCTTCGGTCAGCGAAAGAAAATTAACTCTAGTCTCCGGGCACATGACGGTGAGAACCGTGTCCGCTGGTGGAAATGTGTTCATTTCAAGCCGATTCCCACTGCGTAAGCGGAACGTCACTCAAGCCTCGGCATTCTCCTTCTATGTTTCGCGACCAACTCTGTGGTAGTCGAAGCTACAGTAACTAGCTCATGAAAATGCTACAGATCCTTAACATCAAATTCCAATGCCATCGGTTAGGTACTTCGTTCATTTGACATTTAAGCGACGCTAACTCTGCTTAGATGAAACAGAAAGCAAATCATGCACTGAGTACACTGTTGGAAAAGAAAGTATTTTCTTCTTTTTTAGACTTAGGTTTGAATTAATGCAGTAAAACTGGACATGAATTGCACGTTTCCTGGAGAAATCTCCCAAAAAATGTGCTTTGTAAAAGACCATGATTGCTCAAACTCGATCCTTTGCCATAATTGGACCCTCTTTATGGAATGCCCTTCCCTTCACTCTGCATGAGATTTTCCTTTCTTCATCTCTCTCTCTCTTTAAAACCTGTTTTATCTCTCGGGGTTTTCACACTGGGAGCGCTACTGAATGGCCACGGCTGTGAGAGGCGCTATATAAATTACTAATTACATTACATTACATTACAAACATACATACATACATACATACATACATAGTCATACATACATACATACATACATAGGTGCATGCATACCTATTCAGCTAGGAATCCATTTAAAATTCTGCCTTACAGATCATTAAGTACCGGTACTACATTTTAACCAGCTGACCTATCTCTGTCCGATGTACATGCCTCTGAGTAGTTTTCCTACATAAATTTCTTAGATAGATAGATGCAAATAGATGTTGCACTCAGTCAATGGACACTGTGAACAGTGTTGGGCTCTTGGGCATTTTTGGTCACTGCTCAAAACTTTGGAATTTGGAATTGTTTTGTCAATTCTTTGATGTCCAAAATTAAGACTCGTCTCTGTCGACTTGCATACCCACTGTAGCCTGCTTCTGCTTCTTTCGCCAATTTATCAGGCTTCAAGTTGGCTGATCCAATGGATTGTGATTTTTTATTGTGAAATAGTTCCAGTGGAATGAAGACAACAAATGTTCTGATGTAACTATATCGCAATACACTGGCAGTCATCTTTGCCAACCTCCATGGCTATGATGGCTGCTGTCTCTAAGACTGGGCGAGTGTAACATGGTGTATATTTATGCATTAGGTAGTTAGTCACTTAACGGAAAATTCTGTAGCACAGTACAAGTACCTCTCAAATGTGCTACTTGCTAGCCTATAATTATGATCATAGCATTCTGTAACACTTTAACGAAGAGCTGCATTGGTTTCCCAGTCAATTTTAATACACTTTCGTCATTAAAGTGCTAAGTATAACGAGTCCTTTGGTAAACTTACAATGATCAGATGACTGGAAAAACTGTCCCTCGCAGGTCTTGTGCCCACACGTATGTAATGAACTTGGACATAAATCTAATTATTCAGTTTCAGAGGCAGTGATCTTGTTTGACAGGTGGGGGGCACTTTTGAACTGGGTCAACATTTATTCACGCATGAGTGGAAAAAATCTTTTTTGTGCATGGAAAATGCTTAAAAAAACCAAATGGCAGGCACTTTGTAACGGCGTGTAGATATATATTTTCATATCACATCACATGCAAGCTAATTTAAATCCAAGGTGAATTGATTTTATTAGTTAGTTACACTTTAGCATACTGAAGGATGAAGTCTGAGTGTCTGTAAACATGATTTGAGAAAATAATTTGCTATAGTGCAAAACAATATGAACAGAATAATAATAACAAAACTCATGAATTCTTGTTAGCAGTTGGTGGCAACATGTTGACCTGTCAGTTGCCTGATCTCAAGCAAGTATTTAGCTAAAATAGCAATCAAAAAGTTTCTTTAAAATTTGGGGGGACAACTGTATACTGTGTCCCCTCACTGTTGAAGGTGAGGGACATGTCCCCCCCCTTGGGATCGCCGCCTCTGTATCAATTTGCAACTATTCAAGTTTTATCTGCAACATGAAATTTTGAATTATCTCCTTACTTTAGTCGAATTTGAATTTTGAATGGTATTTTGAAGAACAGCTGTAATGCATGTTTGTATTGGAATGCTGCTCATAAACACTGCTCTTGGATATGCTACATTAATGTAATTAATTTAAGGAAGACAATTTAAGTTATATAGCACAGCTCATTGTAAAGTAATTTAAGTGGCACTCTAACGACGAGCTTGAACTAAAAGTGACTGGGAAACCAAAGCAGCTCGTTGTTAAAGTGTTAGAGAGTTGTGTGAACGCTGTCACGTGTCGTCGCTCTACTCTATCGATGCAACTTTGTCTAGAGACTCTTAACATCCGCGCCATCTTCAGCTATCTATGGGAATCCGTTGGTTGGTGGCACGTGTGTGCATGAGCCCGCCACTTGTGACTCTTTCAGCCTACTGTGTATGGTTTTGCTAACTGATGTAATATATTCTGTTCGTAATGACATTTAATATCATAAAGGCTAGTGCAGAGATTGCCTCTGAGTAGATACCTTGAAGGGGTGCTATATAAATGTTCAATTACATTATGTTACAAGAATGGATAATTACGCTTCTTTCTCTGTCTTGTGTCCTATGTCTTTCACCTTCTGATAGCATCACTGTCTCAATAAACTTATTGACAGTTACACTGATGAATTACCAACTGATGCTGTTTTGCGGTTCACAGGGCCACGTGGAAATAAGCGATCGAGACGCCAGTGACTTGCAAGTCAAAGTCATCAAAGAATTGACAGCTGAGGAGGATCCATCTTCAGTTCAGTTCAGTCATAAGAAGGTTGACTTAGAACACGGAGGTGCAGTGCTTATACTGAATCTGGTGAGCAAGAATTTGATACTCATCTGTTTCTCTTTCACTAAGTTGAGTCGCCAAATGTGTTTATGTTACTTCAGTCCATTGGTGATTGATCAGGGTCTGAAGTACAGGCAAAAGTAATGCTTTATTTAAAGACTTAAGTTGATAAGTCTTCTGATTGATCAGGGTCTATAGTAAAGGTGAAAGTATCGCCTTATTCCAGGGATAGCGAACCTCTTTTAAAATGCCAAAATGATGCTAAAACATTGTAAAAAATACTGTTGCATGCCCCTCGGAATTTTGCAGTATACAGTTGTTTTTATCATGTAGGTTTTAATTGACAAAGCGTAAAAAATGAATTAAAAGACATTATTTCAAAGATGGTTTTAAAATGTTGTTAAAATAAGGTCCTTCATAAAAGAAAATGTAGATTCCTACAGTGGCTTTCTAAGTTTGAAATTTTGGGGATGCTCCAAATTCCACGTATCTAAAACATTGGTGCACATGCCACTTTGGGCATGGGTGCCATAGGTTCGCCATCCCTGCCTTATTCAAACACTTATGTAGCTATTTCTTCTGCTCAGATGCCTGGTTCAGTTGTTTGAGAGGTTGCTTGACTGAAGCAGACACATAGCAACCAGCAACAGAACACTTTTAGCCTCCATCTTGTGTTGGTACTTCTTGGATGGTCGCTGATCCAGTCATTAACCTTGCTTAATGTTGCATTACTTGACTATGCTACCAGCATAAGAAAAGATGCTCCACTGGTTGATCAGTCCATATTTAATTGAGGATGATATTTTTTATTATTAGTATTCATTCATTTCAGAGATTTATATAGCGTCCCTTCAAGATTATCTACTCAGAAGCGCTCCCGACCCAACCCCTGCTAAAGAGAACAGTCTTGAGGTTAGAGAAGAACGTGATCGCAAGGGCTCTAGGCATTAGATGTAGATCCACAGGGAGCCCATTCCAGATTGCAGGGTATGCTGGTTAATGGCAGTGAATAGGACATTTTGAAGAATTATATTTACTTCGTAATTGTAGAGGTGAAACTGCCTTTAAAATGTGGAAAAGATTGTTAGAGTTGTTTGATGTCCTCAGATTTTCAAATATGTGCACTGAAAGTAATAAAATGATTAACTGACAAAATTCCTATGAATTAAAACATATTTGAATTGTGGAAAGGAAAAGATTGTAACTCACATGGTTTAAAATATTTTAATAAAATGTTGATCTCTTTAGTGAGACTCAAGATGTATTCCATATCCACCCTGAATAGAGCATATTCAGTAAAAGGTATATGCCCTAAGAAGTTTAACAACACTCATGTTCCGTGATCACTTGACTACATCATTATTTTACTTTGGGTATACCTAGTATACTCTTGGGGCTGTTTCAGTTTCTTTTCCATAAACATGCAAATGCTAGGATGAAATGATAATATGGAATACAGGAATTTTGTTTAACCCTTGAATGACGAGAGGGATTAATTTTCCATGCATTATAGTACACACTCGTCATTAAAGTGATAAGTGGTTGTTGTGACCTTCAATCCGAAGGTTGTTACTGTGTGCTACAGTGTACATGAGAAAATTATGATAAAGAGCAATATCATGTGATGTACTGTTTTACATAAAGGAAGTCTGACAGGTATTGTTCTAAATTTAAAGCATTGTCGAAAACAATGCAGCAATGTTTGGGGTACTCTGAAGGCGGATGGTCAGTACTAGTGGATGTCTCTCCAGCCTGTGCCTGTGTTAGCTGGGAGATCTGGATTAGTTATGTAACCTTCCAGCAGTTTTAATGAATTTTAAGAGTAAATCTGAATTGTTTTGAGTGTGTGATTTTCTGCAGTTAAGGAACAAATGCAACCAATTTATGGCATTTGGTTATGACTTTAATTAACAATTAGTATGTGTAGTTTAAGTTTAAAATAAATGGGGAGTTCAGAGTTGTGCTTGAAATTGTAATTACTAGCATATTCCAACATTGCTCATGAGTTATGTTGCAACAAATATAAACTGGTGCCATGTGACTTAAGAATTCTTGTGTCCCATGTGTCTTAAGAATACTTGTGTTCCATATGACTTCAGAATTCTTGTGTTCCATATGACTTAAGAATACTTGTGTTCCATATGACTTCAGAATTCTTGTGTTCCATATGACTTAAGAATACTTGTGTTCCATATGACTTCAGAATTCTTGTGTTCCATATGACTTCAGAATGCTTGTGTTTTGTATGACTTTCTTGTTAAGAATTCTTGTGTTCTGAATTACTTAAGAATTCTTTCTTTTCCATATGACATTGGAATTCTTAGTTTGCCATATGACATTAGAACTCTTAGTTCTTTTCTGCTAAACTATAACACACCCTATACAGTATATATGTCTAAGTCTGCATATTTAACTAATTTATTGA
Organism: Aporrectodea caliginosa; assembly: GCA_020284085.1. NCBI lineage: Eukaryota > Metazoa > Annelida > Clitellata > Crassiclitellata > Lumbricidae > Aporrectodea > Aporrectodea caliginosa. The sequence continues at coordinate 299,048 of JACEVL010000405.1, forward strand.
GTTTGCATGTAAGTCCTGAATTTCTTTGCAGTAGAGAAATATCTGGCATCAGGTTTAAATTGCCTTTTCAGCTGATGAGTTGCTCTATTCAGCAACTACTTTTCTGAGGTTTGTACACTCATCTTTTCCTCACAGAACAAAAGATATCTCCTTGACATTATCCCTACATACCTTCTGAAAAAGTGCTTTGGTGTCTTAGGTCCAACCATGTCAATTATTCACTTCTTGTTGGATGAAGGGTTCTTTCCATCCACCTTTGCTCATGCATAGTTTATCCTTTAACCTGCTCTAATTTCAGACCCATCTTCACATTGAATTTTTCATAGAAAATTCTTGAATGGATAGTTTTTATCTGCAGTCTTGCCTATCTTTGAACTCTCTATATATCCCCTTTCAACCTGCATATCGTAAGTTTCACTTAACGGAATGCGCACTCTGCTGTTTACAATGACATCATGAGCTCCATGGACGTGGGTGGGTTGACAGCGCTTGTTCTTCTCGACTTGTCTGCTGCTTTTGATATTGGAGACCATTCACTTCTTTTGTATTTTCTTCAGCCTTTGTTTAGGTTTCTGGAAATTATTTCGTAATCGTAATCATAAACTCCAAATTTCTAAAGCGCCACTTGAAAGCGAAGCACATGCACCAGTTTATTTATGAGCACTGTCCAGTGCTTTGCTAACATGTGACGTCCCTCGGGGTTCAGTGCTTGGCCGTCTTCTATTCACAATGTACACCTGTGCAGCTGTTATCCATTGCCTTTGAGGAGGTGCAGTCTTGGTGGACTGCTAATAAGCTCCTTCTTAACACATGGAAAACTGAACTTTTCTGGTGGGCACTCCACAGCAGCTGAAAAAGTTTGAATGGCTTAAATCTTTTAAACTGAGTGATTCTCTTATTCAGTGTGCTGAATGCTGATTCTGCTCATAACTTGGGAGTTGTCTTAACTTTACTAGGACCTTCACTGTCAGTGGTATTTCTAAATCAGCATAAATGCATATTCATGATTGACACAGAATTATGCATCATGTTCCTATGTCTGCTAGGCAGTGCCGTCTTAAGGCATGGGCATGCTGGGCAATTGCAAGTGCCCCACGATTCTTGGGGCCCACAATTAAAAAGACCAGAAAAATTTCTGCGTGCATGACCTCCACGCGTTGCATAATTGAAACTGCCCAGGGCCTACAATGCTGTTAAGAAGCCACTACTGCTACGATATCTCTCTGGCAAATGGATTGGTCTCCAGTCGTTTGGATTACTAAAACTTGTTTTTTTTCTGGCATTACAAAGTCAAATTTACAGAGGCTTAAGAGAATGCTAAATTCTGTGGCTACAGTCATAACTAATGCATCAAAATATGATATATAACCTCTGTACTTAAATCATTGCATTGGCTTCCAGTTCAGCAGGGAACCTGTTTCAAACTGTGGCTTATGGTTTTTAAAATATTGAACTCTAGCCAGCCATAGCATTTAAAATCAGTCCTTATTCATTTGCATTATCACTACTCAACAGGTCTTTCTCTGGCTTCGCCAAAAAGTAGAACAGTTCTCGGTGAATGAGCTTTTGGGCTGCTAGTCCTGGTTTAGGGAATTTACTCCTTGTATCTTTTCATTCTGCTCAGTCACTTGTTCTCTGCTGAAGACTTATCGCTTTAACTTTTCATTTTGAGGGCGATGTATTGGAAGAGTTATTTCCATTGTTAAGATTGTACTAAGTTATTGCTTGTTATTTGGCGGCCCTGTTTAAGCGGGGCTCTGATCTGTCTGGATCTCTCGTTTATGCCCCAATATCCTGCTAATATTTCGTGTTCAGCTGTGTTTTCTTTTGTCAATTTTTGAATCAATAGATAACGTTGAATGAATTACTTTAAAAAATTGCTTATCCACCATAGACTGTCAATCTTTGGTAGACAGATATTCAGGATGTTGAGCCGATTACGGCTTGGTTTGGTGTGCCATCGGTTGATGCCTTGTGCATTAGATACCAGCACTACAAAAATTGCTAATTAATGATAACCATAATTATGTATATGTCTTCCTGTTTGTAAGCCTCTATTTCATTTGGGTTTAGGACAGATATCCTCTGAACAAATTTCTACAACATTACCATAGACCTTTTCAGGACAGTTCTCCACTGTGATTGCCTGTCCTGCACTTTCTATACATAGCATGTAGATTTATATAATGAAAGGCATCATGAAATGTTATATTTATTGTGTTTATTTATTGTGTTGCTTGTAATAACTATATTGTTACTAGAAATTTAAATCTCAAGCTCCATAGTGTTTGAACATTAGAGGTTTATGCTTTTTATTTGCTGCATCGCAGGACCACTGTGTAAAAAATTGACACATTCACTAAGTCATTTACTGCAATACTTATAAATAAGTGCATTTGAATGCACACTGATTCCCATGACTGCTTTTTGATTGCTAAGAAATCTGGATATTATGCTTATGATAGTGCAGGATAATTGTCACAAGATAAGTTTAATAAGGGTTAAAATTCAACAAGATGGTGACTGTATGTGAAGCTTGGCTGGAAGTAAATTGGCCGGCTACTAGGGACATGCAACAGCCTGTAAATAACGACCTGGACCTCTGTGAGCACCACTTGTAATACTTTCTGTACATTTCACATCTAGCGCCTTCGTGAGTTTCTTGTAAGGCGCTATATAAATGGTCATATACATATATTTAGGCTTTCAAGTGCATCTTAAAAGGCACTATATAAATGTTTTGATACATGCATAACTTATAGTAACATCCGCGTTTAGCTTGAAATGTTTCCTTCTTTAGGCCTAACAGGCATAATTGTTGTTTATTTATAATACTTTCTTCATTTACAGATGTGAAGTGTTTGTATTTTATTTCCACTTTGTGAACAGAAAATACAAAATACTTATATCTTCTTTTATATCTTCTTTGTACTGTAGTAGATATATATTTGCATGGCAAGTGATCACATGGAAAAATTTCAAAGGGTTTGCCCGCAGGAATATGCTGGGAAAATTGTCCAAGGCAATGTCCAGGGGAAATGTCATGCCACATTCCTGGTTTGCATATATAATGGATATGCAGGGATGTCTATACATGTGGCATATATGGTAAATGATTGCCAATTATGTAAGCTCTCAGTTTTCAAACACTTACCGAACAATGCCTTGCATTTTTTGGCTAGCTTTAGGGACTGTGGAAAAACAATTGTCATGCAGTTTGAGAAATTCTATACTCTGAAAATTTTTTGGGGACATCTCCCATTTTTTAATATGGGGAGGACAAGTCCTTTTTATACTGTATGGTGTTTATTTCAGTTATCTTTATTACTCCAATATTAGGCGTCGTGAGGGTTCATTATTAGAGCTGTGGAATTTCACGATTTATCAAACCTACTGCATTTACTACTTAAGCAATAAAAATGTATTTCATTTGAATGTTTGTAAATCTACATTTTAAACAATTGACAAGTTTTATATGGTGCAGATTGATTCTACAATAACATGGCTTTGTAATAACATATATCTAAAACATTTCCATTGCTTTTTATCACTGTCAGAATCACGGCAACGTGTATTCCCAATTACTTAAGCTTGAGCTTAACACTTTAGAGAGTTACTTTAGAGAGTGTACTAAAAATTACTCAGAAACCAATGTAGCTCGTCATTAAAGTGTTTAGCACTTCTATTGTATCTACCGGTACCCTAAATTCTTTGATTGTGGGTCCTGCAATGTTTTTGAGAAATCTCTATTTGGCCACAGATTACACTGTGCAATGCTGATCAAAACAACTTTCCTGTAACCGTAGATTATCGGAATTTCACAGCACCACATAAAAGTTGATTCATGGAGATCAGTGTATTCAGAGCTGATACAGCGAGGTTTTTGGGTCTGTTTCAGTGTCAGTTGATATAGTGCTAATTTCTGTCCAGAGGCAATTCTGTAAGCTTCCGTCTCAATCCTCCTATTCTCTCTTGTTTACCAGTGTTGTTTGCTCATATTTTCCACCATCAATACCACCTTCCTACACGATTATCACTTAGACCTGCAAGACAAATAGTTAACGGAGAGAGATTGGGTTTTAATTAATGACCAGATAAACTGGAGAATCATTTAGTCCGTTTAAATGTTGCAAGTTTATGCATTGAATTTCTTTTTATATGGACTGTCAGAGATTTGTGCTGTGCAGTTTGAGGTAAAAGGGCTTGCCTAGTGAAATGCTGTTGGCTGACAGAATTGGAAACTTATCAGGGGCACTTTGTGTAAGTCTGATGTTGGTTCGTTGATTTGTGATTTGTGTATCATACTCTCACACAATGTATTTTGTTTTTCCACTGTTACTACTGCAAAATATTATCCAGAAAAAGGTCGATCCAGCCGCAGCGGGTCCAAATGACCCTTTTGGATTGACCTTTTGATATGTGCATTCATCTACTGGAATTTTTTCTTGAATTTGTACTGATTACTGTGATCTTATGGTATTTGATGCTCTGTCAATAAATGGCTTACTTACTTACTAGTAGATTAGCTCACTAAAGTACATCACTAAGTAGTTAGTTTGCCCAGGTGACGAGTCTGTTGAAACTTAATGCCAATCTTTACAAATTTATTCTCTGCAATTTTTGTGTTTTGATGCACTTTAGACAATACAAACTGAGAATGAGAGAGACAGAATGAAGGAAACAAAGAACAAATGAATTAAGTGGTGATTTCTAATTTTGAACAAGTGCAGTTATAACTTCAAAGTACCTTGTGGTCCTTCTGGATAATATCTACTGCTGCAGATAATTTTGGTGTTATAAATTTGTGTAACTGCAGACACGGACATGTACACTTAAATGTGTGTGTGTGTGTGTGTACAGACACGGACATATACACTTAAATGTGGGTGCACAGACACGGACATGTACACTTAAATGTGTGTGTGTGTGTGTACAAACATTCAAATGACATGAAATTTTCGAGGCAGATTATGGTGGATGATTAGCAGTGATGGTGGAGGAACCGAAAATTTGCGGAATTCATAGGGAAGATCATTCTAGAGACATGGTTTAGTGTGGGATATGGCTAGGTTGGAGAACTTGAGATTAGTAGTGATTGGGGGTTGAGAAAGAGTGAGACAGGAGGATGATCTGGTAGAGCGATGATCTGGCATACATAAATGCGTGTGTGTACAGACATGGACATGTACACTTAATGTGTGTGTGTGTGTGTGTTTGTGTGTGTGTGTGTTTGAAGTAAATCACATAGCCCTGTCTTTTACCATCTCCTCTGTTCAGCATATCTTACCATGCTCTGACTGGTTTGCCTCTGCAGGGTTGTCTACAGTTCACTGGTCAAAATGCTCTGCCGGGGCTCCCGATGGAACTTGCTAGTACTCTACCCTAGATTTGCCGGATGATGCCCAGTTGTATTCTATACTCACCCTGCACATGTCGTAGTCGGATGAATACCTAACCATGTAACTGAGTTTTGTCTGGGGAGCTTGCAGAATAGTTTTATATTCCTTGTTCAGCTCGTCAGGTCTTTCTAAATCAATGGCCTGTGGTCTGGCCTAGCGACGTTTGACCTTCGAGTGAAACAGTGTTGATTGTTTCGTTTCAAAGTGAGTTTCCTAAAGCATAGGTGGAAAGCACCTTTGACCTCGTTGGGTTGAACGACTCTTTCTGCCTTTGAGATGTGTGTCATGTCTGATGAATAATGAATTAAACTCTTGTCACTTTCAGCATTTCTAGTTAGTACCAACCAGATATACCAAGGGCTTAGTCATGTTTAGCGATTCTGACACATCTAGATAATATTATAAAGAAAAGAGCTTTTCAGCAGAAGAAGTCCACTGTGCTAAAAATTCATTGATGTGTCATAGAAATGTGAGCGTGACAAATTGGTTCCTAAGAAACTCCGGTCTTTTAATATGACTCATAAGAAATTCATTTCGTTCAGTCTTTTCGGGATGGGTCGACGAACCTTCTTCAACAGTGTTGTGCCACAGTTTGGTTTTACTTTATGCTGATGAGGTGTGACTTTTCTTGTGACTAGGCAGAATATAATTAAACGTAACAAAGTGTAGCAATGCTACTTTGCATTATTATGTTATTATTGTATTAAAAGATCTATATATGCTTCTTTTTCTCTTGTTTTTTTATCATAATCGTAAGCTCCAAACTTTTAAAGCATAACTCAAAAGCCAAGTGCAGGGCACTAACTTATTTCATGAGTGCTGTGTCAAGTTAGAGCGGTTGTCCAAAGGGTAGTCAGAAGTAGGTGTGAGTCCGGTTCCCAGAGGGTAAGAGGGGACAGAGCAGCTGTGAAGGCGGGTGTTGTTTAGGAACGGAAGGTGGAGGATCAGGTGAGTCGTCGTATGAATTCTTGAAGAGGTGAGACTTCACTTTTGAGTGGAATGCCCGAGTGGTGAAAGATAAGGAGTCTGAGGCAGATGATGGTGGATGATTGGCAGTGATGGTGGAGAAACCGAAAATTTGCAGAATTCAGAGAGAATATCTTTCCAGAGACGTGGTTTAGTGTGGGATATGGCTCAGTTGGAGAACCTGAATTGAGTAGTGACCAGGGGTTGAGAAAGAGTGAGACCACAGGATGATCTGGTAGAGCGATGATCTGGTAGAGCGGGTTGGCTGTATGGTGAAGAGTTCGCGAAGATATTTGGTATGGAAATATTGTAGGGGGTTGTGGGTTAGTGATAGGATTTATGTTAAGTTATATGATGCAAGAAACAGATGCATGAGTTGTGCCAGTGTACCCAGCAGAAAGGTTCATATGAAAAATGAAAGATACGCACGATTATAAATATAAAGTTTTATGAGATTGTTGATCTTGTATGGCAATATGCCGATGAGAAGAATTGACCAGTTAGTGGCAAGGCCAAAGCATAGGTGGCAATGGAGTGATTTAATATTTGATGGCAGGAGTTTGTTAGGAGAATTGATGAAGAGCTTCATGAAGATTAATTATAATGGCTGATTTAGTACAGGATTATTCTGAAAGAGACCCAATTGATGGGCACATGTGCATCATACAAGAGAATTTTAAATTGTATCCTGTGGGATGTGGGGCCAATGATGCGAATTTGACGATAGCGAGGTGTGATGAAATATGGGAGCTTTGGTAGTTGTGTAGGCAAGGGCATTTGGCAGCGGCTGATTTTGATTTATGCATTGTTCACGCTCAACGCTGAAGAATCAGCTGTTCTCGGTGTGTGTGCTCTCTAAGAGCAGCATATGGACCTTGGCGTGGGCCATTCTGTATCGAAGATGATATTTATAGGCCAAGAGTTATAACAGGTCGTCTGAATCGGTCCTATATAGACATCAGAGCTTGCACTCTAATAATTAGGGGCAACAAATTCAGACTCATCTGCCCAAATTTTGTTGATGTGTTTCGCTTTGAAAACGTAGCAGATGTAATGGTTTTCTTTGCAGCGACAAAGCTATGTTGGAATAACTGTGACTTATTTTCGGATTGACCTGCGTTTTGCGTTTAATCACTGAACGAATTGGTGATTCAGAGTGGCTGAGAGATTATAATTGTTCTGATGTGTTAGCCAACAGTTACACCAGAACTTGTTACCATTATGTTTGAAATCTCATAAGCTTCTTCAGTTAAAGTGCTATTATTAGCATGCTATTGGTACAGTTTTTGTTACCCTAAGTTGTTATGCACCTGAGAGTTATGGTATAATAAAGTCAATCTAGGGGAAGATTATATTATAACAGTTGACAATAGCTGTAATATATTTTTTCTCCGTATTGACTTTACGGAATTGCTGTTATTGTTATCTGCTGTTCATTAAGTAAGTAAGTAAGTATATTCTTTATTCAACCAATTGCATATCCGCACTTTGGTGTACATACATTTATACAGAGTATAACATTCTTATTATAAACGATCTGCGTGAGAGATTGTCCGCTTGTGGAATAAAACGGTCATGTAATCTCGGGCGCAGGGTGTAGGGGAGCGGCTTTTTGGGGGGAGTAGCCCATGGAGTACATGCCCCGGGTTTCCTAGGACCGCAGAGAAGAGGCGTGAGTCAGCAGTGTCGCAAAGATGTTCAAACGTATTGTAGCATTACTTAACGAAGAAACTACAAAATTTAAACTGAACAGTAATATTTCAGTTGTGTGAACTTACAAATATCAACAGATCTCAGCAAAATGTCTTTATTTTGAATTTTAAGAATCTTGAAATTATATTTTGTTTAAAAATATTTCATTTTAAAAATTAGAAGACTATAAGCAGTAGACAACAACATCATTCTATCATGATGAAGCTAGAATCTTTTACATGAAAGAAGTAAGTTTTTGCTGAAAATTAAAAAACATTGTATTGTGAGCATCATACATGTTAAAGAATATATTAACAGAAAATTATACCAAATTTCTTGAGAAATAAGAATTTGTGCTAACGAAGCAGTTGTAGTATTTTGGTGTTACTTTGATATCATGATCTCCAAGAACATTCGTGACCTCCGCCGCATCCGACCCATGCTCGACTTCAAAACTTTTTGCTACCTCCATTGTCCACTCAAAGCTCGACTATTGCAATTCTCAAAAAACGTCTGCAGCTCATCCAAAACTCATTAGCCAGAGCCGTCACCAGTGAGTATCATCACATCACTCCAATCCTCAAATCACTCCATTGGTTAAAAATCCCAGAGCGAATTCACTTCAAAGTCCGATCACTAACCTACAAGAAATATCTCCGCGAACTCTTCACCATCCAGCCAACCCGTTCTACCCGATCATCCTCCGTTTCAACTCTTTCTAGACCCCAGGTCACTACTCATCTCAAGTTCTGAGCAATATCCAACACTGCGCCGCGCCTCTGGAACGATCTACCTCCTGAATTCCGCACTTTTTCGGTTCCTCCACCATCAGAATTTGTGCTAACGAAGCAGTTGTAGTTACCAAATGAATAAACAGGTAGTTTTATTCGATTATTTGTTTTTATGCTGAATATCTTCGACTTTGAAATTTGATTGCTAAATTGGATTTTAACATTTTGCTTTCAGATACACACCGCCCCAGCTTCAGCCGCAAGCTTTAATGTTTTGCTGGTGGTGCTTAGTACCACTGCAACAGGATTAGTGTTGCTCGTAGTAGGCATCATCGTTTGCATCCTTGTGAGAAGGCGGTCAACCAGTGATATACCCTTGCCAGCGGCTGCCCGAAACCAAGAGGAGTCTGGGCGAAAAAGCTGTCTAAAAAGTTATGGTAGGCATTCTTTGTGGATAAATTTATGGATTGAACTTAGAATGCTGAGAGATTGATTTTTGTGGTTGTGTTTGTACGTTTCCTTGTTGTGCCATTTTGCCGATATGAATTATGATGAAGTGTTGGCATTACTGAGAGATCTAACGTAGGCGTTGGTTTGTATTTTGTGGTCTATTGTGTCCGACAGAATTTCAATAGTGTCTCGTTCAGACTGCTTAGGGGCTGACTTATACTGCAATACGCTGGTTTAATGTAGATATTCTGTGCCTTTTACTCAGTCTGTTTCTCTCTCTGGTGCTTGCTATGTCTCTGTCTACATCTCTGGTTATGTGTCTGCCTATTGATCAGCATTCCTGTTTTTTTTGTCATCTGGTTTAATGTACAACATAGATTAAACAAGATGGAAAAAACCAAGAATACTAAGTAGGCCTAGTTGATTAGATTGACCTAAATCCATACACATACATTGTACGTGTATCGATTTAGGTCATTCTAATCAACTATTCTGTATTTTTCTTGCTCATTAAAAATGTGTCTCTGATTTTCATATGTCCGGATCCATTTATTAATCTCTTCATCCTTCATCTATTTAACCATCCATCCATCCATACTTCCATCCATCCAAATATATCATCTTTCCATCAATTCATCTTTTGGATCATTTCATCCATCCATCCATACATCCATCCATCCATTCTTCCATACATGGATGGATCCTTCTATTCATTCATCTAGCATTCCATGCAGTGATATATCTATCCATGCACCAATCCATTAATCTAACCTTCATCCATTCATTATTAATTCATTGACCCATCCAATTTAATCCATAAATGGATCTGTAGAATTAGACTTGTTTGTTTGTTTGTTTCCATCCCTCTGTGTTTTAATCCTATGCAAATCATGAACCACATTAAGTTTCATTTTCACAGATTTAACACTTTAACGACGAGCTGCATTGGTTTCTCCATCACTTTTAGTATTATCTTGTTGTTAAAGTGCTAAATACCTCTTTTTAACATGGAATACCTTGCTTTGGAAATCTAACTGTCTACTGACATTGCCTGGTAGACTACTGTCTATAGGGGTCTGCGGGTATACCCGTACCCGCGGGTTTACTCGTACCCGACCCGTACCCGCGGATCGGGTACGGGTCGGGTAGGCATTTCACGGGTCGGGTCGGGTACGGGTAAGGTAATCACGGGTACGGGTATACCCGGTTTTACCCGTACCGACTTGAAGTTTTGGGGTTAACCTGTCACCGTTACATATGATATTGAATCTTGCACCGTCAACGACTTACTATGGGATAACTGGCACATCGCAAATATTAGTACCATATGCCTGCACACATGTACATATACACAATGATGTGCAAATCTATACATATATATTTATTTTTATATATACACATATATATATATATATTCTTCAGGCTTAAATTAATTCCACCCAGAGGAGGGGTCAGCCACATTCATCCTTCTTCTCCATTTGTTTCTGTCTACAGTATCAATCTGAGAGACTTCAGATCTTGTTGTGCCATTTCTCCCCATCTCTTCTTCTGCCGTCCCCGATATAGGCCTACACATATTGTGAGACACACACATAATATATGCTAATACATATACATATATAATTATATATATAGGCAACATAATATACACATACACATACATCATACATAATACATATACTCTTATAATACACATAGTGTCTGTTCGTGAACTTAGCGTTTATTATTCGATGTCAAATTACAGTTTAATAGAGAGACTCGTTCCATTTAGCACCGCCGCAAAGCTGTTCCACATAATTATGTCTGATCTCCTTTCAAGTCCAACAAAAGAGGGTCGGAGGTCTCTAACGTTGAAGCCAGTGATAAGAAGAGTCTTGTTTTCTTACAACAGGTTTTTGCAGTACAAGTAGATGTATTTCAAAGTGTGTCATCCCTTAATCTGTCAGAAATGTTTAAACTTCAATTAACGACGAGTATAATTATATGCTTGGCCTGATCCCCGGGTATAAGAGCCTATTGTTCTTGTTGCTTGGCTGTATAGAATAACATGTATACCAGATGGAACTTATCAACTGACCTTGGGTGGCATTGGGACATGCAGAGTCGCAGACCGTACAGGCCGGAGGGATAAGCCGATCAGTGGTATACGGCTACTGGCGTGGCTATGACTCCTTTATTATGCAGGAATTTATGCCGACCTCTAGAGACATAGCTAGGCCTACGTAGTACGTACTAAAAGTTTTGCTGCTAGACCTACGTCAACAATTTCTGCTTGTGCACAAAACGACACGTCGTAATTTTTTAAGTTGCACGGCAATATTGTTAATTCTGTGTTTCTCACCTCAAATAATGGCGGATGATAAACTACGTCAGGTGTAAGTAAACAGTATGCTTACATTACATTTATAATTATTAGTATTAATAACGTATTCATGACTGCCTCAGGGCTGACTTAAGGAGACTGCGCTTCTTCTTCTTCTTCCTCCTCCTGCTCCTCCTTCTGTTTAGCATAGTAGTAGAATCATCATCATCATCATCATCATCATCATCATCATCATCATCATCATCATCATCATCATCATCATCATCATCATCATCATCATCATCATCATCATCATCATCATCATCCCCATCGTCATCGTCATCATCACCAGCAATTCCTGACGCCAGCCATTTGTCGGCGACGGGTGAGAATAAATGTTTTCCATTGTCCTGCTTCTACTCCTAGTACTACTCCTACTACTAATACTCATACTACTACTACTCCTAGTCCAACTCCTCCTTCTCCTCCTGCTCCTCCTCCTCTACTGCTGCTGCTGCTGCTGCTGCTGCTGCTGCTGCTGCTGCTGCTGCTGCTACTACTACTACTACTACTACTACTACTACTACTACTACTACTACTACTACTACTACTACTACTACTACTCAGGGCCGGATTAACATTTTGTAGGCCTGGTTCCAAAATTGTATGGTAGGCCCCTAATACTTGTTCAAAAAAGTGTTGACTAAATTTAAATGATAGAATAGATATTTATTAGTTTAAAACTGTTTGCCACGTGCTTTCAAAATAGAGAAACTGTCAACAATATCGTGGAAATCTAGTGGTTGTATAAAATTAATTTCACAATATTCATAAGTGTTCAATTAGTCAGTCTATCTTGTCCCATCGTAGATCTTAAAGCAGTTTTGATAAGCTTTAGTTGACTGAAAGATATTTCACCGCTGCAGTTAGACACATGATGTGAAAGATATATAACAATTAAGGCCGCATTAAGGCTAGTGCAGGCCCGGATGCTGCAGTGATTCAGAGGTCGAAGTGGGAAAGAATAGGTGCCGGCGTGTGCGTGGCGACTGGCGACGTATTTTGGCGCTCAAGTCACGGCAATCTGATAATATTAAACAATATTAAGCAGAGATACAGAGAGAGAGAGAGAGAGAGAGAGAGAGAGAGAGAGAGAGAGAGAGAGAGAGAGAGAGAGAGAGAGAGAGAGAGAGAGAGAGAGAGAGAGAGAGAGAGAGACGGTAGAGAGATACATATATGCTTATATATATACAATGCACAGACACAGATACATATATGTACGCACACATAGATAGGCCTGTAGACAGAGACATAGAGGGGTGGAGAGAGGGGAGAGAGACTGAGCCCGTTCAAGTAATTTGAAACTTATATAGAATAGATCTTACACATGTACGAACTTAAATAATGTCTGCTGTCTGAAGACACTTTTGCTATAATGTCTGTTCACACGTGTTACGTGTAGACTATAGTACATGTCCATAACACATATTTTAGGCCTATTGCTGCTTGTATACGGAGAATAGCGATCAACGGACTGGCGTGACGTCAGAAACTGATCATAGTGGTGGTGGTTATGATGATCATGATGATGGTGACATTGATAATGAAGCACTATTAAAATTTAGCTCGCAAAAGATATTTTTTATTATAATATTGTTACGAAAAACGTTATGTGAGCATGCTCGTATACCTCGGAACCTCAGAGCCAAAACTCCTGTGAGCATCGCGCCAATCAATCAATCAAATTCGTTTATTCGAATTTAATTTACTATAGTCGCAGTTTTTGTAAGTAGATTAAAGTGTTCACAGAAGCCAAGCTGGCGTTGAGCATGCTTCAAACACATTAGGGTGCTTGCGCTTCAAAATCTGTGTATGATAATGATTTGGCTTAACATCACTGCCAAGAAACGTACAGAAACATGTTTATGGCTAGGCCTACCTGTTTCAAGTTTCGTCTTTGCCATTTTCTCAAACATTCAAATAATCGGACCGCAGCTGGAAGAAAGGTGTTTCTTTCCCATTGCATAACAATATTACTTCAGAAAAATTCCAATCCGAAAGCCACTTGTAGAGAATCGCAATTTCTTAAATAGGCCTATATGTGATTCGGCGACTGCATTAGAAATTTTATACTACTACTACTGCTACTACTGCTACTGCTGCTGCTGCTACTGCTGCTACTACTACTACTATTACTACTGCTACTACTACTACTACTACTACTACTATCGTTATCATCAGCCTATTTCTTATTATTACTACATTATGAGTTATTGACCTGGTAGGGACGGACTGTAGGAAGGCGTGCAAATGACGTGGCGGGTATAGTACGGGTACGGGTATACCCGCGGGTACGGGTCGGGTCGGGTAGTAATTTTGAGTACGGGTCGGGTACGGGTACGGGTAACGGTTCTGTTTTACGGGCACGGGTCGGGTAGCAAAAACGCTCTACCCGCAGACCTCTAACTGTCTACCAGGCAATGATGCTAACTACTGATGAGACCCATGCTAATACCTGACCTTTAACCTAGAACTGTGGGTGGCATTGAAAGCCGTAAGGGTAATGTCGCTTCATTGGTAAGAATGCACTGAATGTTACATTACACGCTTACAGCATTTGCCAATTGGTGTTAACGTAAGGCCCCGTATTGCCGTGCCCTGTTGAGGGTTGCAAGCGTTAGCGTGGACCAAGACGCTATAATACGGATGATTCAGTTCCAATATAAATGCAAATCTGAGTTCATACTCGGAAGTTTGTGGCGAGAGGCATGGTCTGTAAATAATAGAGGAGAAGAACAACGAGCTCAGCAGGTCCCTGTGGAACGATCGGCGCTGCTCTGATGCAGGAATTAACGGTTCCGTGTGGCAAAGAAATAGAGGCATATTCAATAACAAAGGATGTATTTGCCATTCCTACTGGGAGAAGAAGGTCCCTCATGTGCAGAGGAGTTAAAGGCACAGATTTCACTGCCTCAGCGGTCGGCTTGCCGCTTAGGCGTTCATCCTGTGGCAAAGCAGGTTTTTCAGTTTTACAGTGCTGTCACAGTGTGAATTTTTCTGGAATTACAGTGTGTGTTGGTAATAAAACATATCTTGTATATCTTGTTATAATTATGAGAAGCTATTTTTACCACAGTTTTTCAGTTGCAGCACTTCAGTGCTTATGCCAAGCCACAATATTTAAAATGGTGATCCTTCAGTTTAGCAGCTTTTGTTTGATTCGACTCCATTCTAATATTTTTATTTTTAGCAAAATCAACATTGTACTCAGTTATAATAAACTCCTTGCAAATTTAAATCTCCATAATTTCTAAGCGCCACACAGCAGCCATGTCCGGGAGGCCAGCATATCACCGGTGCTATATCAAGCGAAGTTTGGTCTGTTTCAGTGCTCAGTTAAGCTGAGGAGACAGCATGGTGCTGGAAATTGTTGATGATGGTTGTCTTGGAATGGGGAAAAATCAGAACCAGGATAGGATAACATGAACACAGGGCCGCATTAAGGGGGGTGCTAAGGGTGCTGCAGCACCGGGCCCGCAGTTTTGAGGGGCCCGCATTTTCGGAAGTGAATTTTTTTAATGTGCTTGAACCAGGGCCGATGAGAGGGGAGACCCGGGGAGTCAGTGAGAGGTTGCTATCCGAGGCCCTGTTCTATGGCAGAGGCCCTTGGCAGTCTAGAATTGACGGCCTAGAATTGAATTGGCTATTGGTTTTCTGGCAGGTATTAAAATCTTTTTACTGGATGTAAATTTATTAGGCCTAATTGAAATTTGAGTTATTAGGCTATCAAAATGAATAATTCTTTAACTTAATGCTAGATGTAAGTTTCATATTAAAATTGATGCCAAATTAGCAATATTTGATATTATATTCCATTAAGCTGACGATGAATTTAGAAGATAGGCTAAATTATCATAAGAACTCTGGAGCTTATAATAAGGAAAGAAAGATTAGTGAAAGTCAGGAATACAAACGAGAGACAGATGCTTCTTCCAAGTCTTGCATTTTCAATTTCATAAAAAGCGAACGATGCAGCAAATCAAGTTGACAATATCTTTACTAGTATGTATACCGTAGGCCAGTGCTGTCCAACCCTGCGGCCTGCGGGCCGCATGCGGCCCGCCGGCTGATTCTAAGTGGCCCGCCCGAGCTCGTTAAATATTTGCAATTTCTGTAAAAACGAAGCAACAGGCAAAGTCAGTGGCCTACTTGCATAGCTATTCGTTCGTAACTTGGTTAATCATTTGACAGTGTGAACATTTATTTTTGTTACTGAAGGCAAACCATACATTGCATACATACGAGGAGTACAATATTCATAATTATTATTCCATAATTAATTTATTTACAGTTAATAATTTTCAATAAATTTTAGTCGCTGCTTTTGAGTTTAATGGTGCGGCCCTCGGCTTCAAAATAGCGTCTTCGGTGGCCCGCAGGGTAAAAAAGGTTGGACAGCACTGCCGTAGGCCTACAGTTACTGTAGTTACAGTGTAGTAGAAGTGAGTTGATGATCATGGTACAGAGCGAGACGTGCAGATAGTAATGTAACGTTAATTGTATAGTGTGTCTTTAGTTAATATGGCCTACTCATTAGTAAGCATGCTATAAATATGTGCGTGGTGGACCGGTTGTTGTCAGAGGGGACCTTCGTCAGAGGGGGGCCCACACTATTACCACAGCACCGGGCCCGCACTAGCCTTAATACGGCCCTGCATGAACAGTTCGGTTATCAGTCTTGAGTAGTATGCTGCAGGAGATAGCATGCAGAGGAGTGCTGAAATTGACAAGCAGGAAAGGGGAATAAGTGAACTGATGGGAACTCTTTTGTTCTAAAGAGCTGACACGACATAGATTAAGGAGTGGTAGATTTCTTGAAAGAGGAGCAGACTGGAGGACGAGGTAGAGAAGGTACGATGAAGAACAAGAACAAAACAGTTTAACATCAACAATACCAAACACTTGACCTAATGTGACGGATAAACTCAGAAGGAACCAAGATGGTCGTGTTATTCAGAGTTACCCTGTTACAAAATAATTAAACTGCATTTTATTACTTGGCTGCATAGGTTGCTTAGGCAGTGACATCACCTTTTAAGCACCTAAGTAAACACAAAATGAATCTCACAAACAGGACATTATCATCCAGACACTGTAGAAAACTCATTACATTCATCTCCCTCACCTGTGCATACAATTCCTTCTTTATAAGACTTGATTGTATCCACTGCAGACATGGACAAATTTCCGAAAGACAGCTTTTCATTTCATTTTTGTTGATAGTCCACGATCCACCCAGACCTCGGCTCCATGTGAATTCTCATCCAACATCGAACATGTGTTTCTCCAGCAACATATATCGTCTTAAGGATACCTCAAGTGCTGCGTAATAACCAATACACAAACTGCTCTATCTCACACAAGTATATAAACTTCCTTACATGCCAGCGGTATGACGTAATATATCAAAAATAGGCCTAACAGTCAATACAACATTTACCTATATGCAAACTATCAACTTCGCTATATCTCTACACGAGATACCTTTCTAAAATGTTCGTATATTTCCACAGTATAACTCGGGAATTACTTACATGATATAACAGAAAACACTGACGCTCAAAACTTCGAACAGCCTATACAATTCCACTTCATATACATATCTCTATTCTTCCAATAAGCTCCAAAACATAACCATAACCATAACCATAAACTTTATTGAACCCAAATAACAGTAATTGACAACCGAAAAAAGACGGAACAGACTGGCAACAGAAGGGCTCAACAGGACTACGACCCTAAGGGACCTAGGTCCCGCTAATGGGCCGCCTGTAACAAAAGCATAATTTTTGGCAGAAGTTGTATTAAATCACAAGTGTAAGATATAACATTATAATTCTTAACTAGTTAAATAGGTCTAATAAATTTAAAAAGCACCAGACAGACCAGGGTGACATCTATATGCATATACCACCTCAACCAGAAACAACGTATATTTATACAAATACTGATATATTTACACTTACGAAGATGCAGGGAACATAAGAGTTTCTCCACTTCTTCAACATTGACCACTCTCGACATGGCCTCTCTTCCTCAGTTCATCCTCCAACCATCCAAAAGCTTCCTTCTACTTCCCTCAGCTCGCTCTATCATTCAGTGACTGACTGTCTCTAATTGACCTCTGGTTCATTGTTTGTGACAGCCCATCCGTCATGAGAAGCCAACTTAGGTACACAGGTCCCCAGGTAAAGTTGTAGAAATACAGGCCATTTTGTGACACTGTCTTTGTCTTTTTTTTAACCTCTAATGAAAGTTAGGGTGCAGGTTATATAGAGATCTTTAAAAATTATATTTTGTGGCCCTTTTTGCCAGCCTCGAAACAGTGCAGCTCGAGACAATTGCATCACTCGACGAGGCCCTTAGCTATGCCACTACTCCTCTGTAATTACTAACATGCATTGTGTGTGGTAACTTAATAGGTTCAGTGGCTGTTCACTCGTTGGACAATCACCTGACCCACGTGAACTGGAGAGAGATGATCGGTCGGCTGTTTGTGTCTGTGTTTGTATGACTCGTTTTCATGCCTTGCTTCCAGAGCTGGCAGTAATTTGATTGATATTTGCTATTTCTGAAATCCATCCTCATTACGTATTAATACTGAGCTGCTGGGCGGCCTGTCTTCTCCGCCTTTATCTGGTTTTATTGGCACAGATGATGAGCTCGACAGCAGGACCACGCATGCCGTACAGGACGCCAACCCTGACACCCATCATCCGGAGCCAACGCTCCTGCTGCTGCAACCGTCACAGGTAAGAGCATTACGCGGATGATTTTGCCAATGATGCTGTGGCTCCACATGGTGGAGATGCAAAGTCGGATAATCAGCTGTATCCCTTCTTACTGATGATCTGGAGTTCTCTTGTTCTATACATCACGTTAACAAGATGTCTGAGTTATGTTCAGTTCTGTGATCTCATTTTTCACATGTTTTCTTATGAGCTGAGTGAAGAAAAGCCTTTGATCGCAACAAAATCATCAGATAAATGTGGGGCTTTAATATTTAAGCGAGTTGGACGTTAACAGATGTGATCATTTAAGTGCCTTAGAGAAAAATTGGTGTCTTCTAGTTGGGCTTGGTAAACAAGACTGGCAACTGTTTCTTGGAAAGCCATGCTGTGCTGACAAATATATCACAGATAACTACAAGTTGTTTCCAAGGGTATGAAGTCTGAGTAGTGGTTCATATGAAACAGCATTGTAGTCTTTATATTTAGCTGTTTAATTTCAGACATACTATTCAGTTTTCAAAAATTATTACCTACAGCGGAATGGCTGTAGATGACACAGATATCAAAGTCTCATAAAAGACCCACTATACTATTGCCCTATACACAGTCAGGTACTGCATGTTCCATTATATTCGGATCCTATATATTTCTGATGCAAACAGATGCATTCTGAGTGTGGGCTTTAACACTTTAACGATGAGAGTGTACTAAAGCGATTGGGAAACCAAAGCAGCTCGTATTTCAAGTGGTAATGCCATGTCAAAGAATTCAGGATAGGCAGTCCACAACATTCCTCACTTTTTATCCATCTAGTTTAACTTGCGGAAATCTTGCTTGCTTGCTTGCTTGCTTGAGCCACAGGCTAAAAAGTCAAATCTTGCGATGACTAATTCGATCACTTACAATCATTCAATCGTCATGAAACTTGGCAGATAGACTCGCCCTCGCAGACACTTCATTCTATAAAAATTTCAGCTCCCCAAAAAGGATAGCTTATAGAATCGGGGACTCAACTTTTCGAATCGGGGAATCCCCTTTTCCGATACGCAGCGTTGCCATTGGCCAGCGTTGCCATTGGCCGCAACAGAAACGGGCGCGCTGCCTCATTAAGCGTGCGCTATGTCGTAAAATGAACGCGGACTATATATTTGTAGAGGTAACTGCTTCATAAGACCCATTATAGGATACTAGATGGATATAGTAAAAAACTTTGTTTTTACGGGCTGTATTTTATTGAGTAGCTAGACAAAGTAAATGTGCTCTACAATGTAAAGTGGCCAGTGTGACGAGCTGCGGTTAATCGGGTGTAAGGCCATTTTCAGCGATACCTAGCATCATAGGCGTAACTTTCCATTGTGACGGTGGTGTCCAGTCACCACCACTTTTAAAAGTGGTGGTGATAGTCACCACCACTTTTTGGTCTGCATAAAATATATTTTTTAACATGAAAGCATTTGGCTGTCTACCGTGTAGGCTATTCTTGCATACCGTACTTAACATCACAATGGCACAGAGTGTCCACACTGCAGTGTGGACACTTACAGTACATAATTATGTCTGGTTTCATAATTTGGTGAGGTCATCAATTTTGTTTCTATAAAAGGTCACATTTTCATATTCATATGGGAAAAATGGATTGCTTCATTGTAAAGAGACCGCGAAAGTTTATAATTGTGATTGCAATAGGCTAAATCATGTTTCGGTGGTAGGCTGTATAAGCTCTAACTGCAGTCTGTGGTAATTTAGCGGGTAAAACCGTAGTTTAGCCTGGCAAATTATTTTATAATGTCAATTTAAAATGGAAGCTGGATTGATGAAAATAATTGTTGGCCTATATGAAAGTTGGATTGATTAAACTAATTCTGTGTGTAAATAGAAGTTGGATTGATGGAAATGATTGTTTCCGTAAATAGAAGCTGGATTTATTAAACTAAGTCTTTGCTTCAATAGAAGCTGGATCGATGAAGTTTTCTTGCTTAAATAGAAGAGGGATTGACGAAAATAATTCTTGCCTATAAGAGAAGTTGGAAAAATTCTTGGTTAAATAGAAGTTGAATTGATGACAATAATTCTTGCTCAAACAGAAGTTCGATTGATGAAATTTTTCTCATAAATGGAAGCTGGATTGTTGACAATTATCATGAACATTGGCTATAGACTGCTTACTTACCAGTGTCAAGTACAGCATTGAAGACATTAAAATAATTGACCAACCTAAACTATTGGATAACCATTTAGCGTTGATAATGACTATTGGTACCATAATCTTGATAACTGGTAGTACAGTAGTAGCCTGACGATATTCATTTTAAAAAGCCGCAGTAGCAGCCGGACAATGCGTAGCATATCTCTGAGGCTTCGACGCTGCTAGTCTTTTGTCTTCTTCGCAACTGAACCCGGAACACCATCGAGCACTCTCTGGACAACCCTCTGACTTAACGCAACGCTTGTTAATAAGCTGGAGTCCTGCGCTTAGCTAGCTTTCCAGTAGTACGTTAAAAATTAGGAGGGGATTGGTCACCACCACTTTCTGGGGCAAAGTTACGCCCATGCCTAGCATAAGTGACAAGTGAAAGATACTCTATGCTATGTATGCACTAGAGCTGTAAAACTCTGATAGCCTTGTTGTCATGGGCAAAGCAAAGTCAGAGAATGAGAAGTAGAACAGAGGAAGATCCGAGGAAGATCAGAGAGTAGATTGAAGAGGGAAGTGTATTCGCTGATCAGTGATATTGATCAATTTTGAATTGATCAAACCTTTTGAAAAACTCTCTTTTATCAGTATAGTTTTGGTGTGTAACTTATAAAACTGGATAGATTATCTAATTCAGGGATGGCGAAACTATGGCATGTGTGCCCAAAGTGGCAAGCATTGAAATTTTTTGGGCACGTGGAATTTAGAGCATTCACCAAAATTTCAAACTTAGAAATGCAAAATCGCTGTAGGAATCCACATTTTCTTTTATGAAGGACTTTATTGCAATACCATTCTAAAACCAGCCTTGAAATAATGTCTTTTAATTCATTTTTTGTTACACTTTCTCAATTGAGAAACATCAGGAAAACAATTATATACTACAAAATTCCGAGGGACACGCGATGGTATTTATTTTAAATGTTTTAGTAGCATTTTGTCACTCACCTTAAAAAGGTTTGCCATTCTGATCTAATTAGTCACTTGTGTGGGGAAGCAAAGAGATTTCTGTTTGGGCAAAGAGGGAGAAGGTCTAAGCAGGCTGGGCAAAGGAAATATTATATTATATTGGCTTGACCTTTTTTCCCTAGGACTAGGACTGCCTTGGCTCAATGCCGGGCATTTACTGTGGTTAGTCCCTCTACTTGGAATGACCTTCCCCTCACTAAGGGCTAAACTAATGACTTGATTTTCCTTTTTGGTCTCTCGTTCCTTAAAGACGTTTCTTTTCCCCTGGTTTTTATAGAGCGCTTCTGAATAGTTATTCTGAGAGAGGCGCTATATAAATCTTTAGATACAATACAATATTTAGGTGATTAACACAAAGGTGAAGTTGGCAGGTTATTTAAGGAAGAAGGTTAGACTATCTTCTGTTGGTCATCAGCCACTGGTTATATTGAACAGAATCAAGTAAACAGCTGTGTTTTGATTGCATGTCAGTCGGTGAATATTTGTATGGAACCCATCAGATGTGCATATTCTTTGTCAGTGGATTATTCCGGATAAATTGGAATTGGCCAGTATGTATAGGATTAAAGCTACAGTTTGCTATGCTTTCTGCCCTTTCCCTGAGATTGTCAGCCGACCCATTTGGTAACTCTTATTTACTCTCACTGGCATTCTCTTCCGGAAACTGATTGACTCCCAGCGGATCGGCAGGAGTGAATCGTCAGGCTGTGTGCATTGTTGTTGCATCCAACGCTGTAACAAATGCGAATGGAAAGTGTGAGGAAATGAATTTAACGAATGAAAGAGTGGAGTGTGATTCGCTCTGCACATTCGATTTGAGTTTTGTGGACTGTGTTGGACTGTGTGCTGTACAGATTGCATTGAATGAGTGGATGAATAAAGGAGTGAGTAAGTAAGTATGTGGGAACAATTGACAGTGTCAGTAGCTGGTTGAAAATAGTTTGAATGATTAACGAGTAAGTGAACATTGGCAGTTTATCAAATTATGTAGACTGTTATTACAGCGTATTACTAATGGGAAAGGAAACTTCAAGGATCTGTTTATGTTTACATATTTTTTTACTAATTTGAGTTGACTGGTTTTCGACCAAACTAGTGTCTGTTAAATATATGGAGAAAGTTAATAAAATACAACAAGCGCTATTTTAAAAGTAATGAAAAGACCTGTTTGGCTTCCGATGTGCTTTGGATTAAGTTTATTCTGGAGTCTTAAGTTGCTGGTGTTGAAGGAATACTGAGATTATGATTATGATCTCTTGGACGCTTGATATCGACAGAGAAACAAACAGCGGCTTCAGTTATTAATCGGAATCATGTCATTAGGAAACTTGTTAGAATTAAGTCTGGACGCTGATGGCAAAGAAGCCAGAGTGATGACAGAACTTGAATGTCAATCAGTGTTGGTTACACTTGTTTTGCCAACTTGCTATCGGTTCTGAACAGTGCTTTTTTCAGCCGGAGCAGTCCAGAGTGGCGTTCTGGGAACCTTTTTCAGCTATTAAAAATAATTTAGTTAATTTAAATTTTAATAAAAATTTAGTTTAAATTATTTAGATACTTTAATTTAATGTCAGTGTGTATATATTATATATATATATATATATATATATATATATATATATATATATATAATATATATATATTAAATAGAAATATTAGCATAAAAATATGCCCCATAATTGTTCTGAATCTGTTGAGTTCCGGAACCTTTTTGTCTAGAAAAAAAAGCACTGGTTTTAAATATTTGTATATAGGAAGAAGTTGTGTAAACAAAGAATGTAGACATTTCAGAATGTAGTTGTTTGGATCAGTCCTGGTTCTTTTCCGTCAATTGGTCCCTGTCTTTGGAATGTGCTGTCTCCATCTACGCACTCACAAATTCTAGCTGGTAACACCTCCTCCTCCTTTGCTTTTCTCAAAACCCATTTCTTCTCTCGTGGCCTTTTGTGCACTGGGAGCGACTCTGAATGGTTCATCCTAGTAGATGCACTTTATAAATGTTTGAATACAATGCAATACAATACAATATCCCAGTCTGATAGACAACCAATGGAAGTTGTGGTTTGACAGTGGGGAGATTTGAGACTAGCTAAGAACAAACGTTCAGCCAAGGAAATTATTATAGGCCATCAGCTTTTAACCTCCTTAGCGTTACATTTTCTCCCTGAAAAACAAGCCCAAAAGGTTACATTTATTTACGTAGGCATGTATATACATGTGTAGGTATATACGTACATATGCATATATTTATATGTATATATATATATATATGTAAATATGTATATACATATATGTACTATTATATACACATATATAATGTGTATATATATCTATATATATGTATGTATATTAATATGTGTATATATGAATGTATATAATAAATATGCATGTAAATATTTACGTGTGTAGGTTTATGTAGGTATATATATATATATATATATGTGTGTGTGTATATATATTTATGTATATATATATGTACAGTGTAGATGTGTGTATATATGTATTTAGAGGCATATATATATGAATATGTATACATGTGTATATATATATGAATATGTATATGTACGTGTGTATATGTCTATGTATATATATATATATGTGTATGTATATATATATATGTACTAACATATAAGTATATATATAATGTATATATATTATGTACATATATATATAAATACATGTGTATATATTTGTATATATAAATATGCATGTAAATATTTACGTGTGTAGGTTTATGTAGGTATATATCTATATATACATATATGTGTATATATATATATGTGTATATATGTACAGTGTAGATGTGTGTGTACATGTATATATATAGGCATATATATATATGCATATGTATACATGTGTGTATATGAATATGTATATGAACATGTGTCTATGTATATATATATGCACGTATGTATATATATATATATACTAACATTTAAGCATATATGTATAATGTATATATATATATGTATATATATATAAATATATGTGTATATATATTTGTATATATATAAATATAGGCTCTTGAACGTACGACGTCTACGTCATAGACACAATGAGACAACTGTTACCCCGAGTAAGACTCGGGGTTAACCGCTTTTACATAGAATTTCGGGCCCGAGTAACGCTCGGGGTTAACGCTAGGGAGGTTAATGGAGTTTCAAAAGGTGAGTTTAAAACTGAAAATGTTGGTTAAAGACAAAAGCCCTGTTGACAATGCAGCTGGACAAAACGTCAGGTTCAACTTTTGATTGCTCGTTTTACATGAGTGGAACACATTTTCATTATGCAAAGATAAAATTCATCCAGTTTTGTCTCTTCACAGCCTTTCTCTGCACATAAAAATTAGAAACTTTTACTTTCGTATTTTTTCTCCTTGTCCATCTTCAGTGAAAGCTTACACCTCTTGCTCCGATATCATGATCTCTGTTTGAATTTTTCATTTTGCACAGAAAGCAATCAGCCATCCTACCAATGACTTGTCCCAACAGTTAGAAATGTTTTTATTTGTCTGTCAACAGTAACTGCACTTTCCACTAACTTACAAATATTAAGATCAAGCAAAATTCTGTTGTTTGTCTTTTCTGCAAACTACAGCTGGAAAGACACTTAACAATTGACCAGAGTAGCTTTGTATCATTCACAATTTGAGGCTCTAATGCCGATTCGGTTGGGCTGCTCTGCCCGAACGAATTCCCCGGCCTTTTCGTTATTTAGCAGAGGTTATTTTTATGTTTTGGTTAAAGCACTGGAGAAAGTAGAAAGGATCCATGCAGCAGCTTTATTTCCCCAGTGACTTGGTCAGTGCAGTGACATGGATGACCTTCTAAATTGCTTCTGTCGCAGACCAAAATAAGATGACGTATGATGACCGGCACATCTTTATGCATAGCTGTCCACTCCCAACTCATATTCCTGACACGATACATGTTGATGCTGGCGCTGACGTTGTTGCTTGCAGTGTATGTCTGGCTACCAGAATTGACGTGACGCTCTTTAGCATCACTGACAGATTTATACAAAGACAGAGAGTTTTATTTTAGAAAAAGGGAAACATTGCCAGCAGTTTAGTATTGAGTGTCGTCGCGGGATGACTGTAGTGATGGCGTAAATGTTGGGCAGGTCTTATATATGCTGTCCTGTGCATTGAATAGGGTTTCTTCTGCTTTGTCTGCTCTGGCTTCAGGGTTAGAACAGGGTCACAGTGCCTTGTTCGCACACCATAAGCATTGACTGAAAGACGCTGATTACAGGAAGGCTTCTGGCCATAAGAACAACTGTCATACTACATTGCAGAATATTCGGGAACAGATGGCTGACCTAGATGAATCCAAAGAAGGTTGTTAAACTGCACATGTGCTCACCTGGTTAAGGAGCAACGAGTTAATTTGTTGAGGGCATCGGACTCAAAAGTGTAATCGAATTCGGACATTTAGGTAGAATTCAGACATAGCACCTTGTCAAGGTAACTCTGCCCCTGGATTGCTATGGTTGAGTTGTCTTTCAGTTGAGTGTGTGTGTGTGTGTGTGTGTGTGTGTGTGTGTGTGTGTGTGTGTGTGTGTGTGTGTGTGTGTGTGTGTGTGTGTGTGTGTGTGTGTGTGTGTGTGTGTGTGTGTGTGTGTGTGTGTGTGTGTGTGCTAAAAATGAGAAATGGAAGCAACTCTATTACCAGGTACTGGTACCTGTTCTAGCAGATGTCTTAAGTCGTATTACGAATGGCCGTGACTTCTTGGTTATTGCACACAACCTTCATTTGAATGTAATCTAGATTTAGTGGAAACCAATCATGCTTATTCTCGATACAGTGCTTATCCTTCTTAGGCTGCGTCTTTTTTCATCATACAGACAGTCAGAAATTCGCTGATAGGTTTTTGCATGCAATCAATTTTTGCCGACCGCGTTATTAAGGAGCTATATGAATGATGAGATTCCTTTGATTCCTTTTCAAAATACTCCTGAAGTTACTCATTCTTCTCATTGCTTTACCATCAGCTTAATTGAAAGCCGGAACTTAGCTGATGTTGTTGCGTCAATGCCAATATGTTGACAAGTAATTATTTCGAATTTTTATTAACAAATATTAATTTATGTTAACGAAGAGCGATCAGATGGCTGGGTGTGACAGAGGAAGCAATGGCTGTAAAGGAAAGGAAAGGATCTGTGTCATGTTTGAGTTTATACCAACCTAGAAAGAAGGTTCTATCCAGGCATAATATATTGATTATGCTGCTGGGGGATATTCAGTCCAGGCACAGAGCAGTCAGAAGCCGAATCTTGATTGCAGTGAATCGAAAGATTATTGCTTTTATCTGTATCTTGTAATTCATTATTCATTTTCATATCCGTTCTTGCAGGTTGCAGGTGGCTTCCTGTAAATGGCCATACTGTTGGCTTTACTTTTTTCTATCTTATTGTCTCGTAGTTGTCAAAGTGTTCTATCACTCTTTCCTTCTCTACATCACTCTCTTCTCCAGTCTCGTAACAATTTTAACTCACACAGCCTTGTTTATTGGTCCCTGTGGGCTTGCACTGGTGACAAGCGGTGACGAGCTAAGGGTCCCACGTGGGCCCAACAAACGTGGTTATGAAATTAACTATATAGTTGTGTATAGTTGTATTATAAGTCATTTCATTTCTCCTCTTTAAATGATAGTGCTGGACTTTGTGATGCTTTTGCTTGGCTTTTTGTCTACGTATTTTGCATGGATATGCACTGAAGAACTTTCTGCTTCCTAGCTGAAGATAATGTTCCTCATTTACATCTGGGTAATAGAGGCTATCATGTGCAATTTGTGTCTTGATGTGCAATTATTAGATTGCACGCAGATGCACTTCTGATTAGACCGTCCTGTCACACATGCAGATACCTGATAGAAATGCTGGAAATAAATACTCGATTCAGGGAAAGGTCTCACTCTTGTCTGACTTTAGAAGATAGCAATTTATCAGAAACAGGCCTACTTATTTTCCTTAAAGTTCACCGCTGCTCGTAATATTCAGTTACTGTTATCTTAATATCTCATGTATTTTGCGTTGATGTTTGGACCGTTCTTTGGATGTTCTGTGGTTTCTGGACAAATGTTTGTTAGTTTCGACATGATGGGTTTCCAAGATACAGACAGGTTACTTTGTTTGCCCTACCAACTATGATCAGGTTTCCAGTGGATGGTAGTCATTTGACAAGGACTAGGCTTATCCGCCAACCGACGACAAGCAGAAGCCCTTCAATATATTTGTTCCATGTTGGCCTGAATTTAAGAAGGGCCCTAAGTGCTCTCGATTATCCTCATCGTCTCAAGGACAAGCATTTTGGTGGAGACGTCGCACCATATTCTGTGCTCAGCTTATAGAGCAGCTCTGTTTGTTAGTGGTTGGCCATGGACAGATTGTTCATCACTGACTGCTGCTCAAATTCAATCATATCTTTGGACTGGGTATTCTTTTTCACAATCCGGTGCAATTACCGCTGGTGCAGCTTTTTGCCTTTGGCTATTATCTGGTATTATCTGCCAGTTTTCACCAGATTTCTTATGGTTTTTGGTGCTTATTGGCATGGCCATTTCAGAGCTAAGATATTTATCAGGTTTTTGAGACATCATTTAAACTGCGATGTGAAGTTTCATTTTGAGGCTTAGGTTTTGTAACTGGACCATTATATAGCTCCTTTAAAGACCTCAGAGATGGTTGAGTCCTTAGTTCTTAGCGCCAGTGGATAAGCTGGTCTCCCCAATGCAGCTTTTGTGGGGTGCTGAGAAATTGCGCTACAAAATTAGAAATTTCCATTACACTTGGTAGTATAATAAAGCTGAAGGACATCATTAGGGTCAATCTGTCTTGCAGATCTGAATCATTACCCTATAATTCTTTTGTTGTTTTGCCCTCTGAATCATTACCCTATAATTCTTATGTTGTTTTACCCTTACATAATTATGGGCTTCACGTTGATTAGTTCTGAGCAGAATATATGTTGAGCTTTCTACCATAGCTGTTGAAATTTGTATTGATTCGTCTGGTCCTTGCTTTTGTTTATTTCCTGGGCCAGTGAGTTGAGCCCAATGGTGCCCCACAGGCCATATTTCGACGGGGAAGTTGCTCAGTCGGCCGACGTTCCTGTTGTTCGGTCTTTGATAGACCTGCTTAGGTTTGGCGTCCGCATTGCCGGCACATCTTGTTGAGTATTAGCCTTGTTACACATCTGGGAATACGTTGATCAATGTTTGATAGGATTGCGTTACTAAATACTCCCATGGCATGCAAACTATAGCTTATACCTACACAGCAAGGGAGTGTGGCATTGTCAAAGTATATCCTTTTCTCAAGACTCCTTCTTGCAGAACTTGGCTTTCTGCTCTGCTTTGATGAATACAGAATGCCAGTGGATCTGTAAGTAAGCTTGTTGCCCTGACTGAGCTTAAACTGATAAGATCGTGTAAGATAGATGCCATCAGACATCAGCTGGGTGTAGTGCTTAAATATTTTCTTGATTTTGGTGTATGTGAGGCAGCGTCTCCTCTGGCATTTTCCTCTGTGTCCGCATTGTACCTCGTGCAGTTTTATCATGGACTTCCCTGAAGACTGTTTGAACTCCGTTATTGGCTAATATTATATTAGATCCTTTTCAACTGCCTTAGACCACATAATTCTTAGTAGGTGTCATGGTTTCTCAACACTCTTTAGCTGCTTGACTTGCAAGATTTGGACAACTATGAAGGGACTGAAACAAGCCACAACTTAAAGTCTGAAGTATTAAGCATAAAATTGAATTTTTATATTTAGGCTTTAGCCCTGTTTTAGAATTATCTATTGACGAAACTTTCTAAATAGATTTACATAAATTTAGTCTGCAATGTCCTTTGTGTCTGAACACTTTTGTTTTTCACAAGTGATTAGATAGATATGAGCAATGGATAACACGGAAAATGTATGCCTATGGGCAGTGGAGTAGAGACCCTTCTATGCCACTGAGGGGCAGAAAGAAATTCCCAGCATTGATCAATATGTGCATAAATGTTGTACCAGAAAGAACTGGTTAAAATGTCAGACTTGTTCACAGTCCTTTTAAGAACTATAAAGATAATTGGTTTCTCAACATTTGAGGCATCAAATGTATTAGTGATTATGATATTATTAGCACTATGGAAATCGTTACATTCTTAATAAGATGCTGTACAATTACAGTATATGCATCTATCATTATGTTGCAAGATGCATATCCAGTAAGACTTTATGATGGGTTATTTTATTATTTTAAAAGCCGTATCAGCTACAGTGTCTGCACATGAGATGTCCTTCAGAGGTACTAAACGATTCGAAGATACTAAATAAATCCCAGATGCTAAATAAATCCCAGATGCTAAATAAATCCCAGATACTAAATAAATCCCAGATACTAAATAAATCCCAGATACTAAATAAATCCCAGATACTAAATAAATCCCAGATACTAAATAAATCCCAGATACTAAATAAATCCCAGATGCTAAATAAATCCCAGATGCTAAATAAATCCCAGATGCTAAATAAATCCCAGATGCTAAATAAATCCCAGATGCTAAATAAATCCAAGATCTGTCCATTCATGTTGCAGTATAATGATGTCATGTTTTAAAGCTGAAAAAATTTTTTGGTTGATGTTCTGTATAACAACTTACGTTTAATGGGTCATCATGAGTGAGGCAAAGCTCATGATTTAACTGGTACTTCCAATTCCCATGCATTCTTGTTATTCTGAATACAGTTCTGAGAATCTGAACACATTAAATTATGTTGCATTGGCTTTGCATAATTACAACCTGTGCCTAGGTGGTATAATGACTGAAAAAGTGGAAATTGAAAATAGAATGACAGTAGTGATTCATGAAAGTCATTAATGTGAGTGAAATTTGGCAGTTTTTGGTACTGTGTATATGCATATATCGATAGTTTTTATATTAAAACTATCGGCAAGTAGGAGAGTTAATATGATTGCATATTTTCCTTTGAGCAGACAATTTTCTTCTATTCTTTATGGCTGTCATAGATCTGCCCCAAGCTGA
Organism: Aporrectodea caliginosa; assembly: GCA_020284085.1. NCBI lineage: Eukaryota > Metazoa > Annelida > Clitellata > Crassiclitellata > Lumbricidae > Aporrectodea > Aporrectodea caliginosa. Next base: position 329,578 of record JACEVL010000405.1, read on the forward strand.
GCCACGTTCCTCGATTCATCTCTCAGTGTATTTTAGTGCTAATAAATCTTCTGCACCATATTTCTTTCAGTTTTCGTCTTCTGCAATTTGATCTTGATCGTATTCGATCTTTGCTGTATTTCAGAATGATGCAGCGTCAAATGTTTGCTCGATCAATTGCCAGAATCTTCCATCGACACTCGATCCTCATCCTCCTCTGGCTAATACGCAGCCGATTTTCACGCGGCCGGGAAGTCCGAAAATCATCTTTAAAGCTACGATGCTCGTGCTAAATGCATTTGGCTTGGTGTCTTTCGTTCTTGCAGCTTCTTGTATTTCAGACGTCCACGTCACGATCACCATTGGCCTTCCAGCAAATTTACAGCTCGGTGGGATTTTCTGTTCTTACGCTAGCGACTGCAATTTCTGTTGGTATCTCTCGGTTATCTTATGCACAGTCCATTAATGGCTTTATATCATATTGATAGGATCTAATTTGGCCGCTCATTTGATGTCAGCTCCTTATCTCTTTACTATCTTGCTAATATGCTGTTCACTTGTGTAATTTATTTGCTATTTAGATAACATTTGCTTGATATCTTACTTCTCTGGCCTGCATATTACTAATATTTTGCTGCTGTATGCGTCTGAATTCTATAACAATATTACATTATGGAAACATGACAAATTTCATTATTTGATTAAATTTCATTGAATGGTAAAAATTCGTTACTGATACTTGATTGATTTATTGCTATTTATTATTGATATTATTTATCGATTGAGTTATTGTGCTCATTTTTCTTTTTTACAGAAACTCTTGTAATTTGTTGACAGCAGCTTTAGCAATAATAGCTAGACATAGTTAGAGTAAATAAATAAGCAGTTGCTACTTAAAACAGTTTGAAAAATGTATGTTGAGCACTATCGGTGTTGATGGTGATTTCGTAGAAATGCAACTGAAATGTGTAGATTAATGTGATGTTATATATAGGTAGTGCTTACTATTTTGCAGAGCAGCTGAAGGCTTTTTTCCAAGCAAAACATCAAAACATCCTTAATGTGAAGGGTTGGACAGAGCAGAATCATACGAGGATCCAAATTTTTGGTAAGTTTAGCCAGAGGATTGATTTTCATGACAGAGCGTTTGTTTGGTGCTAACATATTTCATTTACATTACATTTAATTTACATTACATTTCATTTACATTATATTACATTTCATTTACATCATATTACATTTCATTTTGACTGTGGACTCCTGGAATTGTAATGAATGTTTAAAGGGGACATACGAATCTAATGAGAAACTAAACTTACAATCTAAAATTTCAAACATAGTTAAACTTCCTAAACTCAACTCCTTGAACACAACAGACAATGATGATCTCAGGAAACCACTTTTAAATAATAAAGACTTGGACTCTGATATTAATTGTCACTACTAAGATTTGTTTATATTATTTTTGCAATTAGGCCCCCATTCAGCGGGATTATTCCCTTCGGGTGAGCCTATTGCTGTTATTGCTCCCTTGTTTATGCTGTGATAATTGTATATTAAATGATTATGCTTTGTGACTAACTACTGTTAAATATTACTTGTTTTGCTTTTTGTTATTGGGACCAATAAACAAATTGAATTGAATTGAATTGAATTTACATTACATTTTTCATTTACATTAGATTTCATTTACATTACATTTCATTTACACTTATGCATTTGCAAAATAAAGTAATTTTGTCAGAAATTTGAGGAAATATATTAAACTTCAACCTTTGTCCATCAGTTTTGTCCTCCCATTTATATATTAACCGGAACTCTGCCAAGGAATTCCAACTTCTGCCACAAAAGCTGTGGCATTGCCATGTAGAAGCCAAGGAATTCTGTTAAGACAAAAACTCTCTCAGTAGCTTGGATCAGCTCTATCTTTTAGGCTTTAGCAGTGTGTTTGTATTTGCATGAAATTTTAAAGAAGACTGATTGATATATGACACTTGCTTACAGACTTGGATGAGGTGTATGCAGTGGATTCAGTCTGTGGTACGGAGTCTGTATGTCCCATTGGAAGAAAAGAGGACTCAAAGGGACTCATGACTTGTGAGCCCAGCAGCCGCAGCTGTATCTGCCAGAGAGGCTATCATCTGAAGCATGCTGCTTGCCTTGGTAAGTTCTCTTCTTTTTCTCTGCTAACATTAAACTGTAGACTTGTGATATGACAATTCTACCATGATGTTGACAGCATTTTGCCTTTGCGTTTGCTATTGAATTCCACTTGCATGACTTCAACAATCTGGAAGTAGCAGTTCACTGTCTAGCAGTATAACCTGTTAGTTAAAGTTGGCACTTGGTTGGATTCTTGTTTACCATAATTGTTTCTGCTTTAGCTGTGAGATCCTTTAACAAAGACTGTGTGTGGGAGTAACTGAACTGGAACATGGACCTTGACTTACTCAATTACTAATGTGTCATTGATTTTTTTGAACTCATGTACAGCACCCTTTTCTTAAGCCTTGTCTGTGACCTATAGAAATTGTCTTGTTAATATTATTTTTTTGCCCAAAGGTAAAAAGGATCCCTCAGGGACTTCAAAATTATCACAGATTTGTATGGAAGGTGCCCAAATCTTCAAAGTCCAAGTTGTTAAAAGCACCCCTATAGGCCACAGCATTAAAATGCTGGATCGTCAGTGCAAGATGTTATTATTATCATTATTATTATTATTATTATTATTATTATTATTATTATTATTATTATTATTATTATTAATGCCATAATTTTACACCTGCTTATGGAAACTCTAACCACATCCTATCTAGATGGGGAAAAAAATTCAGTGGCCATTAAGTTGGTTTTTTGGTCACTATATTTAGTTCTTTGTATTTTGTTGCATTTCATATATTTTTTATGTTTTATATAGTTGTTCTTCATTAAATAATTGTTTCCTCTTTCTTTCCTATCTTCTTTTGTCTATATAAAATTATAACAGAAACCTGAAATATTGAGAAATCTTGGCTAAAGAATAGATTGGAGAAATTGAGGCAAATTCATAAACAGCAACCTTATATGCACGAGCATCATCAAAAAACAGCTTGAGATAAATATATGCAAACCGCATGCACAATAAATAACATTTGGTCTCATAGTCTAGGCGCAAAAAATGGAAAATCTCGTGTAAGAAGCAAATCATGTTCATTTTTGGCAACACACTTTTTTACACTAATTCGACCCTGCTGATTACGAAAATCGCTGTTGCCAAGCTGGATTTTTGACCTGAAGGTCATTTCAAGGTCATACAAAATAAAATCTAGCAAAATTCAGCGATAAATGGCCAGATCTCAGCCAATAATGGTTGAATTCGACTAATTCTTTCTTGCTTTTTCTCGACTTTATAAGGACTACCTGTGGTAAGAAACAAGGTTACTAAATGAAAGACGATCCAAGGTTATTTCAAGGTCAAAAAGGGCAATTTCATGTCAAAATCTGGGGAAATAGCCATAACTCAGTCAAATATTGTTCTATTTGGGTGATTCTTTCATCTTTTTGCTCAGGCCGATAAGGGCTACATTTGCATCGTTCTAAAAAGGCTAACATGATCCAAGGTCAATTCAAGGTCAAAATTAAGGCGAAAAGGCCATAACTCAGTCAAATATTGTTCTATTTGGGTGATTCTTTCATCTTTTTGCTTGGGACGATATGGGCTACATTTACATAGTTCTTAAAGGCTAACATGACCCAAACAATTCAAGGTCAAAATCAAGGGGAAAAGGTCATAACTCAGTCAAATATTGTTCTATTTGGGTGATTCTTTCATCTTTTGCTTGGGACGATATGGGCTACATTTACATAGTTCTTAAAGGCTAACATGACCCAAGGTCAATTCAAGGTCAAAATCAAGGGGAAAAGGCCATTACTCAGCCAAATATTGTTCTATTTGGGCGATTCTTTTACCTGTTTTCTCAGACCGATAAAATTAATGATTCCGCACGAGGCCCAGAATAGGCGATATAATAGCTCAGCTATCATAATGATGCACTTTTAATTATGCAAAATATTTAATGTTAGGAGCAACATTAACATTATTTTGTACAATTGTAAAGTATAATGAATAAACTGATAAATGATAATTATTGATCACTACATGTCTGTGCAGGCACCATGAGCTTGGCACCCACACAGAGAACAACACCTTAAGTCTGATTTCCTACACTGGCACACACGAGGTTTGCATACTGCATAGGTTTAGTTCTTTTTTGCAGTTGCAAGAAACAATGTTCAAGCATTCTTTGCCTCTTTGGGGACGCATTCTATTGTCATTAGTACTGGTATCAACTTAGACGAATCACAGGCGTCCTTCTGCCAACCATACGTTGCTGCATCTAGAAGATCAGGCGTGCTGCTACCCGCCTGTTCCCACACTGTCGCTTGATAGTGGGATCGCTTGATGTGTTGCTGCAGTGCATCACTTGTCGGTGGAAGACATTCAGGTTGGCTGGTTTTTGAGAAGAGCAGTCTTCGGACATCGTCAACAGAATCAGCATTAACTTTGTACACATGGCAGAAGAACCTTTCTGCATCATTGCTAGTTTCAATCTTGAGTAAGTGGACCTCTTGCTAGATTTCGTAACAGTTTTGTGCTTTCAATAAAGGTATTCCACATTGATCGCTTAGTCTGACCACGAATGTACGACATCGTGTCACACACAGAAATTGCGTGAAATGCCAATGGTGATGACAGAACTTCAGTTAGCAATTTGCAATGGATGTCGTGAATTGGTATGAATCTCCGCTTCTTGGATGTTCCGGCCATCATCCATAGTTGCTTGCATCGGACCTGGTTAGGGTGGGATAACAACATGATGAAAACGTCTGTATCCCTGTCTGACACAACTACTGTATCACAGGAACTGTTAGCAGCATGCAACCAAATTCAAGTGTCGGCTTCTTCATGTGCTACTTTTAGCATTGATACGTCAGTCAGTACATTAGTCGACTGGCCCTCCACTCCGTCGTCAAATGCTCCTGCTACAACTACTTCAGTGTACAAATTGCCTTGCCTGATGATCTCCTGCGATAGGAACCGTGCCAAGTCCGACTTGTTCTCTACATGCAAAAAAATGGTTCCAGTTTTTTGGGAGAGGCCCATGACATCATTTGTTTCCGAGTTGCACCTTTCACCGATCCAGGGGTGTATCGATCAAAGGTAACAATGATGCAGTGGTACATCTTGCTATGATTTGTCAAGGATTTGATGAAGTTGTCGGCCATTCACCCAAATGGAACAATATTTAGTTGAGTAATGGCCTTTATCCTTGATTTTGACCTTCAATTGACCTTTATCGGTCTGAGCAAACAGGTAAAGATTCACCCAAATGGAACAATATTTAGTTGAGTAATGGCCTTTTCCCTTGATTTTGACCTTGAATTGACCTTGGGTCATGTTAGCCTTTAAGAACTATGTAAATGTAGCCCTTATCAAAGAGCAAAAAGATGAAAGAATCACCCAAATAGAACAATATTTGACTGAGTTATGACCTTTTCCCCTTGATTTTGACCTTGAATTGACCTTGGGTCATGTTAGCCTTTAAGAACTATGTAAATGTAGCCCTTATCGTCCCGAGAACAAAGATGAAAGAATCAACCAAATAGAACAATATTTGACTGAGTTATGGCCTTTTCGCCTTACTTTTGACCTTGAATTGACCTTGGGTCATGTTAGCCTTTTTGGGAACGATGCAAATGTAGCCCTTATCGGCCCGAGCAAAAAGGTGAAAGAATCACCCAAATAGAACAATATTTGACTGAGTTATGGCTATTTCCCCAGATTTTGACATGAAATTGCCCTTTTTGACCTTGAAATAACCTTGGATCGTCTTTTATTTAGTAACCTTGTTTCTTACCACAGGTAGTCCTTATAAAGTCGAGAAAAAGCAGGAAAGAATTAGTCGAATTCAACCATTATTGGCTGAGATCTGGCCATTTATCTCTGAATTTTGCTAGATTTTATATTTTATGACCTTGAAATGACCTTCAGGTCAAAATTCCAGCTTGGCAACAGCGATTTTCGTAATCAGCAGGGTCGAATTAGTGTAAAAAGTATGTTGCCAAAAATGAACATGACTTGCCGCTTACATCGCTTTTTTGACGACTTTTTAGGTCTGCGCGCCTAGACTATCATGTAGGAAGACCACAATAAAACTTGGAGAGACAAGCTCAAAATGTGGAAGATAATTTTATGCTGTCACCAGGACAAAGTTTCAAGACCCCTGCATCACTTTAAAATCATTTCCCAATTAAAGCCAATGTCGAAGAGACCAACACCAGAAACCAATGTAAACGGCACACTGTAGAAGACGTAGAGCACATCTGACCTCAAGCAGGACAGTCTTGGGACCATCCACGGCTGCACTCATAATGTGATAACGTGGCTTAATATGTATTCGGCAAAAGAAACGCCGTAGCACAGACTGTAAATCATATTCCGACGCATATGAAATAATGAACTTATCATTTGGCTGAGTTTTAGACTTCGGTCCACAACGAGAGATAAATCTCTGCCAAGCCAAGTGGAATCTGACAATGAATGCTCTTGCCAGGCATCAGTCTTTCTGTTGACTCACAGTTTAGCATAACAGGAAAATGTGTTATGCCATGTTCTGTTTTGGTCTCTGAAGAGGATGGCCACCGTTTGAAGGAAGCAGTTTCAGTTAACCATCTCTCTCGTGTTCAGAATGCTTAGAACTTGCAAGTTTTGCCATCTGGAAACATCAGATCAAAATGCAGCCTTGCTAAGAAGTTCTTTTAGCTACACAGAAGGAAGTAGTCAGAAATATTTAGTGCCTGTTATCAGTCTCTCTAATCTAGTACTTCCATTCTCTCCATAAAAGAATATTTCTGTTAAGGTAGGATGATTGGTAACATCAGACAACTGTTCATGGGGAAGAGGCTCAGGAAATGATTTGTGAAAGAGGAGTGTTTTCAGTTTTGAGTGAAAGACCTGTGGAGAGGTAGTAAGAGGCGAGTTTTTTGGCGAGTTTGTAGGATGGATCAGATATTTGGCATTACTCTCGTGGGAATTTATTCCAGAGAGATGGAACAGCTATGACTGTGGAGCAATTCGCATATTTCAGTGATGAGGTGACAGAAGGATGGAGAAGTGTCAGTGTGGAAGAGGAGCGGACTGAGCGAAGTGGTTAGACTGTGAATAAATGGCAAAGATAGGAGGACTGCATATCAAATCTATGGCCTAACATACATCAAACTCTAAACTTGAACAAAAACTTGGCCTAGCTGGAATATAACTCAAAATAATCTCATCTCACCAGTGACTATATATTATATAGAAAATCCAACATACTCCTACTTTTCTTTTGTGAGGATCAATCAATAGAAATGTTTACAATATTAAAAGTCCAAAGAATACACTTTGGAAATATTCTGGTGAGCATCAGCCAAAATAAATGTCAAATTTATACTTAAAATTCTCAGATACTCAAAAATTGACTTATAAAAAATTGCAGTAAGCTCTTGGCATAGCCCAATGTTCCTTTAACTGAATAATCCAAAGTTTCTTTTAGTCCATAAACTTCTTAGGTTGCTGAACCTCAGCGTAGATATTAAAGTGGATACACAAAGACAAATCACTTGATGTGTCAATTATGAAACCATTGAAGGTATATTAAATATCAGTTTCCTTTGCTTCACATCAGCTTTCTTCAAATTTTTCAACTAAATCCTTTAAACAGATTTGTAGCTGCACGAACATTTGTAATTAAAAATAGTAATAAACTGCACATGCGAAAAGGATTGCCCATGCTTTTAATCTTTTCATGACATGCAAAGATTCTGCAAAATGAAGGCCAACAATCTTGGACACTATGCAAATTCACTGCAAGTAGATTTGATGGTTCCTCTTAGGAACAGGGACACTTTCACTTTCTTGCAGAGTTTGAGCAATTGTGTACCTTTATTGGGACACCTTCAATGATTCATGTTAAATTACAGTGTAAACCCATTTAAATGCAACCAATTTATGCACAAATCTGATGAGCAAGTAGTTATATCGAGGCACCCAATGACACATATCAGACACATTAAGATGCCATACAGGGTCTTGTTGTAGAGCAGCAGTCTTAGTCATCGGTGCACAGCTGCCGGAATACAGATGGGGCAGCAGTTATCATAGCTGGCTTTAAGTCCTGCAGAGGGCAGTGCATTTCCAGAGCAGACGGACTTAATATTCAGCTGCACTCATAACTTCCAATCATAACACCCAGATGCAGCTGTAACTGAGAAATATTATGGTATTTGTGCCCTTCCCTACCACTTCTCTACCACTTCCTCGGCTTGACCTCCCCGGATTTTGACCAGGCACCGGAACGAACAGAGGAGCTTGGCTATTGCGGACTTGATATGACATAGCACTGGTGAATAAGCTGGTCTCCCTGACGTGGCTTTTGTGGGCACTGAGAAATTTTGAAGATTTACATTACATAACAATTACATTCCGCACCACTGCCAGCAGACTTAACACTGGCAGGTGCTTGTATTTGTAATTGTAATCTGACAGTTATAAGGCGTCACTTCAAGAAAGACCTCCATTGGTGCTCCCAACCCAAATCAGTGAAGTCACTGTCAAATAATACAGACTTCAGGTGCTTGCGAAACTGGAACGGACAAAATGAGGAGCTCGAGCCCCTTGCTTTCAAGAGAGATGATTCCAGCTGGTGGGCCCATCATAGGCAAAGCTTCTGGACTGAGCTGTAGCAGTACACATACGAGGGACAGTCATGAGTCTATGGGCAGCCGACCAAAGGGTACCACAACCCAGGACTGAGGAGACTGAAATGTAGAAGTCCCTAAGGTATGATGGAACAGAGCCAACAGAGAAATTATGCATAAGGTCAGGATCTTAAACTGAATATGCTGCTGGATGGGGAGCCAGTGCAAAGTATCCTGCATAAAGGAAGCTATATGGACAAACCTGGGGACGCCTTCAACAGGGTGGCAACAGTTGTGTACCCACTACCCATGTGATTGGCAGCTCAATCCAGGCACTTACATGCTTTGGAATAATGTCTAGAAACAATGAATAATAAAGTGGCCAGAAACAGAATTGTCTGGTGTTAAATCACAATTATTTTTGCCCATAGCTGGACAGCAATGTGGCCTTTCAAAGTTATTGGACAGATCTGATTGCAGGGTCAGTGCAAGTGCCTTCACCTCAGACAGCCCAAGTCTATGAGCTTTTTAACTACAGAATTGCTTACGTAAATCATACACTATTGTATTTCGGTGTGGCCCTCGTAACCCGAGGTCCATTAACATGTGGTTGCAATGATTTTGAACCCAAATGACCATGCATAAATTGGTTTGAACTGCAATTTCTTTAGGATTTTTGCAAGACTTTTTAAAAAAGGTCAGCTTTCTTTCGTCCACTGGATCATGGATTCTATACATTTATGGTTTCTGTTTTTCTGTCGCCCTGACCTCATTCATCAACGATCAGCTATGATGTTGCAGTTCCCTGGATCCACTAAACAATAGAAGACACAGTTTGACCTCTCCAGTTGATTGCATTCCTAGCTGTTGGGCAGTCTTCTGGATGATATAGGATCTTTGACATCCAGGGTCTAACAGTGCTCTTACTTACTTCGCTCTCTCATTTCCCTTCTAACACTGCCAGTCAAGGTTTGCAATAACACATCATCGTGCAGTCTAGATTTGAATAAACATTTTGTGCCTGTTCACAGTGTCTGTCAGCACTGCTGTCTGTGCTGCCAGTCACTATGCATTTCACGGGAACCTTGTTGTTGACATCCAACTCCAGACACCGAAGTGCAACATGTTTCTTAGCACAAATCAAACATTTTACATTAAACCTAAGTACATGACCTGGTTTTAAACAGGCTAAGCAGGATTTATTACCCAAGCTTTTTCTCTTCTTCATTTCAGAAGGCGTGATCTGAGCATTTTCGCATGTTGGGTCCGTGCTATTGCAAAAGATGCAGAATGTGCGATGACCTGCAAACAGCCCTGCACAAGTTGGATGGCTATGGGTGGAATTGTCAATCCTTTTCTCCCACCCAATGCTTCTACCTTTCGTTGACAGGTCTCTTATGTGTATATGCCAGCCACTCTGTTCCTGAGAAGAAATTTCATTAGCCACTTGAGATGTTCTCTTTGTTATAATCGTGTCCAGATATTTATCATCTTTGCCAAAGTTTAAGAATTTCTTCTGGAATACAGGACTCAGCAATGGGGTACAGAATGGCTGCAGTTTGCTCTGATGTAACTCTCAGAGTCTTAGGGGCCTGATGATGTGATTCCAGGTCATAATAATACGATCTAATGTCATAGCCTTAGGTCTGGTTTCAAAATGAAGCTCATAGTTCAAAGTTCAGCATTCAAAATTTTATTACACCTTGAACTCTGGCCAGCCACAATACTTCCAATCAGTCCTTGTTCCCCACACTTACCATTATTCATTGAAGGCATCTGATTGTCTTTCTCTGGTCATACTTAAAAGAAGAACTTTTCTTGGTGAACAAAGCTTTTTCAGTTGCTGGACCTAGAATTTGGAACTCCTTTCCTGTATCTGTCCATTCTGCTTAGACACTGGCATCATTGCATTCTCAATGTAAAATTTGCCTCTTTCAAATTGCGTATCCACCATAGGCTGCCTCTCGGTCATATGATCTTTCCACTCGAAACTAAAGTCTCTCCTTTTCAAGAACTCTTTGTCCTGACTCGTCTGATCCTGTACCTTCCAATCCTCGACCTAAAAGACACCCACCTTAACATCTGCTGTGCCCTCTCTGATCCTCTGGAATCCGGTTTCGGACCTCCCTTGGACTACTCTTTTGGACAACCCCTCTGACTAGACTCAGTGCTCGTGAATAAGCTGGTGCCCTGCACTTGGCTTTCGAGTGGTGCTTTAGAAGTTTGGAGATTACAATTACGATTACGATTACGATGGACTGATCTTCTGTATATTGACCTGATTACGGCTTGGTTATATAGTACACCGAGGTTGATGCCTTGTGCATTAGACACCAAAACAACCTATAGGCCCTAGTCCCTAGAAATATGGACTCGGTAAGATACTGGAATTACTCACTGTCATGCAGTTTCTCATTTTTGTGTAATTCTGAAACTGTGACCCGAACCCAAGGCATTGTTCTAAATCGTCATTATATTTCTTGATCTCAGTCTCGGAATTTTATATTTATATATGGTTTCTTGCGAACTGTTGTGATGATGCTATGGCTGATTAAACTGTTAGCTGTGCTAGGTTGTTTTTAGTATTCTGATTAATGCCCACCAGAAACCTCTCTGCTCTTGTATTAGCTATTTCAAATTTTTCTTTCCATTCAGTTATGGAAGCCATGTCTGAATCTTGATATTTTCAGACTAATTTTCTTGTGCCATTAACAAGGAGATATCCTAATCTAGACCATCAATCTTTCATAAATTGTCTTTCCTCGAACTGACTTTGACAATGATAGCTGTTGCGATAGAGGCACTTTTTGTTCATTCTTTCTCTACATCACTAATGAACCTCATCAGCTGGGCTCTGTCAGTGTCAGAACATTTGAAGCCAGATACATACACACACACTCATGTATCTTAACCAGTATGGGAATTGTAACAAAATAACTGGGGGATTAGACGTTGATTTATGTGCATTTTGGGTGTGAAATGTAGACTTTACTATGGGATCCTAAAAAAGCTTAGGGGGGGGGTTGAACCCCCCAACCCCCTGGCAATTCGCACCCTGATCTTAACTAAAGAATGATTCTCGAACAGCCTTTAACTAAGCTACATTAGCTAAGGTAGGTTAAAGGTAAAGTGTTCATTCATCAATGCTAAGCAGTCAGAGTTCAATCTCTACAGAAATTCATTACGCAAATAGAAAATTACCAATTTGGTTCTATTCGGTTTCAAATGTTCTTTCAATGATTTTTTTCCTTTTATCCAGGCACCTTTTTGAAAATATAGAGATTATCTCTTGAACGTCATTAGTTATATTATCTACTGCAGAAATTGTCTTTCCTCAAAATTTCAATTTATGAAATTCAGTCTTAAAGTTTGTGATTTTGAATTTCTCTGTGTTTAGACTTGGATGAGTGTGCACTGTCAGATCCTGTGTGCAGCAATGGTGCCACCTGTATTAACCTCAATGGGTCTTTCACCTGTCGGTGCCAGAAAGGATTCTATCATGACACTGGCTCCTGCAAAGGTATGCTAATGCTTTGTCTGTCAATGGTTTGATCGTTTTATAGGTGGGGATGGGTGAATGGTTTGGATCGGATGAGTACACAGGCTATGGTTGTTTTGATATCATTCCATGCATCCATCAAGTCTTTCCATCCATCCATTCTTCCAAATATTGTTTCATCCATTCATACATCAATCGAGCATTCCTTACAATGACCTGTCCATCCATCCATCCATCCATCCATCCATCCATCCATCCATCCATCCATCCATCCATCCATCCATCCATCCATCCATCCATCCATCCATCCATCCATCCATCCATCCATCCATCCATCCATCCATCCATCCATCCATCCATCCATCCATCCATCCATCCATCCATCCATCCATCCATCTATCCATCCTTCCTTCAATTCAGCCAACCAGCCAACAACTCATTCATCCACCCACTGATCAGACACATTAGTGCCTTTAAAAAAAACTTTTTGCTTCGTATTTGTCTAGCTTGCAGTACCACTTGCCCTGTTGGAAGTTACACGTCACAACCCTGTTCATTTGATCATGATATATTTTGTCTGGGTAAGTTTAAAACCACTGCATCAGAAATATTAATATCTGTAAAGTCATAAGCAGTTTTCTAAATGAAATCTAAGCAGTCAATATTTAAAACATTTTCAAATGAAAATTTGATTTATTTTAGCCTTGGTTGAGATATCTTTAAGAAAGTAAAATCTGAACATTGAAGTTTGTGGCCATATTATTCCTTTGTATTACTCGAGAAGATTAGCTTTTGTTGCCACAGCATTTGCAGAATGCAGGAACCTCCTTCTCACGCCTTTTCCCCAGTGTTTTTAAATACAGTTGGACCGTGTCTTCTGAATCCCATGGGTTCCGAATTCATTTCCATGATTCCTGACCAGATACGAAGTCTTTAGCATCCTGTTCGTGCTAATATGTTCCACTGAAGGCGCTTTCTCGTTTTAATATTTTGTTGGCCATACAACGTGTGATTAGTGTTTTGCATAAATAACATAATGGATATATATGCGTCTTTTACATGTAATTAGATACATGTAATTCTCCTTATGCATGAACTGTCACATTTGTAGAGAGTGACGTGGGGAGACAATCTCATCCCCATCTCCACCCCGCGACAAGTAAGTCTTCCCCATCCCCGCCCATTCCTGCCCCATCCCCGCATGTTTCGTCCCCTTCCCCACACCATTCCTGTAGGTTTTCTCCACATCCCCACCTCATCCCCGCAAGACTAAATCGCATTTCCCGCGAAAAGTTTTCACGAATTAAAATTTAAAAAAAAAACAATTTTAACTTACAAAGCTATTTGCATTGCTGATTGAATTAATAAAACACACACCAAAAACAGATTAATCGAAAATCCTGATTATTTCTGATTAGTTAACAGCTCAGGAATAAAAAGTATCCATCTCAACATCATCCTGTATACTATATAGTTTAAAAATTGTATTGACTATAAACTATAGAGCTATAATAGTTACTATTACTCCGATTTTATCGCCGGCTCATTCTCCATTACTGCGGTATTACCGCGACAGTAAATCCATTACTGTGGTGAAACCGAAATTGTTGTCCCCGTTGCTGAAAAACTACCATGTCACTCTCTACTGTCAATAATTTGTACAAGAGCTTTCTACTTCAGGACCCCTTTCTTGAAGTTTCTCCGTTTAACACTTTAACAACGAGAGTGTATTAAAAGCGACTGGGAAACCAATGCAGCTCGTCGTTAAAGCGTTAAGCTATTGTCATTCTTCATTTTTCAAATACTATACTGGGGAGATAAAGAAAATCATGTTAAAGGATACAGACACTTGTAGTTCAGTGTTCTGAATTGCAGTACCGGCCTTACCATTGTGCGAACCGTGCAATTGCACAGGGCCCATAAATTTATAGGGCCCGAAAATGTCAGAAAATTAACATGTACAAGACACCTTAATAATAATAGGCCTATTATGGTTTCAATTAAATTTTCTCTTTTATCAAAAAAATAAAGTCAAATGGTACAAACTTAATTTTCTGCGACATTTTATATGACATTTTCGGGCCCCCTATTAGTGGGGAGGCCCGAAAATCTCACAGTAAACCTTTGATGAATTTTCGGGCCCCCTATTGTGGGGCCCGAAAGTGTCACAGAAAAGTAACAGGAACAAGACACCCTATAGTAATAATGTTATGGTTTCAATTTAATCTTCTCTTTTGTCGAAAAACAATTTGACTTGTGTCATGGGGGGCCCGTACAGTTCACTTTGCACAGGGCCCGCAATATGCTAGGGCCGGCACTGTGAATTGTAACATACTCTGCAATTCCTTATGTAATGTATTGTAATACATAATTTATATAGAGCCCTATCAAGATAACTATTCAGATGTACTTCATGCAAAAATCAAGTTAAGCAGACAGTCTGTCTCTAACTGAGAAGACAAGTGTTGCTGCACGGACTGTGAAAGGCACTGTTAGGATTTTTGACCTGTTACTGACTTACTGAAGTCCTAATAAGGATATCATCAATGCAGCAAGAAATATTCCGAATATCTGCTGTATTTGAAAGAACAAACACACAGCAGGTAATTATTGTACTACAGAAGAAGATTGACCTGGAAAAGCAACAGGAAAAAGAAAAGAGATGTACGGAAGAAGAATTCTCTACTTGCACAGCTGAAAGAAGAAGAGAACTCGGAATTGGAGCAAATGAATGAGCTTGAAGCAAAAAATGTCTGCAGCAATTGACTCAAAGAATGTACAGTCTATAATAATTAAGGTAGCACAGATTAGGTTAAAAAACGGAAATGAAAAATTGCAGGAAGTGTCCAAGAAGCTAATTAAAAGAATCTCAGGAAAAGACTAAAAATCAGCAATGCACAGGAAGCGCCTGAATACAAGAAGAAAAAGACTGTTTACATGTAGTTGGTTAGTCTGTTTATCAAAGACTGTTTAGTTGGTTAGTCTGTGTATCAAAGACTGTTTAGTTGGTTAGTCTGTTTGTCTATTCAACTGAAAGTATGTGTGAAGGCATTCTGGTGCTAGCAGGCATTAACTGTGCAAGTGTTTTCTTTTGGAGCAAAAGACTGTTTAGTATGTTTAATACAAAATATGTAAAATGAGAATAAAATAAAAGGGAGGATAGGAGCAGCTATTATGGGAAGAGGAGGCTGCTAATAAAGTATTTTAACATAAAGTACCTTAACCTCATTTAAAAAATTATCATTAACGGCATTTATCATGTAATAATTGTCAATTTGTTTGGGACAAAAATTTCCTAAAATTGTCCTGAAATTTGCCAAAAATTGTGTCCTGAAATCTGATTTTTTTTAAAGTGGGACCTTTGATATCATTCTAACCTAGTCTAATAATTTATGTAGCACCATCGTCATAATGCATAAAACACAATCAGGTCTCTTCACATGAAACGATAGCCAAAGTCATAGTCCATTCATTAGAGAAGCCAGGTCGAAATCTGATAAGGTCGGAGAAACGATCAAAGTGTCAAGCTACAAAGGGTAATCAAGCTGAAACTGATGAGTTTTATGTCTCGTTCTGAATGGCATTATAACCTGACAGAATGCACAAAACTGGGCAAAGAATTTCAGCCACTGATAATGCCTGATATCCCAACTTTGTTTTAGTGCCAGATGCAGCAAGAGTCCAGGACTGAAAGCAGTATTTGCTGAGGAGTGAGCATGGCTGATTTGAGTGCAGTGTTTGTTAACTGTATATAAGACTGATTTTAAATATGAATTCTTTGCTCATTGGGCAGTCAGTGTAAGGAATACAATGTTGTTTTGTGTGATATGATGACACTTAGAGATTTTATTCTGGCTCTTGTCAGAGAATTTTGAAACATCTGTAGTATGTGCAAATCTCTTTTAGCAGTCCAATGAGAAGTGAGTTGCAATAGTCGAGACAACAAGATACCTGAATAGCTGCAAGTGGGATTAAGACACGTAAAATCTGAATATGCCAAATGTGAAAGTGAGTTGATTGGCATACAGTGTTAATATTGACAGAGAAGGACATGGTTGAGTTAAAAGTTATGTCCAAATTGCATATAATATTATGGTACATTCACTCTGATTGGTGTGCACTGTAAGAGGTGCTTTATAAATTGTTAAATGCAATACAATACAACCCACTTAACTGCATTTGACAGCGCTTGTGAATAAGCTGGTGCCCTGCGCTTGGCTTTCGAGTGGCGCTTTAGAATTTTAGAGATTATGATTACGATTACGATATGACAGCAAATCAGAATTATGGACTTCTTGACTTGGGCCTAAGAGGAGGAATTAGGTCTAAGAAGGTTTGAGCTGAAGCCTGTTACTGACCATCCACTGAACATCATCAAAAACAGAAGCAAGATCTTGGAGAGTTGAAATAGACAAGGAGCTATCAAATGAAAGAAATAACAGGTTATTACCGGCATGCAATTAGTTGACAAGTGAAATTATAGTGACAGGTGTACCGAGTGAATTTTTAGGCATATAGTATAAACAGTATTTAATCAATTTTAGCAGACCTATTGAGAATGTCACTTGTAATTTTGAAGGGCTGTTTTTCTCAATTGTCATAATACCAGTAATTATGTTCATTCTTTAGAAATCCACCTTTTGATTGCAGTGGGAACTATTTACTACTCCATCAATATGAAGACTGTTCTTTTTCACGAGGGAAAAGGGACTGCATAAAAATGTTACATTGTTGACCTTTCTGTCTGGTTAGAATATGCTAACCATGACTGGTGTATGATTACCCAGCTTGGGTTTTCTGTATGTCTCCTCACAAACAAGGGTTTCTTTGAGGATCGCTCTGGACCTTTCTTTTTGAGATGTTTATTCCGTCGGTGTGTGCCTTCAAATTACGACTGTTTTGCACTGCCATTTCGATGCCAAACACAATCCACCAGAGCCGTGCAGTTGTCCCCAGCCTGCTTTATGGATCTCAGTCTCATATTGAACCCAGTTGTTGCCTACCATAAAATATTCCGATTCCCCTTGCTTGCATTTTATGAGTGCTGATTATTCTGGTTCATAAGCTTTGGGTGGGATAGAAACTGAAACTATCATGGCAAAGTTATACAGCATTGCAAATCTCACAATACCTAATATATATGTATGTATGTATGTGTTATGTATGTATGCATACATACCTAATATATGGAAACATTGGATCCATTAGCTGGCTCTTTAAATCATGGCATACACATTTATTGCATATTTTTTTAAATTTTTGTGTGAGGAAGTGCAAAATATATTTAAGGGAAAGCTACGGCATTTTAAAAATAGAATTGCAGACAACAGTAACACAAATGGAGATACCAAATGAAGATAAGTATAAAATTCATGTCCCAAACTCTGTTCTTTATTAGCCCCTTCTACCCAAGGCCATGGATTTGATATTACACAGAAACCAAATGCTATTTCATTGGCTCCGTCTAGTGAATTAAACTAAAATGAGTATAGCATACTTAGAAGTACTAACTGCGAAATATAACTTGCCATTTAATGCTTGTGTGATATAATTAGTCGTAAATGTGCCAGTTTACAGCAACTTGCACGCTTGCGTTGATCTGCATATCTGGCGACTGTGATGGGAAGGTTTCTGTGGTCGAAAGGTTGCTAAGTACTGTTACTGTTTTTTTGTTTTGAGCAGAGTGCAGAAGATGCAGTGACCATGAATATGAGATTAAGCCATGCGAGACAAGTCACGATCGCCGCTGCATCCGTAAGATCAGATTTCATGCTTTGTCTTTTTCTTTGTTCAGACAAATGAGCGTCTGTCCGTTTTCAGACAGTGCACGCAAGGAATCAAGCGATTTGTAAATTCAGTCGTTGGCTGTTGTCACAGAATTTATCGCCTTATTACACTTTCGTTGATCAGTTGAGCTTAGATGATGACCTTGTTAAATGGTCTTTTGCTGCCATCACGAGGATGTGTGTGAACGCTGTTATGCCATGTAAAATGGGCAATTTATTACTGACTCACATACAAGTCTTAAGGTAGTTTTGTGCTGTTGATGTCTCTCATTAAGCCAACCAATTCGTCAACTTATGAAAATGCCTTCAAATACCACATCTAATATTTGTGTTGAACTTTGGCTGCTAGCTGATTGGTTGAGTGCTTAACCTGAAATGTGAAAGTGCTGGTTCAAGTGAGTTCAGCCTCCTCCTCTGATGATACTGTCCATCGGGCAGCATTGAACTGGTCTCCAGTTGTCAACAAAGAATGTGGCTATCTGTGACTAATACACTAAATACAGTTACCTCGTAGGACTGTTAGACCGTTGAACAAATACTTGATGCGCAATTGCTTAGGACTGTCAATTACCATATAAAAGTAAATAAATAAAGTAAAAGTAAAAAAGTAATAAATAAAGGAATAACTGAGAATAGAGATGTATGGTTGATGTGCGTCAACATCTCATCTTATTATGAGTTGCAGGTCACTGTGTTCAAGCAGAAATATTATTGTCTGTTTTGAATTAAGTGATTGCTTTAGCCTTGAGCTCAGGCAGCAGTTCTCAACCTGTTGGTCATGGATGCCTGGCAATTTTGTTGGGGGTCAAGGAAAACATTAAAAAGTTATTCAATTCTGTTTTGCAATAACTTTGCAGGAATACCTAGGCAACTTGTTATGAAATGTAGACAAATCTGTAAGGCAGATCTATTCTTCAGTGCTCTTTCCGGTCAAGCAGAGACATAGGTGCATTGCCAAGTTGCCTTTTAAAGGAAATGATTTAAGTTATAATGGACAGTTGTGCTTATTTGTTAGCTTATGCATTGGTCATGAAGGTGAACTTGGGATGGGGTGTCACAGTTTGCCAATATCATACAAAACTGTAATACATAATTATATGCTTACAATTTATCTGTACTTTAATTTCGTGGGACCCAAAAGAAGATGAGGTGTAAGTTAATCTACAAAATTCCTTGTTCTCATACCATTACTATCACTTGTTAATATAACAACTCTTCCAATTTTTCAACTCTTCAATAATGCTTCTAAACTGAAAACACAAATCAAGGCAGTGATGGATAAGAGAAAAAGTTGACTTAGATGTAATGTATTTGTCCAACCATTTAATCGTGTTCCGCTGAGATAACTACGTGTAACGGAAGTAACAGTTTTTTATATGAAGGACACGACAGTGATATGATGGTTGGATGATAATCACTTTGACGGTTTTTATAGTTCAGCTGTTGTTGTCAGTCTTTTGGATTAGAATGCACCAGAGACGATGAAGAGGTCGTAAAAAGCATCATTGTGCATTTCAGTTGTAAATTCTTGTTATGTCCTTGACATTCTGTCCTGATAGTCCGTCCAAAAATAAATGGTCAATAAATCCTGCTTTATCTACAACAAATAAAAATGGCTCTAGTTGTTGTTGAATCTGATGTCTTCTTAGTTGGTGCCTAATAGACCAAAAATAACTGAAAGATGAAATGAGATCAGTCTTTCTGCCTCGAATATGAATTAGTTGTTAGCAGTGTAATTTCTTGTCCAGGGCTGCAATGGTCAGTCCTCAATGTTGGTGTTCTAATTCCTATTTCCAGATTTCATGATAATTGATACAGAAATTTTAAAATAACATTTTGAATTGCTGAGGTCTTGAAATGCCTTATCCATAAATTGGACACACTGTGTACATGATACATATACTACTCTGATGTTTTGAAATCTCTGTCTTAATATTCCAAGTTTAAAAAATTAAACTCTGATTTAGTTTGAGTTTTGGTCAAAGAAATTAAACTGTCATGTATTGTAGATGTTGCTTATCCTCTGCCTGTGGCTGAGAATAGGTTACTTCCAGTCTCAACTGAAGGTAACATTTCGTCATCCTATACTCGTTTATGTTTATTATGTTGCTTTATGTTGTTGGGAACAATAAAATTGAATTGAAAATTGAAAACTGAATAGTGTAATGCACCTTTTTACTTAACCCTCTTTCTTCAAATCTTTAGTAAAGATTGCATGAGTTGCTGATTATTAGCGTTGAACTTTTTTGAAATATTTTATTTAGTTTTATGTTTCTGTTATGCTTTTGTACCACTGAATCTTTTCTATGTGTTAGCTTACCTGCTTTGCCATTTTTGGTGTTTTTTTGGTCCTGAAGTTTAGGTACTTGTTCGGGTTTTAAATGCTGCTAGCAAAGTTTCCTATTATACACTCACTTTTTTGATAGCTTAACTTTTGCAAATTGGTAGTTTTAGTAGTTAATCTAACGTTTCATTGAGGAATTTTCTTATTTTTTTTACCTTCAAGGGGCCGTCCATAAATGACGTCACGCACCTAGGGGGAGGGGGTAAGAAATTTGTGACGATGTGTGACATGGGGGTGTGGGGGGGTCTGAGAATGCATCGTCACACCAGGTCTATGTAATTAAATTTAACAATGAACAACAATTTAATTTTAACAATAACAGCACTAATTGTGAGTATTAAATTTTCATTATTTTTAATTATTTTGGTAATCTAATACGGGCACCATTATTAATAATTTTCTAATTATTTCAATATTTGGTCACCGTTAGATTGTAAAATATGCATGCTCTCCCTATTTGTTCCATGAAAGAGCATTTTGCTACGCCATGGAAATTTGGTTGGGGGGGTTAGAGCTTTGGCGTCATTTTTCAAGGGGCGTTACTTTTTGTGCGAAGTGTGACGAGGGGGGGAGGGGAGGGGTTCAAAATCGGCCAAAATTGCGTGACGTCATTTATGGACGCCCCTTAGTCTAGTATGTATGTATTGTGTTTAACTAGTTTACAAGCCTTCTGTGTCCCCTATTATTCTAGGCTAAAATGCTTTGGTGTGTTTTTTTACTATAGACTATGGACTCCATCTTTTATGCTCCCTGTGCCAGTGTTGCCTGTTCCGCGGTTTTCCCGCCCAATTGGGCTAGTTTCAAACTTTAGTTGCGGGAAAGTTTTGCTGTCCGCGGGTTGCGGTTTTTTGGGCTACTTTCATTCTTGTTCGCTATTTTTTGGGCGGGTTATGGACTTTTGGCTATATGTTTCCAGTATCCGATATCCATGATTTCAGACAGGTTCTGTGTCTATCTCTATCAACAAGGTGTTGCTAAGTCATATATGTATCATATATCAGGCTGACGACGGGCTCTCCGTCAGATATCAGATCTGCGGCTGTCCCTATACGGAGATGACTGCCTATCACAGTAAATTAATTTGCATACATGTACGAAAGACTTCATAACAAGATAAACAACCGTCGTATATAACTAGTATTTCCATTACGCCGTGATTTAATCCAAACAATTTGAAAGTTTTCTGTTTACACGACTGTTATTAATCTGTTGTTATGGGTACATGATCAAAATACGGAAAACGGTATTGCAACTACTGGAAAATAGATAGCCTACAGATGCAGCAGGCGAGCGAGATTTTAGAGAACTAGGGCGTATAATAGTCATATATATATATATATATATATATATATATATATATATATATATATATATATATATATATATATATATATGACTTAGCAACACCTTGTTGATAGAGATAGACACAGGACCTGTCTGAAATCGTGGATATCGGATACTGGAAACATATAGCCAAAAGTCCAAAACCCGCCCAAAAAATAGCGGACAAGAATGAAAGTAGCCCAAAAAAAACAACCCGCGGACAGCAAAATTTTCCCGCAACTAAAGTTTGAAACTAGCCCAATTGGGCGGGAAAACCGCGGAACTGGCAACACTGACCTCAAGTTGCCGCGTAGGGACCTTGAGCAAGTCCTTCGCGCACAATTGTTCTGCAATATAATTGCTTCTGCGTCGCCAAGACGTGTGCACTTCTGAGCTTGGGGTAACCTTAGTAAGAAGGGCGATATCAAAGATCAGTTGTATTGTATTGTATTGTACCCATCCCTGGGTTAGACAGATGATCATGTTGGTTTGATTTCTGATTTAGCCTTTGCATGAGTCATTTACTTTTGATAAGTTCTGAAAAGCTGCTCTAGAAATGCCCAGCACACACTGTATGACTGCCCTGCCTCTTCCTACTCTGTTGTATTGTATTGTATTTCTAAATTTATAAAGCGCCTCTCACAGTGAACACCAATCAGAGGCGTTCAAACAGAATTCTATATGAACAGAACTCTATCTGTTACTGACAAGTTTTCTTGGTTTCATTTGAGGCAAGATTTCTGCCAGCAGATTAAACTTCTTTCTGATTGTCTTCTGTAACCAAATTTTCATCCATTGTTCTTTAGATTTGCAGTATCATCTTTTCATCCCAATACGTGCAATGTGATCTACATCTTATGCCCCAGTCATTTTCTTTAAGAACATTTTTATTGGCCCAATTCTGTTCCTGTGGGTTGATGAGGCGTCAATTTTAATGGGTCATTATGCACTCTGGACATATATAAATGGATTCCTTATTGACATTTTATGTGTATATCGGCTCATTTTATGCATCATAAATATTTGTAGAATCAGGCCTCAACAAACTACAGCATGTTTTGATGGTGTCATTAGCCAATGCACTGGTATAAACTCAACTTGTGTAAATCACTTCTTTCAGGATAAAAATGGTCCACAGCTGTAACGTCTGAAGGTCACCTCTATGCTGCCGTCATTATGCTGGCTTCCTGTGTAATAGCCTCCTACATTTATTTGTTGCTTCCTGCTTAATAGCCTCCTACATTTATTTGTTGCTTCCTGCTTAATAGCTTCCTACATTTATTTGTCGCTTACCATTCAGACGTATGAATATTCCATACAATCTGTGGCTAGCTTAGCTCTGGCTCTAATTCACTTACATTTTTCTACACTTTGTGCATCTGACCAAATGACTTATTTGTCATCAAGATCCCTAGTCATATTGTTGCTAGTTGCTTTCTCTTTTAACTTTTTAAAACGATATTGTTGTTCAGTTTAATGAACTTGACATTAAGTAAGTTAGTCTCTATTTTGATATTTCAATCTTTTATTGGCAATTTGTATTTCTTTTGGTTTTTTATGTACAACTTACGAACAGTTGGTTCTTGACTTGATCATACGGTTCATACCCATGTTTCAACTACTTGATAACTGCATCTACTGACTGCTCTTCAGTTTCCTCGTTCATATCGGCGAGGTGTCACTTAAATATCTTATTTACAACTGTTATTATTTTCATTTTCTTATTATTAAAGCTTCTACATTTACATTTTTACTGTTGCTCCTAGTGTTTAGCAATTTATTTACTTTGCATCTTCTTGTACTTGATTTCTCTGGCATATGAGGTGAAGAATTTGCAGTCATTTTTAGTTATGTTGATTCTTTCTTTTATTTTCTGACTACATGTATTAGTCTGCTATTGCTTTGGAGTTTTTGGTATTTTCATCACTTTTACAAATTATAAATGAGATTACTGTTTCATTTCTGTGCTTTTGTTTGTTGTAATTGTTGAACTCACTGACTTTACTTATACCTAATAATAAATTTATTCAGTTTGTTTAATCCTTATTACCTTTACATGGCTAATTAGATTAAAGGCGTTTCTTTTTCCTGGGGTTTCTGTGCTGAGAGTGCCTCTGAGTAGTTATTCTGCGAGAGGCGCTTTATAAATTATTAGATACGATACGATTGCTACTCAAGTCTGTATGGAATTGCTTGGATGTTTTTGCAAAACTGTAAGTCTGAAAGAGCACATGTCAAAACATGATTTGTGATTGATGTGTTACTTATTAGGGCTTCGTGTTGAGGCCTCAGACAATGTATTTCTGGAAAACTTGCATAACAGTCGTCAAATGGACACGACGTATTATGTGACGGACTCGAGGCAGATGACGGATTTCTTCTGGTTCCGCGAGTCGGGCATTCGGATAAACATCGGCCTGCAGGACATTAATATCGTTCCGGTCTATGAAGACATTGACCATGAAGGTGACAACGAATTCGTCATGGGTCGGCCAAACATGCCACCTGAAGAGAAAGCGCATTTTGCAGACATTGTGCGCAGACAGTGCAGGTATGTGGGTGCGTATTTCTGTGTGTTTGTGCACTCACATGCAGGCATCAATTGTACTTCTACATCGGGCTTCTGTTGAAAGTGCACACTACTATGCTGTACGATTTCATGTGTTTTGTCTATGGCATGGTGGCAAATCAGTTGGGTGCTTGACCTAAAACATTGTTTCTAAAACATTGGTCATTCAAGTTCAAACTTCCTGTGAGATGTTCACAATCATTCAATCAATCATTCAATTAATCAATCAATCAATATTTGTTTATTTCAGAGATTACAATCTGTCACAAATGCAACTTGTTTACGAATCGGGATTACAGTTTGTGTAACATAGTCTATGCCCATTGCCCTGAGCCCGCAAGAATAGTTCTACAGTTTATTGATGCTCAAAAATTGAGTAATTGCTTTCAACAGGTATTTCAGGTATTCCAATTCACAGTTACTTTGCACCATACATAGTGCTACATATGTTAAGACCGAAATATGCTGCTCTAGCATTTAAGAGATGTTCATCTGTCTGGTATACATGCATTAATAGTAAATGGACTTTATTTAAGTCTCTTTACTTGCCTACTTTGCAAAAGAAGTTATATCATTGTTTTATGAATGCACCATTATATCACATCTTTAGGTTTAGTGTACAGCTAGCTATTGAGTATTGACCTTAGCTGGGATCTCTCTTTCTTATTTTTTCATATGACAGAAATGATTAGACCTCTTGCTTACCAGTATTAAAATGTGCTGCCTTCAACTTTTGGTGCCTATAATCTTACTTATATGGCTAAAGTACAAATTTATCTTTATGTGCAGAAAAATGCATGATACGTATCAAGGAAAATAAATGTTTTGCTTGAAAGGAATCCTATACCAAACCACTACAACTTGACTCTGGAAGTTTCAAGAGATCGCGTCACTGTAGCTTCACAGGAGAAATGCACTGTTGACGGTTACAGGAAGGGTGCTTGCCCTGAGGGTGTCAACGTGGGAGAACATTTCATTCGACGGACTGTCAATGAGCCTTGCAAGAAACTGGTTTGTAGATATCCCAACTCCTCCAAGTTTCAGACTTTTTCTCAGTTATCAGCTTTGACATTTCTGACATTTCCAAGATGCCAGATTCATTAAAAGAATATTCCTTTCAATCAGGGAATTTGAACTTACTTCTTTTGTGATTACATTTTAACAGGAAATTGCTGCTTTAGAACCAGTGCTCAGTATCCTAATGCTTTGTGTGTGTGATACTTTCATGGTTTCTTTTACTACATTATGTATCCATTACTAGATATGCTGTTGTAATACAAATGGGCAATAGTCATCTAGTAACATGTTTATCGCTACAAGTCTTAGACATAAAATAACTCTGTAATGCAGATATCACAAATTATAATTACCAGTTTTATCATTTATTTGCATAAATTTCCGTGTGCTTCAGGGATCACATCCTGCACCTTTGAAACCTGCAGCAAATAGCTTTGTTTGTACGGAAGCTAGCAACATGTTGAGGGATCTTTTCAATGTAACGCCATCGGATGTTCATCAGTGGGCATTTCCTCCGAGGAAGTGCAATCTGACCGCCTATTCTGCCTGTGCACAATGTCTCCAGCATGATCAGTGCCAGGTTAATGGTGAGAAATTGATGTTGTTGCAGGTTGACTCTCTGCCTTTGTGTCAAGATCATTCTGTTGCGTTTCTCCTCTCGTCCCTTGTGCACCACGTTGAAAGGCAACCACGGCAGAGAAATATTTGATAATTATGGTTTCGTCCCTGGGTGTTCTGACATCCGACAACCTTACAAATTTTTGAGGACAATAGAACAGCTAGTAAAAATACTACATTTATTTTCTACCTTAGGTTTCCAAGGCATGTGTCATGTGGACTCTGACACAGAACATAAGCTATTATTTAGACAAAAATTCATGGTCTCTAAAAATAAATGCAAATACTATTTTGCTAAAGGCATTAGTAATGGTTTAAATAGTAAATAGTTTGTGCCTTATGGCCATTGTGTTGTGTTTAGCATCTTAGAGAAAGAGCATGTGCTGATTTTGCACCCATTAGGAGGAATAGTAATTATGTGTATTTCAATTTTTTTTAAATACACATTTCTATGCTAGTAAAAATAATGTCCATTGTTACGTTAATGACTCTTTCACCTTGAAATATGCATTTTCAGGATGTCTGTTGGTTCAGTTATGAGTTATAACTGTTGTAGATTTGTTTGAGCAGAGATGTTGTCAGGTGGACTGCTACCTTTCCAGTTGTCAGCTACCTGGTGCCTTGTGTTCGGGGTCACAGGTTGAGTGTGCTAAAGGTAAGTTTTCTGCATTACCTTCATTGATCTATGCCTGTCAGTAAGCAGGATGGGATGCTATGTAATTTTTATCGTTACATTGCATTACACAATCCCTTTGTGTTCTACTGGCACTCTTTGTGCAGCATGAACATAAAAATGACATGCATGGATGCACTTATCCTTTTGTCTCCAGTTTTTGGGTAGATAATATTCTCATCAATGGATGCTAGTAGCGCCACCAAACCTTGAAACATCTTTCTGTCTTAGTAGGGATTTTGGTTGACAGTTCAGCATGCCAATTGCTGGACTATCATGCACACCTATAAGGATGGTTTAAAGAGGAGAACGAAGGCTTTTCCAGATAACCATTCATGGCGTAGCCTCTCTATATAAAATCATCAGTTACATAATGACACTGATATGGGTTTGATTTGAGAAAGATGTTTTCTTTCAACATGACTACATATGAAAAAACTACTGCTGCCATAATCTGTTTCTGCCACTATACAAGCGTTGTGATGATGTCTATACAGGAGATGCCTATCGCTTCACTCTACAGCCAATATTCCACAATCTCCGACACCAGTTCCGCTGCCACATACGCCACCATAAGCCAGAACATCTATATCAGCTTTGGTTCTACATCAGAGTCAACGGAACCGGTTTTGAAACACCGCGCATCCACCACGAGATCCGCTGTGATGACATCGCAAATCTCACTCACGGGCTCTTCCAGATGGAGTTTCTGACTGTGGAGCACAGCACAGGGATGCAGCTTCATGAGGAACTGATGCTCGTGGGGCATCAGACTGACGATCACTGGAACCACACGGTCTACGCACTTGGAGACGAAACTGTGGAACGCGCAGAAAAGCGGTTTGTCATAGAACCATTCCTGCCAAACATCGGAGTACTAACAACGCAGTTTCGTCGGCCTTTTGACTACAGTTCCTCGACTTGGGTTGATGGAAATTGTAATAAAGATGTGAGAAAATTTGTTCCCACAGAAAGCATATACAGCACTTGGTCTCAAGGGGTGCACGTTGTGACAAAGACACGTAGCCTTCCTTACGAATACATTCTCAAATCTCCCGAAAAGCCACCACACATGAAGTTCACAATACCAGGTATAGGTACACATATACTTGCTTTTTAAAATGGTGCTAATAAGTTTTTCACATAAAAATTTTCTTTTTTTAGATTTCTTAAGTCTGTTGATCAAATAGAAACAAATACCATCTGCAATTGCTGATGGTGGATAAGAATTGGAATTGTCATTGCAAATTTTATATATTGCACCACTTAAGAGAAACTAATCGAAGGTGCCTGGGATCTAGTAAGTAAGTAAGTAAGAATATCCTTTAATAAACCAATTGCTAACCGCATTTTGGTGTACACACATCATAGTAGTCGCAATAAATCTACATTAGCCAGTCTATCTTATTCAAGTCCTATAAATCATTCTAGTGATGTAGGTTTTTCGCATCAGGCTATCAGCGGGAGGAATGACACGATCATGGGCCCTGGGGCGGCGAGAATAAACGGAAAATATGAAACCTCAATCTTATCAAATGGTTTTGAGGCTCGTAAAAAAATCAGGCAAAGAAAGGTCAAGAAGATCAAGTCGCATGTTAGAAGCTCAAGTTGCAGGTTAGAAGAGCAAGTCACAGATTAGAAGCTCAAGTCGCATGTTAGAAACTCAAGTCGCACGTTAGAAGCTCAAGTTGCACGTTAGAAGCTCAAGTTGCAGGTTAGAAGAGCAAGTCACAGATTAGAAGCTCAAGTCACAGGTTAGAAGATCAAGTCACAGATTAGAAGCTCAAGTCGCATGTTAGAAGCTCAAGTCGCACGTTAGAAGCTCAAGTTGCACGTTAGAAGCTCAAGTTGCAGGTTAGAAGAGCAAGTCACAGATTAGAAGCTCAAGTCACAGGTTAGAAGATCAAGTCGCAGATTAGAAGCTCAAGTTGCACATTAGAAGCTCAAGTCGCTGGTTTGAAGATCAAGTCACATGTTAGAAGCTCAAGTCGCAGATTAGAAGATCAAGTCATAGATTAGAAGTTCAAGTCACAGGTTAGAAGCTCAAGTCGAAGGTTTCATGTAACTGTGATTTAGCTGGCTGACATGAGTTGTTAATGGCACAAATGCATCATTGTATGAGTTGTGACTGGTGTAGGCTACTTATAAGTTGTCAGACAACTCTGCATTTCATTGGGAAACTTTCTGTTTTATGAACCTGCTTAACTGTTACTTTCACACAGAGTTCAAGACTTCAATACCACTGAGGGTTTTGCGAAGACGTTCAACTAATTAACCGGTTGATCCTCTTAAATCTGAGAGTTACCTCTGTTTTTGTTTCCATATCTGCAGCAAATACTTCTGTGTTGCGTTGGTGGTTCAAAGATGGAAATGCTACACTTAATGTTGGGGATTTCCTTTCGACAAGTCTAACGTTGAGAGAGGATGATCATTTGTGGGAAATCCATATTTCAGGTAAAGTTTAGCAGTTAATATCTGAACTGATTGTTGAGCAAGCAAGTTAACTAGTTAAAATCCAGTATTATTTAAGTTAAATCCATTAACTAATTAACTTCTAACAGGATCTGCATATTCGTTGGTCAGCCAAAACAAGAAAATTCGATGCGTTTGACCGGACAAACATCACAGAAGCGGACTTTGACATAAAATACGCATGAGGATAGACGAGACATTTGCAAGCAAGCAGCTTAAAATCCAACAAAAGTACAAATTCTTTCCTAACAAAATTTGGCGGCGACCGTGTTCTGCCAGCGAGATCCCGATATTCACCAACTGATTTTACAGAACACTGACTACCGGTACTCAGTTTGATAGGGAATGGCCATTTTATATTTGGATCATGTTTTCCATAATTAATTTATCAGCTGTTCCAGTGTGTCTATAGCAGCTATACCAACCACAATGACAAAAACAACAGTAACAACCGGCTTTACAGCTACTTTCCAATTCAGCTCAGGGGTTGGTTCCAATGTGTCTTTTCTTCCAAGTGACTTATAAATGACAGCTGGATGCACGAGTTTATCAGATGAGTTTATCAGACAGACAGACATTCAGGATTTTCACTTAATTCCAAAGTTGAATTTATTACCCTGTGTTCTTGAATTATTCAGTGTAGATACACAGTGTACTGATTAAATGAGGGGAACTAAACAATCACTTAATTGTTGGTGTCCCTAGTAATCTTGAAGGGGCACTATATAAATTTCATAGATAGATAGATAGATAGATAGATAGATAGATAGATAGATAGATAGATAGATAGATAGATAGATAGATAGATAGATAGATAGATAGAGATAGATAGATAGATAGATAGATAGATAGATAGATAGATAGATAGATAGATAGATAGATAGATGATAGATAGAATCTATCCAAACTCAGTCAATATGCACTACATAGCATTTTTGAGAGCTCTCTATAAAAATGAACTATAGAAATGTAAGTTGCATTACATTAAATGTTACATTATATTAAGAGACATTACACATTATAACACATTACATTAAGGCTTCTTAAGAGACATTACATTATAACACATTACATTAAGGCTTGTATTATATTATTGATGCAGCTATTTTAAAGTACCTCATTCATTGAATGCAGTCTATTTTTCAGGTTCTATGACTGCATGTCCTGGCTATCTCTGTATCACTGTTAATGACAAGTTAGATTTGGAGGAGATCGCCCGATATGATCTTCTAATCTCATGTCCACCAGAATTCAACATCAGTTTCTTTGTTCCAACCACTGAAGGCAATCCAGTGAAAACATTTGACATCATTCTTGATGATGCAACTAAAGAACATCATGTCTACTTGACTAATATGATTTTCGAGTGGGATTTCAAAAAGAGTCCAACCATAAACCACTCCTATGCAGGTCTCGAACACATGAGTGTTGGCGGAGCTTGCACAAACCTGTTCTTGGTCTTTCTGCTAATTGGGATACTCTTGTGTACATATCTATGTATCATTGCAAATCTAAGTCGGAAGACTTCAAGAAAGCACATTGTTAAACATCACAGATCCGAACATAAAACTTG
This sequence comes from Aporrectodea caliginosa, assembly GCA_020284085.1. Classification (NCBI taxonomy): domain Eukaryota; kingdom Metazoa; phylum Annelida; class Clitellata; order Crassiclitellata; family Lumbricidae; genus Aporrectodea; species Aporrectodea caliginosa. Next base: position 360,149 of record JACEVL010000405.1, read on the forward strand.
GTATGAAGCCACGTCAAGGTCACTTGGATGTGCCCAACGATTCAAACAGATGAATAAATACCAGCGGGTGTTTGTAGCCTTCTGCATTCTTTTCCAGCTGCTACAGTGCATTCTTGTGACATTTACAACAGCCTCTCTGGGGCTGTTCATCTTCCTTCAGTATCACATTAAGATATCGAGCGGAATCAACCAGTTGTATACGAACGTCCTGGACTCTACGGATGAGATGATGCAGACAGTGGAAGCTTATGCTTCCATTGAACTGGAGAGACAGTTTAGCCTTATGGAGATAATGGAGACGGCCTGTGATAATTACTTTGACGACCTCACACATTCTGTCATTTCAAACATTGAAAACTATACAAATCCAGAAAACTTCGCCGAGTTATACATGACTGAAAGTTCGGTAAGCAGCGCTGTCCTCAAACTTTATAACAAATCTGTCGTTCAGTTAAAAAAACAAGTGCATTCGTTTCTCAAGGATTACCGTCAAAACACGGATATCCAACTCCGTGCAGACTTGTCAGATTATGTGCAGTTAGTGCACAAGATCGTCAACAGTCCATGGTTGATGTATGCGCATAGTATATTTAACCAGACGAAACCCTTATCAACATTACACAAGCCATCTGAAGACTTCAACAATCCATACTTCTCCAACCATGAAGTGGCATTTGCATCATTTCTCAATCTGCAGTCGGTGGATTTGGTTAACTTGTGGCAGTCACACTTGTGGGAAAGGTAAATATTAGAATTGGTAAATAGTGTTTTGAAAACTCAATTCCTTGTTATATTGTCTACCTTTGTGCACTTCAGAGACTTCCTGTGGAATGGCATAGTTTGTTTAAAATTGCATGCCGTACTTTTAAGGCCCACATGCCCCTCATCATATCTCGATAAAGTAGTAACTCTATAATTATGATGCTCCTAGACTGTTTCGTTTTTCTGATGTTGGCTTGTTGCTATGATTTTGGAATTATCTACCACAAAAAACCCAACTTGCCAAATCATTACCATCATTAACACTTTAACGATGAGCTGCATTGGTTTCCCAGTCATGTTTAGTACATGCTCGTCGTTAAAGTGTTAAATCACTAGTCAGGTCTGACTGTTTTATTCTGGCCATTGCTCTACTCAATGTTGTCCCATAGTGATAGTATATCCGAACTTCAGATTCAGAATTATTGACCTTCTGCATGTAATAAGTGATTTAAGTAAATGAATGAATAAATAAAATAATGAAATGTTGTCTTGACAGAAAAATTATTACTGTCAGTGAGCAGATAATGATTTATAGGGTGTAACTTTTCTAAACCAGCAATTCTACATGGTTTTTTGGGGGGGCCTGATAGCGCATTGGATAACACACTGGCATAGAGAGCGAGAGGTACCGAGATCGAGAGCCGTAGGCGGACATGCTTTGTAGGCTGCTATTAGCGCCGTGTATTGCAGGCTGTCTGTTCTGTTGGTAGTTAAGATTTATGTCTTCTGTCATTTGTGTTCTTGTGAATTGTTTCAATTGCATAACTGTATACTGTAACCGGTTGCGGTTTGTCAACCGGATTGTTTCAATAAAGAATATTATTATTACAGTACATTGGAATTGGCAATGCTGTTCTTTGTCATGGTACATTTATGCAAAAGAAAAGGTATTTCGGTGAATGGTTTATACTTGATGTATTGGTTTGTTTTCTACTAATTGTTTCAGTGATATTATTTTGTTTACTGTTTCAGATTCCACCATCTTCTATTTCCTCTTCTTTCTTCTTTTCGTACAAAATCTCCAATACCTTCTCTATGTTCTGTTGGAAGGTTTCGGAAACTGTTCGGTAGTGACTATCTTAACAACACGATGAACTTAACTCGATATTTTGTGACCCATACAAATCCAGACGAGAGCGCCATCTGGCTTGATGCACTGATGTCAAAACGTGCCAAAAAAGATGACTGGAGTTACATGAACAACCTGGAGTTTTTGCCACAATTTGAAGACGACACTGAAACAAAGAATCATGAAGAAATCATGCTTCCCGCTAGTTCCCTATTAAAGGAAAAGCACTCATCAACCCTTCTTTTTCAGGTTTTGCCATGGGGAATACTTAGAGCAATCTTTGTTATTCTCGATCTGCTGATGCTCCTCTTTCGCTGCACCTGCATCTATCTACATCTACGGAAAGTGTGCCTTGGCACTGAAGAGAAGTTATTGCTGGATACAGAGGATGGTGGGGCCGTACACATTCCTCTGCTGTCATCTGAAAAACAGAGCTACAAAATAAATTTTCAGAAGGAGCTAAATGATCATTCGGGTCCAAAAAAGAGAAATTCCTGTGATGGAAAAACTGTGCCGCAAATAGAACTCGTCACTGGAAACCACCAGAGCAACTCCTCGTCTATCAATCATGCCTCTCCCAACAGCCAAAGCAAGTACGATACATTCGAACAGACCAATCTTGAGACATTCTACAACAACATCAATGTGGAGTTCACAAGCCCACTGCATAGTGCAAAACTTAAAATCATTGAGGAATTTTCTGAAAATTCAAATGACTGGACGTCCACGACGAAGCGCTGTGTACAACAGTTTGGATGCTATGAACATCTGCCAAAAGTACTCTTCGTAATAGTCATTCTGTTTCTTGTCAAGCTTGCTCAGATTTCAATCCAGAATAACTTCTTATCAGAATTTCAGATGAACTTTAGTGGCTTTTTCTCAGCAACAAAAGTCCTACAGGATGAAGTTGATGACATGAACAACTATCTGCAAACTGTGGCCACGATTCATACAAATCGTTTGTCCAGGTGGCAGCAGAAAGAGATGGAGAAGGACCTGCTGCATATTCAGGGTATTTTTGAGTTCTTCAAACGAGGTAGGTTTCAGTGATCTTCTGCAGCATACACAATTACACAATTTAGGGTGGAGTGAAAAAAGCAAAAATTCTAGAATCAAAACGGAATAGTCATAACTCGTTGCCTTTTAGTGTAGTTAGTTACCATGCCAAATATTTCGTTAAAATTCGTTTTCTAAGATGTGCCCCAAAGAGCTTTAAAATTTGACAATTTAAAAAAATTGTCGAATTTAAATAAATTTAAATAATTTAAAAAAATGTAAAACGCTAATTGTAATAGTGTTTAAGCTTTTAATAATGACGTATTTAATGACCATACAAATTAAATTTAATAAAATGACTGTTTGTCAGTAATATTATATAAACAGTAAACACTGAACATTATATACAATGCCAACAGTTTGAGACTATACTATGTCACTAATCATTGAAAAGTGAGTCAATACTCATGTATTTTATTCTATTGATTGAACTCAGATTGAAATTATGCTTTGGTATAGAAAGAAGGCATTAGTTCCCGTGATTCCAATTTGGCAAGGATGGAACCATGTCTAGATGTTTGTCCAACCACGGCAGCAGATGTCTCATCAACACGTTTGACAGAACGCTCAACCGATTGTGTGTGGCATTGAAGTTCGGGAAAATCGACTTTTGTTACACACTCAGTGGCGATAAATTTTATAATGTAAGCTTTGAAAAGTGTGGAAATGACCGGTGGTTCTGTTGCTTTTAGTTTTGCCAATTAATCAGATCGATGCAATCATTTGCAGCAAAGTTAAGTTCTGGAAAGAAAATTCACGTATTTTACTTCTCTGTTGACATTCATTTCTCGATTGCAAGACTTTGCGAAGTCCTAGAGCACGGCTATGCTTCCGTGTGTTGGTTAACAGTCCAAGAAGGATGCTTTTTGGACGTCCAAAATATCCAGTTCGGTATATATCCGGGTCGACCACAGCCTTAAAGACTTCCTTTAGGTAACGCGATCTGGAGATTGTACGCCAAAGAAGCATGGAGCCATATTTCCACGAGGGTTTCATTTTGATGTAAAAACCACATCTTACATCTTACGGCGTGTGTCGCCAATGTTTTCAGATTGTCTGACGGGCATTCGCTTGTGGCATACAGATGCAGGATTCGATTAGCTGTTGTCATCCATCTGGAGTGCGACATAGCACCTGGATTACTCCTTGCCAGAGATTGAGAGCAATACTCCATTATCACTGTTCACAATTATTTCAAACAAATACTTCTGATCAATGCTAAGATTATTTACTGTGACTTGCAGAAAATCAACTTAAATTTTCTCAAACAAAATAACTGGTGGTTCTTCACAGTATGCCATGGATTTTGCTGATTGACCTGTAAATGCCCGTGGACCTGCAGTGACACCGTCGAGACACTCCAATAGATTTTGCAATGGCAATTCATTTGAATGGGAAGACAAACCACTGTGATAAAGGTTAGGCCTATTGTTATCAATTTTTGGCTATGCGTGATCCAGGTGCTATCTCGGACTCCAAATGGATAACCACAGCTAATCGAAACCTAACCGACACTCGGAAGCATATCCGTGCTCTAGGAAATCGAGAAAACGCTGCAATCGAGAAATGAATGTCAACAGAAAAACATATTACGTGAATTTTCTATTCCAGAACTTAACTTTGCTGCAAATGTTTTAAGTTTAATCGATCTGATTGATTGGCAAAACGAAAAGCAACAGAAACAGAGGTCATTTCCATACTTTCCAAAGCTGACCTTGAAGAATTTAACGCCAATGAGTGTGTGCCAACACTCCACTTTCCCAAATTTCCATGCCACGCACAATCGGTTGAGCGCTCTGTCCAACTTGTTGATGAGGCATCTGCTGCTGTGGTTTGACAAACATCTAGACATGGTTCCACCCTTGCCAAATTAGAATCACGGGAACTATAATGCCTTCTTTCTGTACCAAAGCATAATTTCAATCTGAGTTCAATCAATAGAATAAAATACATGAGTATTGACTCACTTTTCAATGATTAGTGACATAGTATAGTCGAAAACTGTTCACATTGTTTATAATGTTCAGTGTTTGCTGTTTATTTAATATTACTGACAAACAGTCATTTTATTAATTTTAATTTGCATGGTAATTAAATACGTCATTATTAAAAGCTTAAACACTATTACAATTAGCGTTTTACATTTTAAAAAATTATTGAAATTTTTTAAATTAGACAATTTTTTTAAATTGTAAAATTTTAAAGCTCTTTGGGGCACATCTTAGAAAACGAATTTTAACGAAATATTTGGCATGGTAACTAACTACACTAAAAGGCAACGAGTTATGACTATTCCGTTTTGATTCTAGAATTTTTGCTTTTTCACTCCACCCTATTACACATGCTTGTACAGTGTGGACTTGTTAGATATGCGAAGTCATCAGAGGACATGCCCCTGATGATGCATGTGAAAAGGGATATGCTGAAAAAGCCAATAGTTCGCACTACACTGCAATTCTTTTGTGGAACATCAACCAGTAAAACATGTTAAGCTTTCGAGGGCATGCCACTTTGTGTTAAACAGAATGTCGTGTAAACTGGGAGCCTATAAACGAGATGATCGAGATCACACTCTACTGCGGTAGTTTTTCACAGCTTTTTAGAACTCATAATTTCTAGACGATTTTAGATCACAGTTAACATCTTCAAATATTTCACTCACTTTCTTAAAAGAACTCTTCTTTCATGTACTGGTAATTTTCATTCGTGCCAAATAGTTGATCTGAAAGATGGTTAAATAATCAACTGCAGTCCATGACAGAGAAGTTCATGAAATATAGGCCTGGGCTTGAAAGATGGCCTACACTGAAAGGTCATTAAGGTGAATAGCATACAATAAACATTATATTCTGCAAGTGACATTAACGTTAGAGTTACAAACTGTAAAAAGATTTTTTCTAGTCATTCACTTATGACTTCTAGCAACTTGAAATCAATGCTACTAAACTAGCTTGGGTACCAGGTCTACGGAGAATGTCTAGCAAAGAAACTGAGTATCACACAAATGTCCGATGTGTTTTTTATTTTAAAAAGTAAAGCCACCATCAGTTCTTTCTACTTTTAGTTTGCCTTTCCCTATATGCTATTTCCTGTTCCAGTTGTTGCTCTTCTATGTTTTGACCATTCTTATCTGAGATGCAATGTGCTTGAAATTTTCATGTAGCTGTGATCATGAATTGATGCTCAGTACATTGGTGCTAAAGAAGCCATAGATAAACAGAGTAGGAGCACTTTGCAGAAGTTATCTTGAAATAATGCTGCAGCAGTTTATGATTAGAATACAAAACAAAGTAATAAGTAATTTAAAAATGTAAGTAAGTAAGTAAGTATATTCTTTATGAAACTAACTGCCTATATATTCATTCATTCGGGAATTTATATAGTGCCCCTTCAAGGAAACTACTCAGAGGTGCCCCAACTCCAACATGCCCAAAAAGAACAGTTTTGAGTTTAGTAAGGAAATATATACAAGCCAGCAGCAACAGCTCAATCAATCCTAATGTTTTGACTAGATTATATTACAGTAGTAGTATTTGGATATTTGTAGGAGATGTATTTGTATAAGTGACTGAATGCTGTGTTGCTTTTTAGAGAAAGATGGCCATAGGAGAGGTTATGCAGATGAAGTATGTGAGCTTACAAAGAATTCACATTCACCAAATTCAACCTGTGGGTACACAAGGACCGAATCAAACACAAATAACATCCTGATCCTACCATGCAATTTTTTTCCCATCAAAGCAAAGCTTTTTCCAGGTATGTGTGATAATTTGTTTTAGATGTTTCATCTGTGATTTCTAAATAATATCTTTATTATATTCATTTGTTATTGGCACTCAAGACAGCTGACACACCACAACTGATTACAATTGTTAATGAGTTCAGCAGAATAATGAGTTCAAAATATAGAACAAATGTTAACTGGAAGGTTCAAGACATGGAACTAGTATTAACTGGTACATTTTGTCCAAGAGTCTCAAATTATTCACATCAAATAAGGGGCCGTCCATAAATGACGTCACGCACCTAGGGGGTAGGGAGGTCGGAAATTTGTGACGATATGTGACATGGGGGTGGCGGGTCAGAGAAGTGTGACGTCACATCAGGTCTGTATAATTAAATTTAACAAATAACAACACTTTAATTTTAATAATAACAGCACTAATTTTGAGAATTAAATTTTCATAATTTTTTTGATTATTTTAATGTATACGGGCACCATTATTAATAATTTTCTAATTATTTCAATATTTAGTCACCGTTAGAGTTTAAAATATTAATTCTCTTCCTATTTATTCCACGAAGGAGCATTTTGCTTCGCCATGAAAATTTGGTTTCAGGGGGGTCAGAGCTTTGTGACGTAATTTTTCAGGGGGTGTAACTTTTGTGATGAAGTGTGACGAGGGAGGGGGTCAAAACGGCCAAAATTGCGTGACGTCATTTATGGACGACCCTAATCTGCCTTGATAAGTACTTACTGTGACAAATATAGCATCAGATTACGATGCCAAATTGTAAATCTGTATGACATAACTATGTATGTATCTGAATATTATATGGCACCCATTAAAAACCTCTCCAAGGCAAAATCTTAGCGAAGGTTTAATTATAATAGCTGTTAGCCCTCAGATTCGCTCGCATATTCATTATTTCATTCACTGAAGTTAAATAGCTTAGTTTCAAGATACCATCCAGGAAGTTTTCTAGCTTTGATAGAAGGTATATATGAAAGGTGTGTGTAGCATTCCTAGATACAGCGCTAAAGGAAGTCCTTGCCACACAGTACGTGGCCCAACTACTAAGAGTGCATGACATTGTATTGTGAAAATGCTTGCAAAGCTAACATCCAAGTAGGCAGGGAGACAGGCTCTTGTCCTTTCAACATCTCTGCATTGCTGTCCAGTTGTTTGCCTGCCTATCTATCTGCCCATTGCTCTGCTTATCTGTCTATTTCCAGTGGGGGGGCTAGGGGTGCTTAGCCCCCTAACTGCGGCTCAGCCCCCCCCCAAAGTGGGAAATCACTGCAAATCACAGCGAGGAGGGGACAAAAAGGAAGGTTTTTGAGCTTTAGCCCCCCCTAAACCTGAAATCCTGGCACTGCTACTGTCTGTTTCTCTGTACTGTCTGTGTGTCTATCTGATATTTTTAGAACAATGGTGAGATTGTTTCATAAAATTTTATCTTTGTCTTCTACTTGCAGTGTCTACCCTCAGAAAGTTGAAAACGGAGCTAACTGACAGCTACATGTCAATCGCTAGTTCCGTCGTCTGCCTTATTTCCGACTTTTCTAACTTTCTGTTCATCTGTGCAACCATCTGTCTTTTTCTCCATTGCACACGATCAACCATATATCGTGTCATCAAAGCAAAACATTTCGTTCCAGTAAGAGTTCGATATTTTGTTCCGTGCAAACAAACTGAGCCAGCACAAAATCACCAACACAGGAAACTGGCAAAAGCTGGCAACAACCAAGTGAATAATACTGTCCGAGAATCGGTACCACCTGGGGACAATACTGGTACTCCCGTTTGCCTTGCCACATGGCAGACGGAATTTCAACCATCAACTTCAAAATTGGATTATCCAGTGGTGGGATTTTCTGAAACAAAAGTATGACAACCCATTGCCCTATTTGCAAGATGGAGTTTGTAATGCATGACACTGCTTGAATGATAGGACTGTGGCCTTTCACTGCTATGTTTGGAGTTTCAATCCTCTGTTGTCTTCTTGAGTTGACATTTTGTGGCCTAACTACACAATTAATGAGAAACGTTGGATTGCTAGTGTTATACTGAATGAGCCCACAATCTCAGGATCACTTCATAAATACTGCGTTTGCACTCATCTAATCTTACCTTAATTAAATAGTGTAATAAAAGACAAGTTTTCATTGCATTTACATACAAGCTGAAATTCTTAGTGATTTTAATATATCTGTATATATCTGTATCTGTATGTGCTTAACCACTAAGTATGCACATGTGAACAAGAACATTGGGTCACAAGGTGATTTTCATATCAAGGTCACAGACACAGAGCATAACCCTATAACGATGAGCTGCATTGGTTTCCCATGTATTTTAGTACACACTCGTCATTATAGGGTTAAGCACCATAAAGCGTGGTTAGTAGTTACATGGCTTATGGACTATTAATTCCGCTAGTGCTCACTCAGCCTGCCATCATTTTGGGTTCAGTAGAGAAGTTGACGAGGAAAGGCTGACAAACATGACCCGTCATTGGATTGCTGTTTTGAACCTCTGCTGAGAAGTGTTTGTATAGTCATTTATACAAGTCTATTACCATCACCTTATGTATGTTTACATTCATTGGAATTTATGTAGCGACAACTTCAGAAGTTGATAAGCAATCATACTTCGAACTGTCAACTCATCCAATTTGTAGCATGTAGCATTAACTCAAGATAATGCATGCAGTCTTTGATTTTCAATTGTACATTGATGAAACAAACAGTTCAATCACAACCGTACTTGGAGAAGTCTTTGACATAAAATTCTTTTCATACACAAAGCTATCAGACATTTGTAACAAACTATCAACTGAGCACATGATGGACTATTAGGACAAAATCTTCATCATGCTTCTCTAACAATGCCTTTGGAACTGCCTTTTTATGCCCTTTCCCACCAAGACAGCTACCGGTAGTTCAGACTCGCTGAAACTGGTCCATAACTGACCAATTATGGTCCAATTTGTTATCAATGATGTATACAATTTATCATTGTAGCATCAGCATGTCATTTCCAGTGCGAATGCCCACATGGCAAAATACGCGCTAGCTGATGTCATACCACCCTCACAAGCATTTGGTGTGGCAGTGAAAAGCATCCAACAACCACCTGCCCGTGATCAGTGCATGCAGAGTGACGTATTCCTGTGAACATTAGCACTAGTCTTGCTAACTCAGACCAAATACCATTCTTGTAATTTGTTAATACGCACCTATTTAAATCTTTTAGACAACCATGTGCACTGCGCTTCTGAGAGGTTCTTACAAATGTGCTCTTTAAAAGCCAAGATACATGACACATACATGTATTCCAAAGATGCCTATCAAACAAAAACCCCCAAGTGATTTCCTTTTGACGATGAAAATTTCTAAAGAGGTTCAACTTTTGCAGATGACTACAAGTAGTATGTATTCTGGCGGTTTGGGGCCAGGGCCCATGGGCCCGGCCCATAGTTTCCGGCCCATGGGCCCCGGGCCCCAACTCCAGCTCATGGCCCAAGACCGATTTTGGGTTGACCAAATGGAGGCTGCACCACCTTCAAGTAGGCCTGAGCAGAGCGCACCCTCACTTTGAACAGGGGGCCCATGGTCCCCGGCCACCTGAAATTCACGCACCCCTATAATATGTTACCACCACTCTAAATTTTAACATGCATATGCCTATGAAATAATTATTGAATTAAACAAATGTATACTTAAACATATACAAAGTTTACAATGTATGGACAAAACGAATGTAAGTGGCTAGTACTCGGTAAAACAACTCTCTGTTGTCGTAGATGTATTGGAAAGTATTGTTTTGCTCATTTAGCAAAACTTCGCAATGGTGGTGGAACGAGACCATGTTCTGAGTGTGGGAAGGGCGTTAAGACATTAATATCGCTTTGTGAGCGGTGTGGTTATTATAATACCAAGTTAAGACAGCGCCGCGGTGGGCTACATCGTGACTTTAGACAAGAGTGGGAACGACTGTCATCGATTTCCATTGAATAATCGGGTTGAAATACCAAATGAAAAATAAAAATATAATAAAAATGAAAAACCAATTGAACAGAGGACTAGGTTAAGTTATTATTACAAATAAACTTATAAAATAAAAATGAAAAACCAATTGAACAGAGGACTAGGTTAAGTTATTATTACAAATAAATTTCTATCTATGGCATCATCGAGTATGGATGAGTACATTGACCAGCTGCTAGCTGAGTTTAATGGGCAGGATAAAGGTGCTCCACTACCACCTATTCTACTACAGAAAGAGTTCGCCAACAAGTTTTTGAGAGATTACCGCACAGTGGTACCTCTTGATCATGGATTAGAGGGAGATCCACTATCATTCTTGAGTGCAATGGAATCTAGCATTGAGACCCTTATAAATAAAGACCTGACTAGACATGATGGTATAAAATACTCAGCAATGTTAACAGTTGAATTTGAAAAATTAGGACTCACAACAGACAACACAATTAAAACGACCGCCTATTTCAGGACAAAGGCATATGAAGTTCTCAATGCAGGTGCAACTTGTAAGTCCGTGCAGGAGACAAAGGCTAAAATTTTAAAACATCTAGAGGGGTTTACCAGAGAGGGATCTGGTTGGAGGGTGAAGCGAGTTGTGGCACTGGACATTGGTACTGCAAAATATCAACCATTCCGAGGTAAGAGCTACTTTCCAACGCCTAAATACATACCTCCTCGCACGGTCATAAATGTGAAAAATGAGGACAACCGCTGCTTTGAGTGGGCGATCCTTAGCGCCTTATATCCAGTTCAGCATGGGAAACATCCTCACCGCCCAACTAAATATCGTGTCCACCTCAAAAAGCTGGATTTCACCGGAATAAAATTTCCAGTAGAGGTAACCGACATCGATAAATTTGAACGACAGAATCTAGCCGTATCGGTAAGCGTGTTCGGATGGGATCGTGGTTTGTATCCGATCCGTGTATCAAACCACCTATCACTTACTAAACATGATGTTGACCTTCTACTACTATCCGACGGTGAGAACCAGCACTATGTCTGGATCAAGGACTTGGCCCGCATGCTGTATAAAAACAGCAACCATGAACACAGGAAGCACCCATGCCGTCGTTGTCTGCATGTCTTCTCTAGGCAAGACTTGCTGCTAGCTCATATCAAAGATTGCCGCGGTATTAGCAAGAAACCACAGCGGATTGTGATGCCTGAAGAAGGTAAAAATATACTCAAATTTCAGAATCACCACAAACAGATGCGAGTTCCATACATTATTTATGCTGACTTTGAAGCACTAAATATCCCAGTCAAAGACCCGGAAGAGACTAACACCAGACTCATTGCCGAGCAGAAACCATGCAGCTTCTGTTACATAGTGGTTCGTAGTGATGGCCTCTCGTACAAACCCGTACTTTATCGCGGAGAGAATGCTGTAGAGGAGTTCCTTCATCGCTTACAAGGTGAGTTAGCTAATATAAAACAAAAATTGGCTAATGCAGCGAAGATGGTCATGACAGCGGCTGATCACCGATCATTTCGTGAGGCTACTAATTGTCACATCTGCGGAGATGTATTAGAAAAAAAGAAAATTTGGACAAAGTCCGAGACCATTGTCATATAACTGGTAACTTTCGTGGAGCAGCTCATAATGACTGCAATCTCAAGCTTCGCATATATCCCGATAAGTGCAAAGTGCCAGTGGTCTTTCACAATCTTCGTGGCTATGACAGCCATTTGATTATGCAAGCAATGACTGGCTACGAGGCTGAGAAAATCACCTGCATCCCAAATAATATGGAGAAGTATATGACATTCAGCTTAGGTCAGCTCCAGTTCATCGACAGTCTCCAGTTCTTAAATAGTTCGTTGGACAAGTTGTCAAGCAATCTATCACTGGATGATCTAAAAATTACAGCGACACATAGTTTAAAACTAGATTTATTGCGGCGAAAAGGCGTTTATCCCTATGAGTACATAGATAGCTACAATCGTTTCGAAGAAGACCAGCTCCCACCAAAGGAGGCATTCTACAGTAAGTTGACCAGAGAAGACATTTCAGACACTGATTACCAACACGCCCAACAAGTTTGGAAGGAGTTTGACTGTAAAACCATGGGTGACTACCACGACTTGTATCTCCGAACTGATGTGCTTCTACTAGCTGATGTTTTCGAAACTTTCAGAGCCACATCGATGAAGCATTATCAGCTAGACCCAGCATACTACTTCAGTCTACCTGGAATGGCATGGGATGCATTGTTGAAAAAGACAAAAGTCGAACTCGAACTGTTGACCGACATCGACATGCATTTATTCTTTGAAAGAGGTCTTCGAGGTGGAGTGTCGATGGTATCCCAGAGATTCGCAAAGGCCAACAATCCACAATGCCCTGACCACGATACCACGAAGCCAAACAACTGGATTATGTATCTGGATGCAAATAATCTGTACGGATGGGCTATGCAACAAATGCTGCCAGTCGGCGGATTTAGTTGGTGTGAAGATTAGTGAAGAAAATTTTCTAAACGAAATTCTGGCAACACCGGACGACGCCCCCGAAGGATTCTTACTCGAAGTGGACCTTGAATACCCGGAACATCTCCATGACGCCCACAACGATTATCCTTTAGCCCCAGAAACCCTATCTGTCCGAGAAGATTGGTTGAGCGACTATCAGAGTTTGCTCGTGAAACAGTTGGGATGCAAGTTCACAGATTGTGTAAAGTTGGTTCCCAGCCTACGAAAGAAGGAACGATATGTGGTTCATTACAGAAATCTCAAACTATATCATTCGTTGGGCATGCGAGTCAGCAAAATTCATCGTGCCGTTAAATTTAGACAGGAAGCCTGGATGAAGCCGTACATCGAGATGAATACAGAGTTAAGAGCCAAATCAACTTCTGACTTTGAGAAGGACTTCTTCAAACTGGCTAACAATGCAGTCTTTGGGAAAACGATGGAGAATCTTAGAAAAAGGATTAGAGTCAACTTAGTGGCTGGAACACAAGAGGACAAACTTCGTAAATTGATCGCCGACCCCGCCTATCTATCGCATCGCATCTTCAATGGTGGACTTGCTGCAATTCATAGTACAAAAAGCAAACTGAAGTTGAACAGGCCGGTCTATGTCGGCCAGGCGGTTCTAGATCTGTCCAAACATCTGATGTACGACTTCTGGTACAACGATGTCAAAGCGCAGTACGGCGAAAAAGCCCAACTTCTGTATACAGATACCGATAGTCTCCTATTTCAAGTGGAAACTCCGAATCCATACGACGATATGTTGGTCAATAAAACTTCGTACGATCTCAGCGAATATCCGCGAGATAGCCCATACCACAATGCCGAAAATAAGAAAGTGGTTGGAAAATTCAAAGACGAATGCAATGGAATTCCAATTGCCGAATTTGTGGGACTTCGCCCGAAGATGTATTCGATTCTACAAGCCAGCGGATCTGAAATTCGAAAGGCAAAAGGTGTTCAGAGAGCAGTTGTTAAGAAAGATCTACATCACGAGATGTACAAGGAATGCTTGTTTGAGCAAAAACAGATGCGGCACACACAGGTTGCAATTCGAAGTCGTGGGCACGAGATTGGTGTGTACGAACAAAACAAGATATCCCTTTCCCCACTGGACACAAAAAAGTGGATAGCCGATAATGGGATTACAACAAGGGCATACGGACATTATAGAATTTATGAAAACGATAAATTCGGAATTGATCAAGAACAATTTAAAATATCAGCAGAAGCAGAGGAATATCTCAACGAACTTTTAACTTGAGAATTCTATCAGGTGGCAACTCAGTGTCTATAGGTACCACGATCAATTCCTCGCGAACAAACCCACGGCCTGGTCCATCTACTAGATGATACAATGCCGGCTGGTCAGCTTGTTGGACAACATTTGAAATAACATGTATGGTGAACGACCAGTTAGGATCTGTGGCTCGTCTGTTGCCACCCTCGAGTTCACCGGGTGCATACAAGTAACGGACCAGAACATCGTGTCCAAGTATAGGCTCTTTCAGGCCAACAGCACGACGAGCAGGAAGAGAGGGTTTCTGTACTACTCTATCAGCCTTAATGGCTTTAGCCGGAACCATACCATGTTTTCCGAGTAAACGCGTTGGTTCGTTGTTTAGTGCAGCCACAACCTCAGGCAGACGGCGAACCCATTCAGCCGATCTTTCCGAGGAACCCCGTGCAGCAAGGAGTAATTCTTGTGCGTATTGGGCTCCAAATAATCGCTCTGCCAAAGTTCGATTGAATCTTTCAACTATTCCCCTGCTGGCGATGATTTCCAACTTCTCCACGCCTCACTTGCACATCGTGCTTCGTCAGCAATGGTTTAGTTAAGCGCCCATAAACTCACGTGGCCAGGGTCGACCTGTAGGAGTCTAAGGCCAAGTCAATGGACCCCGTTTATAAATTCGACCCAAAGCGGCTGCAACTTCAGAAGCACTTTTATCGACCAAAGGTTCAGCCTCTTTATATCGTGAGGCTACATCAACCACGGTCAGAGCATATTTATACTTTTTACGACCAACTTTGTCATGAGGAAGATACAGCAGATCGGCTTGATGAACAGTGTTAGGCCTATCTTCATCCAACATTGGACGAGGAATTCGTCGTGGTACAGGCTGATAAATTTGCCAAACGGCTTGTTTCTTCAACCATTCGCGAGCTTCAGCCGGGGAAACCTTGGCGGCTGAGGCTAATTTTGTTACCGCGGCTTTGCCTCGCCAATACCCTTTTGGGCTGTAATATATTGAGGGTATGTGTTTAGGCCATTATTTCATACAAAGCCATAGATATATCTTGTAAAGTTATATATTTCCAACAGAGAAGAAAACCTACTACGCAACTTCCATCACTATTTGTCCGTTCATATCGTTTTGTTTGGTTCAACACTCCATCCCCTCGACTCTCTGAGACATATTGAAAATGATACTCAGCCTGGCATCTTCTTTTCATATTCTTATTTCCATCAATAGAGCAATCCCAGATGCAGCTGCAGCTAGATAATGTTCAAGGTAACATGCCCAGCCGTATTCTTTATGAACAAAAGTATAGGCCGCTGATTTTAGATCGAGGCATGCACGGTCGATGAGTTAACACAAGCGATAGCTGCGTCAACGTTTGTTCTGAGCTTGGCACGGTCCAGTAAGAATATCATAGTGTTCAAAACCAACTCCTGGATTGTCTCCAGTAGAGAAGGCTCATATGCATTTCAGGCAGCGATCCACTGCTTAGAGCGCTGCCTAACAGCTTCGCGAGCCTTTATGGATTCAAAAACTGAAACTTGAATACCACATACACAGGGTCCTTTATTGACGCCGCTCTTTAAAACGGTGGTCGTTCCATTTAAAAGTCTCAGCGTGTTTTACATCGGAGGCAATAGCATTGTTTTAGCGCTCTGTTTGATAATAATCCTCTTGATATTTGCTTAAAAACAAGTTATTTTGTTATAAAAACGAACGCCTGCTTCCTTATATGAGATAATAAACTTTGATATAGAACAGACGATGTGAACGAGTAATTTCATCATTGCTGTAAGCCTTCCATCCAGTATCATCTGCGGCCCGAGGGTTGTGGAAAACAAATTCGTTGCTGAACTTCCAGCAATACGTTTTAACTGAACGGTGCCATCGA
>JACEVL010000405.1:376485-416490 GCA_020284085.1 Aporrectodea caliginosa
ATGAAGATGACTGATAGTTTTAATGAACATAAGGTTAGATAGAAAACTCTATAATGACATATAGCATTGTTTTAAGTACTAGTACTATAAATGAGTAAGTAGGAAACGTGATACGTGTTCAATTCGATTGAGAAATCATTGCATTATAACATAGTAATTTATCTGTCTCATTCTTGCAGCATTCATGCTTATTCTGTGAGTGAGTTGTATTGCATGCTTAAATAGCAAATGTCATTGTTTAGTTTTGGTAATTTTGATAGTAAGAACGCAAGGCTACAGGCCTAACAGGGCCAAACAGGGCCCATGCGGGACCCTCTGCACACGGGCCCATGAAAAGCTAGGTATATACGCCCCTGGGTCTGTCCGATTTCTGGTGTGCAACTTTTGTAGCGGTGCATGGGAGGAGAAACATAAAATTTGATTCTTAAGACTCGATCGTTTACAGGGAAATGTCTCCCGAGATGTTGGCTCATCCACTGTAGTCTGTATATATAGCATATAGCTTGATGTAATTTTTAAAGCGATTGTTATTTCAAGAATCATGTATGCCTCTAGCTTCCTTAATTTGCTGGATTTCTCACGTCACATGATATTGCGCGCATTAATGCAGCCCTGTAAAAGGCCCGTAGGCCTATAGATGGCAAATATGTTAGAAGAGTCATAATATACGGTATATGCAGAAGAGCTGTTTGCGCGAGCAGACATGAAGCTCTTCTGGAAATCACAGTTCTTTGGCTATGTATATTATCTGCTCTTGCCACCTCTTCGTGAGGACAAATATAGGCTACTAATATAAGCTTATATATCTATATAGATGGGAGTCGACCCCAATAAGTCGACCCCAGTCGACTTGGGCATCCCAAGTCGAGTCGAGTCGTTTCTGCTTAGCGCAACTGACCCCAAGTCGAATTTGTACAGATTAGTGACTTGAAGTTGTTTTCTATACACAAGTCGACTTAAACCGACTTGGGACACAAACAAATCTAAATTTATCTCGCCAAATTAATGAAAGTGAGGCCACGGGGGCGTTTAAGCAGTTTTATAGTGTTTTTCAGTGAACAAGCGTTTCTAAGATCTATATAGTGTGTTAGGGTTGTGTCAGGGCAATACACCTGTATATATGTATAAACATGCATGATCTAGTTGAGCGGGCGGTCAGCGCCTCTTGTCTTATGTAAACATTGACTGAATATATATATCTTGTATACTGCATGCGCATGTGCTAATAGCGCGAAAAAGGTTAGAAATTGCTGATAACAGTCGATTCATTGTGATTCTCGTTAACGATAACGATAACGAAAATGTTCGTTAACGAAAATAAAATGGTTTCGTTAACGATAACTATAACTATAACTAAAAAATATCATTAACTATAACTATAACTATAACGAAAATAACACTAACGAAAATTCATCTTTATTTTCGTTAATGCAAAAAATAAAAAATAGGAAGTGCAATATGGACGATTCGACATAAATGAGAACGAAAAAATGCGATATTTTTATTCTGCAATTTGTCAGTTACTTTGGAAACTCGTGTATTCATGAAGCTGAATGCACCCATGCTTCAAAGGCTTTCAAAGCTCTGAGCAAATTGTGAAACAACGTGTTAATACGCACAATTTTGCTTATAGCCTTAATTATTGTAACTAAGTTGTAACTAATATTAACTAAAATAAAAATCCATTAACTATAACTATAACTATAACTAAAAAAAATAATACTAACTATAACTATAACTATAACTAAAATAAAAAAAACCATTAACTATAACTGTAACTATAACTAAAATAAAATCTGTAAGGAGAATCACACTGAGTCGATTTGAATAATGCAGTTGTTTTAAATTTTTTTAATACAGTAGATAGAGCTGTATATTGAAGGTGAAGTGTTAAGAAATATAGTTGATTTATGTGGACGATGTACAATTGTTCATTGAATTGAAGTGTTGAAGATAAAAGTTGATTTTCATCTCATTTGAACGAGTAAGAAGAAATTCATGTATTAAAAAAGCAGAACGGTGTCCGTTTAATTATGGACACAGTGTACCAAAAGCTGAGCGATCTCTACGTAGCAATAGGGATAAAGTGTTCTGAGGTAGGTCGCTAAGAAAGAAGAGTTGGTGACCGTGACACATATAGGCGTATACCAGTTCTAACTTCTACGGTCTATAGATCGCGTATACTTATAGGCTGCGATATTATTTTGTATACACTATCGACGCCAGTTGCGGCGGTTAGGCTAAGCAGTTACTTAGGCCTACTTATTTTTATCGGTGTCCATTTATCTATATCATTGGTTATTCTATGTTAAAGCGTTACACGTACGTTTCACAAAACTGGCGAATCGAAATGTTAATAAAAAGTTAATTAGCAAGAACTGAACGCGCGCAAATCAATGAGCTTTTAGTCGTCAGTGAATTCGACGCAAAGAAATCAATTTTCTCAGAATACCGTAAAAGGCGTTTATGTTCCCCTACAGTGGCAAATCCCCACCAAACATGGAAGGCATAAAGTAGCCGTGCGATGGCAGTAGCTCTAACAATGTCAAAGAGACGTTGATCGTGCATAGTGACCGTGGACGACCAAAACACGTAGCGCGAACATGGATTTTCGGGCTTTGCAGCATATTTTGTCCATGTGTGCCCCAAAACCAATCCGATCAGAGATGGTAACACCCAAAATAACCATCTCCTGGACCCGCTCGATGCCAGGGATGAGAGGAGGGAGGGCAATAGGTTTGAACCTCGGTCGTTTGACAACCATTTCTCTGGTCGTCGCATGGTTTAATTGAAGATTGCTAATAGATGCCCACTTATATGGTCAGGTCAAGTTCAGAAAGAGTGCTGTCAATGCAGGAAGCAGGGACCAGCAAGTATAGCTATCGTCGGCATATTTGGGGAGACGGTTTCCACTGTATTTAGGTTTAAGGCTAGAAATGGCGTTGACAAAATCAGTAGGTCCAAGGCAAGAGCCTTGTACTATACTGGCATTAATGGTAGGCCTATACAGAGGGAGAGAGATTGCGGAAGGCAAGAAGCTCATATAACGACTATAGGAGGTATGTGGGAGCGTCGTAAGTTCCCCCATCGGGGTCTGGGGCTCCCAGAAGCCGACGCAATTTTGAGCATTTGATACCAAATGGAGTGCACTTTGGGCTCTTGTTTGCCTCACAATTTTCAAAAGTTGGGGGGGACCGTCCCAAACTGTTCGAAAGTTGGGGGGACGCGTCCCACAGGTCCCATAGGGTGGTTGCGCCTATGGTTGAAGGCACGTAGCGAGACTTAAATTCAAGACGAGGAACTTCACAGAACATGCATTGCCAAAATCCTGGTCATTGGGTTCATTGGTACAATAGAAGTTCCAATATATAAAAAGCAAGAGGAGGCAACTGCCTACTCGTGCCTCAATGTATACCTACGCCTATGGGTCGTTGTATATACAATGCAATGCTGCCAATGCATGTGCGCTTGTCGGATGCAAAGGCTACTTACTTACTTACTAACTTAACTTCTTCCTCTTAATTCTTTCTATAGTCTGGAACCCCTTTCTGAACAGCGCTCGTGAATAAGCTGGTGGTGCTTTAAAAATTTGGAGTTTAAGGTTACGAGTATACACGAACACCGTATACAGGCCTATAGGTCTGTATACCTTAATTAAGCACCTGTAGGCCTATACAGGGTGTACGCACTACGCGGGTTTGAGGCTCAGTTCTGCGATGGTTCAGTATAGGGATTTGAACCCGTCTTCCAATACCACTAGGCCTACCACAGACTTTGACCAATATGCATGTATAGGCTCAGTGGTTAAAGTGGCTTGGGTGAGCAGTGGGAACTCCGAAGAAGAGTTTTATTGGAAAGTATGTGTTATCGTGGATCTCATTGCATGGGAAGCAGTAACAAAATCTGGGGGGTTTTAGACGTTGATTTATGTGCAGTTTGGGTGTACAAAGTAGACTTTACTATGGGAGCCTAACAAAGACTAGGGGGGTTGAACCCCCAACCCCCCCGGCAATTCTCACCCTGATGGATTGTATGGTGAGCAGTGGGAACGCAAGCAAAGAATTTCGAGTGCATGCAGTGGGAACGCCGTTTCCACACCACTTTAAACACTGTATAATATAGGCTACTGTAACAGTCCCGCCTTCGAAGTTGACTGTGCACTGTGCAGTGTGCATGCATGGTTAAGTGTTCCGCGAAAAGCGCCTGTTAAGCAGCCACCATAATATGCATGTGATCTCCCCCCCAAAGCGAGGCCTTAATAAGGACTCAATTTGGACCTCTTATAATAATGTGGCCAAGAGTTCGATATAGGCCTATAGGCTATATAGCCTAGCTACAATTACAGCGTATAAAATAAGACCTAAAGCAGGTGTTCATGAAAATAGACTCTTTGGACAAAACGCTCGTTGTAGGCCCACAGTAGCCTATAGGCCTACAGTGTGATTTCTATAGAATTACCATAACACAGTATACAGTTGTCGCCCCCCCCCAGTTTTAAAGAAACGTTTTGATTGCTACTTTTGTTAAATAATTGCCAACTAAACACTTGACCACTGAGACCATGCAGGCAACTGACATGCGAACACGTTGCATGCTATCAACAACTTTATAACAAGAATTAATGAGTTTTGTCTATTATTATTCAGCTGTTTTGCACCATAGCAGTTTTATTATTTTCTCGACTTAATCATTTTCAGGGCCGTAAGCAAATTTGGCTTTTTTTCTATAGGCTAATAGTCCCAGCTATAATTGCGCCCTGTGCCAAGCGTAAATCTAGCGCCCCACCCTCACAGAACAACTTAACAAATAACGACCAAATTTGTTATCTCGAATATAACAGAAAAAATGAAGGTTTGTCTTTTAAAGAAAATAGAAACGAAGTTTCTGTGCTTCTATTAACATTTCATTTTAGTCACTTCAGATTATTTTATTTCGCTGGATGTTATTTTCTTCTTCCGGTTTCATAAGCGGACACTTCGTGTTTAGGCCTATGTAGAGTTTGCAGTCTGTGAAAATTTTCGTGTTTTATTGTTGATAAAAGTAAAATAGCTTCATTAGATTGCTGCTAATTTCACCAGCATCATCAGCAGAAGCAAAGCGTAGGCCTATACGTTACGTAGTAGGCTCAACTACAGTAGTTTTAGCAGCTTGCGTTGGTTAAAGATTTGGTTGTGCAGTATATATAGGCTATACAATAGGTCAGAGCAGATTAAACTCGGTGGCTGTTTGTCACAGCTGCACACACAAAAATAATTTAGACATCTTCAACTTGGTTGAGCGGGAAGAACATTATATTTGGAGAAAATTTAATGATATGAGGAAGCACATAGCCTACTTTTTTGGTTCCTTTACGATTCCAGTAAAATAATAAAAGTAGAACTCCATAGTAGGCCTATATAACAGTAGCCTATAATTTTATAGGCTATAGCGTGTCCACAGAGGCTAGAGTCTAGTAGAGTGACATTCTTAAGTAGGCTATGCTAAAATGTTACTAAACATCAATTCACTTTGGAATTTAATTAGTTTGCATGTGACTATACAATTTAATGAAACCTACCGTTAAAAAGTGCCTGCCACTTGCTTTTTAACGCATTTTTCGTGCACAAAAATGATGTAAAAAATTTCGCTCGCAAGCGCGAACAAATTTTGACCTAGTTCAAGTGTCCCCCCACCCGTCAAACATTATCGCGGCCTCTGCCATAACAGGTTATTAATTCATTCATTAGTCGGTAAACCCGTAGTTTAGGTTGCTAAACTATTTTAGGCTATAGGCTATCGTCAAATTAAAATGGAAGCTGGATTGATGAAAAAAATGGTTTCCCTAAATGAAAGTGGGATTGATCAAACCATTTGTGTATTTAAATAGAAGTTGGATTGGTGGACCTAATTTTAACCGTAAATAGAAGCTGGATTGATGAAACTAAACCTTTTGATGCAATAGAAGCTGGATTGAAGAAAATAATTGTTTCTGTAAGTAGAAGCTGGACCCATGAGAATAGTTCTTTGCCTAAATAAAAGTTCCATTGATGAAAAATATATTTTCGTTAAATCCGGGAGAAGTTGGGTCATTTTTTCATGAAATGGAAGCTGGATTGATTAAAAAAAATTCTTGATGAAATGGAAGCGGGATTGATGAGTTATCATGGACATAGGTAGACTGCAGTGCTTACTCACCAACGTCAAGTACGGCATTGAAGAAATTAAAATAATTTAGCAACCTAAACTACGGGATTAGGCCTACCCATTACGCGTCATTACGAATGAGTTATAGCCTATGCGGATAGCTTGAATACTTCGGTGCAAATATGCAGCTCGACTCTAGCAACCCTGACGGAGAAGTAGCCTGTAGACGCCAATAGGATAAAAGTGATGAAAATTCAGTTTATGGTACCGTATGATCTTTCGATTTCGTGAATGTCTGTGATAACGGCGCTATATAAGTCAGGAAAGCAGAGTAAATTTATAAGATTCCATCAGTTCCTGCATGGGCGCAGTCTCGCAAACGCCTTATAGGCCCTTATGAGGTCATCCACAAAGGAACGTGATAGGGGAAACTCTCTTTCTCGATCCTTATGCTTCAGTGCTACCGCTCTCCATTTTCTCAAAATCTCAACGTTTTGCCAGAAATCCCAAGACTGGCCAAGAGTGTACAAAGAAATCCCAAGTAACTGAAAAGGGAAACGTTGTGAAGAAATGTGTTTTAAAAATAATTCACAATAACCGAGCATAACGTTGAATTAACAAATGACAGTGTTAGGCCTACAAGTTACAATAATAATCAATGTCTTTCACTGTGCGAGTCTTTAGTAATATGATTCGCTGCAACTGTTTGAAAGTCCGGTAAAAACTAGCCAAGTCTGTGTAGACCTTAGAAAAAATCTCGATTGCTAAGCAAAATCCCGAAATCCTAAGTCGATCTTCAATTCCCAAGATCTTGGGAAATATCCCAAGGATTGGTAGCATTGTTGTGCATATTTTGACATTGTTCTTATCCCTCTTTTCAGATGTCCGCCTTCCAGCGGACCACAAAGGCCTACATTATGCTACCTTGTTCATACATGTATACATGGCTAGCAAATCAATGGGGTAATTTGATAGTGCCTTGTCCGGGGCATTCCAGATGAGTTTTCTCTGTAACAGATTTGTGATCAAAATTGCACATAATTATATGATTTTTGTCCAGTGTGGGTATTCTCATGGCATTCCAGAGTGGTCTTCTCTGCAAATGCTTGGTAACATAAATTGCAGTTTTATGGATTTCCTCTAGTGTGGGTTCTTTTATGATATTCCAAATAAGTCTTCTGTGCAAATGCTTTGTGACATAAATTGCAAATGTATGGTTTTTCTCCAGTGTGGATTCTTCTATGGCGATCCAGAGTACCTTTATGTGAAAATTCTTTACGACATAAATTGCACATGTATGGTTTTTCTCCAGTGTGGATTCTTTTATGGTATTCCAGATGAGTCTTCTGTGCAAATACTTTATAACATAAATTGCACATATATGGTTTTTCACCAGTGTGGGTTCGTTTGTGGTAATCCAGATTGTTTTTCAATGTAAATGCCTTGCGACATAAATTGCACATATAAGGTTTTTCTCCAGTGTGGATTCTTTTATGGTATTCCAGACGAGTATTCCGTGCAAATACTTTATGACATAAATTGCACATGTATGGTTTTTCTCCAGTGTGGGTTCGTTTGTGGCATTCCATATTGGTCTTCACTGTAAATGCCTTGTGACATAAATTGCACGTGTATGGTTTTTCTCCAGTGTGGGTTCTTATATGGCATTCCAGAGTAGTCTTATAAGCAAATGCTTTGTGACATAAACTGCACATGTATGGTTTTTCTCCAGTGTGGGTTCTTTTATGGTATTTCAGAGCAATTTTCTGTGCAAATTCTTTATGGCATAAATTGCACATGTATGGTTTTTCTCCTGTGTGGGTTCTTATATGGCGTACCAGATTAGTCTTATATGCAAATGATTTGTGACATAATTCACATTTGTATGGTTTTTCTCCAGTGTGGGTTCTTATATGGATTTTGAGACTGGATTTCCTTGTAAACGTTTTGTTACAAAAATCACATATGCATGTGTTTGGTTTGTTGTGGCTACTTGCTTGCATCTTCAGATCTTGAACACAGCCCTAACATTGGACTTCATTATAGGCTGAATTTATTACTGGTTTTTCCATGTTGTTGCAAACCTATCAAGAATTAGAAAATAAAACTGATAGACTAGAAATTGCTAATAAATTCAACGAGTACTTTGTTAATAATGGTCCCACGTTAGCTTATAAAATTAATGAACACCCAAGAACATTCAAACATTCCTAAAGAACTCATACAGCTCTTCTTTTGGATGCTTGTGTACCATCGAGCAGGCAGTAAATGATATTGCAAAACAGTTAAGAGAACAACTTACATTTTGGGATGGAGGATATAACCATTGTGTAGCAAATGCCATAATCCAGGTTATGGCTGAACCACTGGCTCTAATCATAAATATTTCATTTTATACTGGCATCATCCCAGCAGAAATAAAATTGCTAAAATAATACCTCTTTATAAATCCAGTGAAAGAAATAAAATAAATAACTCGTGACCATCTTTATATCACCATATTTTCCTAAATTCTTTGAAAAAATTATAACAGATTAATGGATTATTTTTTAATGAATCTATTATCGCCTAACCTGTATGGTTTTCAAAAGCAATATTCTACATTTATGGAACTTTGGAAATATAAATGTAAAATCTAAGAATCCATATCTAACTGAAAATGTTCTCAGAATATTTTTGCTCTATCAAAAGCCTTCGAATACAGTAAAACACAAAATTTTATTTCAAAAACTGTAACACTATGGTATCAGAGGTATAAGTAACATACGGTTATCTGAGTTACTCAGTGACAGATAGCAACATGTTTATTTTAAAGGTCATGTATCCGTGAGCAAATCTGTCAATTGTGGGGTCAGAATTGTTTCATTAGGGGTCGTCCATTAATTATGTCAACAAAATAGGGGAGGGGGTTTGGAAAAGTTTGACAGTTGTTGACAAGGGGAATCACTTCGGTAAAATTTGACATCAACAAACCATTTTTCCTGGTGAATCAACACAGACCCTATCACTAAATTCTGAGCAAATAAAATTATTCTATTAAGTAATGCCAAAATGTATAAAGTGCTTAATGTTTAATACTACTAAAAGCTGGTAATAAACAAAACGGGCCGAATCCCGTAAGTTTAGGTTGCTAAATTATTCTAATGTCTTCAATGCCGAACTTGACGTTGGTAAGTAAGCACTCTACCTATGTCTATCATAACTATAATTTCTGAGCTTCCATTTCATTGAGAATTTTTTTAATAAATGTCAGCTTCCATTTAATGAAAAAATGACCCAACTTCTATTTAACCAGAAAAATATTTTTCATCAATGGAACTTTTATGTAAGCAAAGAACTTTTGCCATGGGTCCAGCTTCAACTTACGGAAACAATTATTTTCATTATTCAGCTTCTATTGCATCAAAATCTAAGTTTCATCAATCCAGCTTCTACTTACGATAAAAATTATTTCCATCAATCCAACTTCTATTTAAAGACAAATAGTTTCATCAATCCCACTTCGAATTAGTGAAACCATGATTTTTTCCTCAATCCAGCTTCCATTTCAATTTGACAAAATAAAATAATTTAGCAACCTAAACTACGGGTTTATTATTATTAAACTCATATATTTTGAAATTCGAGATTGCATTTTTTAGTGTAAAACAATTTGAAAAATGATTCTACATGTATAATAATTGAGCCATTGTGTTTCGTCCTTTTGTAGGGGGTTCTGGGATTGTTGACATAAATTTTTAAGGGGTCCGTCAATGTTTGACAGTTGGTTGACAATGTTTTTAAAAATAAAATTTACAACATCTAGAACTTCCAAAAATATAGGCCTACCATTCAATGCGATAAAAGAGATAAGATTAATTTTTCCAAAGGGGCTATTTCTGTAATTTTTGACAGAATATAACAATTTCTCAAAGACTTCGAAACAATTACGGAAAACCAACGACCTCTTATATAAAAAAAACTATAAGCACTTCAAATCAGAACAAGATAGCAGCGCCCTCAAAGCGAAGTCGCGGGAACCAGATTATTCACAGGCGCTCAGTCTAAACAAAATCGACAGAGAAAACGCCGTTAGGAGGAGCTTAAATTGTTTTGGCCCTTGGTGGAATTAGAATGGAACATTGGAGACCTATTGGCCATCGTAGCATGTAAAGCTAAAACCAGAATGCGATTAGCAATTTAATTGGTAAAATAAAGGATAAATTATACCCTTGATGTACTTACCTAATAGGCCTATGTTTGATAAATTGATAACAACCGAAATCAAGAACTGTTCTTGGCAACAGAGCTTGTCAGTTGCTGGACCTACTTTTTGGAACTCTCTTCCTCTGTCTGTACGCTGTGCTCAGTCGCTTGTCATTTCGTTATAATAATTCCATCGTTTCTTCCTTTATTGAAACAATCCGGTTGACACATCGCAACCGGTACAGTTTACAGTTAGGTATGCAAATAAATAACGTAATGTTATCGGATTAAAACTTACCTCTTTCAAATTGATAATACACGTACGTAGGCTGTCTCTCTGTCTCTTACGGACTGATCTTCTGGATGTTGACCTGATTACGGCTTTGCTTTGGTGTGCCATCGGTTGATGCCTTGTGCATTAGACACCGGCGCAACAGAAGTTGCAAATTACATCTACCAATACGTCGATGGTAGCCATGGGCTTTATTGCTTCCTTACCCGCAGATGTCGCCCCTCTTCAATTTCTGCACAAGATATTAAATTTGGTATTTTATTCACCGCATACAATTTTTTACTCCACAAACATAATTACTCGTAGAATTTCTCCCTAAATATAGGCCTAATTAACTGCAATGCATTTGATATGTATCGTAACCTCCCTGTCCGCCAAGTGATGCCGCTAACCAATAACAAACGTCATTCGAGGACTTTCTAGTCCTGTTGATATGTCCTTGAAGCGGGGATTCGCTCATCGATGTCTATATTTAGACGACCATTCATTTGTGGATGACCGAAGGATTTTGTAGTAATTAATAATGTTCTACGTTTAAATTATTTTTATTATCTGAATAAACCCTGTACAGTCGAGATGGCATTTTTTGGGTTTACATTTTATAAAGTAGCGCTAGCTTCGCTGAATTTATTGTATCTTGTGAGTAATTGTTTACAAAGTTTCCTTTGAGTATTATAACCTGTGCGACCCATTCTGGTTTCTTTTTGTCATCTACTGTTTTGTATTGTAATGTAAAATCTCAGTAATATTTTTTATCACTAAGTAAAAATCGTGGGTATTACGCAGTTTGAAGTAATTTGGAGTGACAGTGTGGTTCACCACACATTTCGGTCCAGTTTTGTAACTGGATTTATTTAGCGCTCCTTGTTCTAAAAGGGAAGCAGGAGAGACGTAACTTAGCAAAGCTTCCATTGCTCGTTAGCCCTTGAACTGGTAATGGACGATTCTAAAAGGTCCTGGAGTGCACGTCAAAGTGTCAGTGCATCACATGACTTTCTGTTCACTTCCCAAATGATGAAGGTCACAGCCTATGCTGTTTGGTGACAGGTGTAAGTGTGTGTGTAAGCCACTTGTCTAGGGTGGTTACACAATAAATTATCTGCTTAGCAGAAGTGAACCTGTAATCTTTCAAACTACAGACTCGGCACACTAACCAGATAGTGAAACAATGACTAGTGAAAGGTTATTTTATGGAGATGATCCTAGCACTGTAAAGGTACATGATGTTGTTGTGTCAAACAGCATGCAGACTTTACAACTAGTGGAGCAGATGCTTTACAGGAACCTGAGACATGGCAGTTGGCAATATTCAGCTGACAAAATGAGGCGTACATGGAAATAACAAATTTCATATAGGTGTAGCAGCTTTCAAACCCTGGTTCCGTTGTGCAGTTGTGTTGCAGCCTGATGTATCAGGAAATTTATAGCTCACCATTAATGAATATTTCAGAGGCACTTCTTGACAGCTTAAATGACTTTATGATTAAGTAAGTAAGTAAGTATATCCTTTATTGAAAAACCAACTGCTAACCACATTTTGGTGTACAAAGATCATCAAATATAAAAAATTAAGTATAAAGCATCCGTGTGACAAATGTTTTACGAGCCTTAGGTATTATTCTATTGTGGGTTCTGGGGCGTAGCGAGTATGAAACAGTTTTCACGGGAGGCAGTAGTTGATGTAATACATGTGCAGGGTTGCTGATGATGGTAGAAAAGAGGCTAGAGTCTGTAAACTATATGTAAACTATAGGCAAACTAGACGTTTGCCCATCCTAATACGGTAAAAATGACCTTCATAAAATGTATACCTCTCTCCTTCCCTTTCTGTCTCCCATCACCCTTCCCTCCCCTCCCTCCCTTGCCCCTTGTGACTGAGTATTATAACCTCACTAACCACCAACGGTGGATCGCGTGTCGCTGCCTAGGTGTCTCTGCCTAGCTAATGAAGCATTGAGAAAACGGCGTAACAGTTTCTGACAGACAGATAGAAAGACAGACATTTCTCTTCGTTTATATTATTAATCAAGCTCAAATAGTAGGGGTATTCTCTATCAGCAGGCTCTGATATGCTCGTAACAGCAAACCACCAAAGTCTTGTTGATAATTGAGAGATGACAGGTTCAGAGTTCCTGGACATTGCTGTGTTGAGGCAAGGACTGATGAGTAAATGAAGCTATCATGGCACACATGGTTATCCATCTCAACTGTAACTATGTGCACTGAAACAGTGAATACAGAGGCCATTAAAATTGCCAATTCTGATTCTGAACATTATCCTGTCACTAAGTCCACTGTGAAAGCTGGAGCATTTCTCAGTAGTCGGCGGTATTTGAACCATAAAAACTCTCCGTAATGGTCAATCAATGCCAATCCAAAGACCTGGTGGCTCAGCCGTGCTTCACCAAATCCCGTCTTTTTCAGTCACACGCGGTGTATAGGGCTGGGTCAGTGTTGTTGAAACGGAACAAGGTGAAAATATTCACTATCAAGTCCACAGAAATTCGACCAAATACTGTAATTACTTGGTCAATTAGCATGCCAATTAATTGCTTCTGTATCCTGGATCTGCCTTTCATAATTAACGTGGGCATCACTAAATAAACAGAATGTCAGTTACATAGTTTATGTGCATTTCGGTCAAATTACATATTTTAGGTCAAATATTGACTATATAAATTGCCTTTTATTCGTTATCAGTGTTGGTTCTAGCCTAAGATACTCAGGTGGTAATATAGTTCCACTGTAATATTTGTGTTAGACATAAGTTTTCTGAATGGTTGAGGGTAATATTTCCACTGCCTAGTCTGGGATCCAAATCTAAGTTCCTGCAAAATTAGTACCGGTAGTTGTAATTGTTTGTATGTAATAGTAATTGTAATAGTAATTAGAATGATTGAGTTGACTTAAATGATCCACTGCCACCTGACCAGACTGCTTTACCTAAAATAGGAGATCCATTGCCTAAAAATGGAGATCTGTGTGTGAGGCTGTGTCTTCATTGTTGTGAAAATGATGATAAAGAAATAGAAAAAAACAGTTACAAAGATTGACAATGTGCATCATGTTTCAAGCATTTTATGTTTTATCTGAATAGTGAGTAGCAGTTATATATTAACCAGATAGGTTTAGGTTTATACTGGCAAAAATTTGGAGATCCACTGCAAACCTATCAAGAATTAGAAAATACAATGGATAGACTAGAAAATTTGGAGTTCCACCACCTCTGGATAAGCAATTTAACCTTAATATGAGAAAGGCTGCTTGCAGCAGTCCAGTCCTAAAGGTGACAAAGTTGTGTGATTTTTTGCAGGTGGTTGCCTTTGTTCTGATTGCCCTTGCTGCAATTGGAAAAGCTGTGGCTTCTATCGAAACGTTTTCCATCATGGGTGGAATCATCGCCTGCGGAATCTTCCTCCTCCTTATCGCCATAATTGGCCTCGTTGGTGCATTTCGGCATCATCAGGTCCTTCTCTTTTTTGTATCCTTTGAAACTGAAGGTAATTGTGGTAGTATTATGACATTCAGATGATAGCACTGAGTCCCTGACCCTATGGTCATGTTTCTATGATCACCAAACTCTTCCTGTTTGTAACCTGTTGCGTTATGTCAACTGGATAAAATTGAGACTTCCTCCTTTCTATGCTGTACAATCCTCTCTAGTGGAACTGAATATATGTATCTATCTATCTCTTTCAGTTTACAAGTACTAGTTTATAATGAATACAGCTGAACTGGATTTTTACGACTTCACTTGTAACTTCTCTTTTTTGGTGACCTTGTCTGAAACTTTTCGCTTTCACTTGCCATGTAATTTGTGTGACTAATCATGGTAATAATAATAATAAAAAGGAAAATGTTCTAATCTTGTCACTGACCACTTCAGTAATTGTTCAACTTCTGTGTCATTTTGGCAGATTACATGTATGTTGTCTAAATGCAGAATTTACTAACATGTTGGTGGTTACATTGCTAAGTTTGCATATCGGACTTATTTTCCAGTTCTGCTGTGGACGTTGTATGGATGGTGTTTCTTTGCATGTCACCTTGGCCTATGTGACTGTACAAAGAAGGATAGGCTTTTTCCAGTCGAGTCTGGGATCGAAGAACCGTGTATGACGTCTACAACTGGGTCATTTTCATCTCGGTGTCAGAGAAGTGACGCTGATCTTTGGAGTTAATTCGACTGTTAGTCTCTAATGGTGTTTTTATCTACTGACCAACAGACGACGAATACCTGTTCTACATGCATCTGGTGGTTTTCGGGGTAGCCGGACATGTGTCATCTTCCACCAATGACGACTCCTGGACAGAGGCATGACATGTGCTGTGAACTCTACAGCCCAGTCATCACTCCAACCCATCGATGAAACTTGGTCTAGGGACTCTGAATATCTCTCAGTGATGGATGAGAAATCCATTGTTCAGGCTCACATGTGTGCATGGGCAAAGCCATTGGTGACTCCTTTGGTTTTCTGAGCATTGTTTGGCTTGCTAAAGTCCTTTCTGTCTTATAGATGCAGGCCTGCAGCACATTTGTGACGTACTGAAGAGGTGCAATAGTAAGTATGCCATCGGTTGATGTCCAGATGCGCATTAGACACTGGCACAATAATGCAATTACGTACGTAGATTCAGATTAACTGCAGTGGCATATGATGAACTCTTCATGTGTGTTGGATGTTTTCCTTAATGTTTT
Source organism: Aporrectodea caliginosa (assembly GCA_020284085.1). Lineage (NCBI taxonomy): Eukaryota > Metazoa > Annelida > Clitellata > Crassiclitellata > Lumbricidae > Aporrectodea > Aporrectodea caliginosa. The sequence continues at coordinate 391,785 of JACEVL010000405.1, forward strand.
CCAGTACATGGTGATCTTGTTCATGCTCTTCTTTGTCCAGTTTGCACTTGCTTGTGCTTGTCTAGCGCTGACTTCAGCACAGCAAAAGAAACTGTTTCTGTCTAGTTGGAAGATTTCCTCTTCACAACAGAAAGCAGACTTGCAAAAAACATTCGACTGCTGCGGCTCTGACGGCAGTACTAGCAACGAAACAGGATCTGCTGGTCAGTCGTGTGAAAAAGTATGTAGGTTTATCCAAATCATAGCTTCTTTTTGTGTGATAGTTAATTTTTTGGTGTTTACAACTTTGCATACAGTTGGCATTGGCTAGCTACATAGACGTGGTTGCTGCACAGCCTAATATAACGGCACCCCGTCAAAATAGCCCCGTCAAAATAGCCCCGTCAAAATAGCCCTGTCAAAATCGCCCATGACCAAAATAGCCCCGTCAAAATCGCCAACCGACAAAATCGCCCCGTCAAAACAGCCCCATAAGGTATCCCCATCAACGCTTCACAAGCAGTTCCACAATGGCTAACAAGTTGAATGTTACAAGTAATGTGTCCATTTCAACAAAAATATAACCGATACTTCAAAGAGGTGGTTCTGACACAGACTGAAGATAAGGGTAAGGTAAATAGGTAAGACCTACTTCCAAGCAGTATTTTCCAAATGATTGCGAGGTCGTGACTAAGGATGTTAAACGATAATCGGAAATCCGATTATCGGTTTCGAAAACGATTATCGGTTTTCATTATTGACAAAATGATAATCGAATTCTGCCTCTTATTTATAAAAGGGAGTCTTCCACAGCCAACGAGGTAATAGTAGAACCACGTACCTGTTTGCGTGCGTTACGACACGTAGCGATTAGCGGTTTTCAGTAACTTGCATTATATGATAATATATTAAATTTTCTATGAAGGCCAATAAAAAAGCGATAATCGGTTTAAAATCGGATTACTAAAACCGATAATCGGTTTGCCAAAAAACCGATATTAACAACTCTAGTCATGACTACAGACAAATTAATTTGTTAATTGGAAATAGGTTCACCAATTGGTAAGATCAAACGAGTACTTCGACGGGGTATCTAAATGCAGATAAGAGTAAGGTAAACAGGGAAGACCTACTACTAGAAACTTTTGTTCGCGTTTTGTAGAAAACATTTTAACATTCCATGCTTGTAGTCTTGTTCTTTTAAATGAATAAATCTTGTTGAATACATTTTCACATTGTTTTTGGTTTAAATGGACACATTGATTTTAACAATAAACTAATTAGCCATTGTGGAACTGCTTTGTCGTTTGCGTTTACGACGGGGCGATTTTGTCGGTTGGCGATTTTGTCGGTTGGCGATTTTGACGGGGCTATTTTGGTAATGGGGCTGTTTTGACGGGGCTATTTTGACGGGTCGCCTAATATAACGTTGTTTTAGAGAGAAACAGAGAAATAGATGTACAAGTGCAGTAATCGGGGAGAGATGGTTGAATGGTAACATGCTGGGACAAAGATCATAAGGGCACGGGTTTGATGCCTGCTAGCCCCATAAGGTTGACTCAGCCTTCCACTCCCTGGGGCGATGGCAAAATGAGCAGGACAGATGGGCGCCTTGCAGTTAAATTTGACTCCTATTAAACTTCTTATCATCTGTTACTACTACATTGTGTAATCTTACTGCATACTTGTAAATTTGGATTAATAAACGAATATTGTTATTATAATCATGTGCGTAGGCTTGGTCAGAGTGCCTGAGCATGTAGGTAGCTTAACAGCCAAACTTTACACCTTACTAAATCATGCCTTGTTTGGGCACAATCCCAGCTACCCTTGTAGCATTAATTACATGTGGTGATTTTAAGCTTGTGAAAGAGCAGATGTTCCGTGCTATACTTGACGTGTGTCTCGAATAAAGCATCTATAACAGCCTTAATTCACAGATTGTTGACTTGTGCAGCATAGCACTTTTGCATACTGTCTTAAAATACATTTACATGTATTTAGAGCTGTTACGTAGTCAGTTGCAGCACTTTTGTGAGGTCCTTATAATTCTCTATGTGAAGTGTCTTCATACTTGCAAAAATTCAAATATTGGATGTTTGGGTTTATTTTTTCAGCTGCAGTTAAAGTGTTGCAGTAGTAAAGAAGGTCAGCCAAGCACAACTGATGTATGCTCCTCATGCCATTCCTGTTGGGATGTTGTCTCTGATCGGGTGGATCATATGGTTAAGGCTGTGGGAGCAGTAAGCCTGCTCTTCAGTTTTACGGAGGTGAGTACAGTTGATAGATAGTCAGTTCTGGTTCTATGAAGGTACCAGAATTAAACAACGTAGTTTAATGTTGTAGTTCCATTTTGCAGTTAACTAACCAGTCATGGAATAGTCACTTCATAAACCATTCAATGTGTTACCATTTCAAAATTCAGCCTTGGAATGGCCATTACCAAATTTACGAGCCAACTGGTGTCTTTGAAAATTATCGTTTTTGGAGAAAACTACATTAAAGTATTGTGACAGTAATTAGTAAATGTCGACTGTCAGACAGATTGTGGTTAAAATCATCATGAACTTGGATTGTGTAGAAGTATTAACTGACCAACAGTGGGAGGCAACAGCAGAATTCTATGTGGATTTGTCATGAATACTAAACTCTGCGCTGGTGTCATTCCTTATAGATGCTTTAAGCTGTTGGCACAATTTGATTTCAACTGTAATACATGTATATAACACTGGTATGCTATGGTGCTATTATTTTAATTAACACTCTGCATGCCACAGATGCATAATTGTGACATGAACCAACTTTGTGCCTAGGTCGTGGTGCAAAATTGCAATACTATAATGCATTTACTAAAGCAGTTCATACTAGGGAACCAGTCGACATCCTACGCAAACAAGTGCACTGTTAATTAGGGCAGTAAATGGGCTACAAGTAATCCATGGGTGATTGATACATATGTGGGACATTTGTGGAGACATTACACCCAAAGTTCGTGACTTTCTCATGTTTACTTGCCAGTCATTGATTGCCATGGCTTGCGAAGACGACAGTGTGTGTGCAATTTTCAGCAAGTTGAACTGGATGATGTCTTTAAGGACTTTGAAACAGCTACTTGTAGGGTCTGTGAAAGTTTTAGTGTAGTTAGTGACGTTCATACTAGACTTTTCCAGCGAAACTGAAGATGAAATTCTGGGTGGTAGTTCTGCATTGGCTACGGCTTTGATGCTGCATTAGCTTATGACAAAAATTGGTTGAAAGATTTTACTGAATGTCCACCTACTTTTTCATGCCAACGACTCGTTGGCAATGCGTCAACTGTATATGAAATTTGCCACTTTTTTTCACTACACCTTGTATCAGTGTCACTGAAATAAATAGTTTACCTTGTAAACTAAACTGGGACCACATGCATGAAGCATGTAATTGAATCGATGTCATCAGGGTGGGGGGATATTTGGACATTTCCTAGATATTAGGCTTGTCAAAATACCCAGTAACACACAGTACTGGAATAACCTGACAAAATCCTGGTGATGCATGGCCTATGATCTGTTGTGACATCTGACAGGTTTCAGTTGATTCTGGAGTATTTTCATCTGATTAACAGTGTCAGTTGTTTGGCTTCTGACATCCCTGTACTGTCTGTACAAAGTTCGACCTCTCGTGCACCTCGATGCCACCTGGAATGCTTTACCACCCAAACTATGAACTAAGTGTGGATGATTGTGGTTGCATTTTCTGGAGGTCTGTATGGTCGACGCCGGCATCATATATATATACAAGGACGCTGCGCTGTTGGCTAGACTTGAACAGACGATCGAAGCCATCGCGACAGAAGACCCAACAGCTTTAATAATCTTGGGCGGTGATTTCAATCAATTGCCAGAGAGGGAAGTTATCGAGCGAACTGGACTGATACCGCTGGTAGATCAGCCAACGAGAGGTAATAACATTCTGGACAGGCTATTTGTATTGAGTCCGTGCTATACAGATATCAAAATCCTGTCATCAGCCATCAAAACGGATCATAGAGCAATCGTCGCCACAATGCATCAGCAGATTGTTAGCCAGAATAAGAATCCAGTAGCAGTCACCTTCCGCAGGAGATCACCTCAACAGCACGCCACCTTGTTGAGGATACTGACTGATTATGACTGTTCCACAATTCTGAGCATAGATGATCCGCAATGTGCCTGGGACCTATTCTACCAAGAGGCCCGAGGACACCTGGAACTGGTCTATCCCCTACGCAGAGTCACAATGACATCCGCTGACCCCAGCTTCCTCACCCCAGAGACCAAGTTTTNTGATGGACTATGAGGCACTGGGCAATACCACGTGGTGATGCCAACGAAGAATAGATGGAGTGTCTTCTGACAGCTTACATGTAACGACCCCCTCTTGAGTCAGTCATAAAACGTCACAGATTGTCGCTAAAGCAACTCACCTCTCGTAGGCCTATTTTTCAATTTTAGTGATGACAGAAATAAATAAGACAAGGTATACAACATATAAGGCCACGTCCAAAATCTACTTAGTAGAAAAACTGTAGATAATTTCCGAGGTAGACAGTCTAAAGGAAGAGGAGGCGAAGTGGCGTAGCAATGGGTTGTGCAGGTTGTGCAATGCACAAGGGCCCCCGGCGGCACAGGGGCCCCGGCGGTCAGACCGTCACAGAGGTTTTCCTTTCAGAATGTAATCAAATCAACTTAACCAAGCCCAGTTAGCTACATCGGTAAGAACGTAAGCTGCGTCTCATGCTCCTCTGTGCAAGAGAGTGTGCGGATCGCGCTACGCTTCCCGAAGGTGACTTATTTCATAGATCTAAACATCTCTGGCTAGAACGGTCCGTGCACGGGGATCTTAAATGGCGTGGCGCCTATTCAAAACGATTAAAATCGAAGCAATTGCTTCTGAATCGTTGCTTCGAGTCATCGACTGTCTACGAATTACGGCACTCAAATCTCTACTATTTATTTATTTAAATCTACATGTACAGCGTAGGCACTCAAATAGTAAACAAGCTACACAGAGTTTTCTCATCGTAACCTCGTTGACTGCAACGTTCAGCGCTCTGTTGCCTTCAACACTGTTTGATATCTCTGACGACGAACTGTAGGCTTATGCATGCGTCCGAATGGTTAGCTAAGCCGTATAATTATGATACCGACATCGTTTGCTTTCCAGCTCAGCTGTTGTCATTTGCTGGGGCTGTCGTTCGAAGTTGTCAACAAGGTATACACCGTCTTCAAAATTGCGAAACTGTTACTCCTAGACTATTTTTTCCGTCGTCAACATTCAGAGATGTCTGAATTGCCTAATACGTTGCTGCTTACTTTGCCTGTGACTGTTGCGACATGTGAACGATCATTTTCAAAACTGAAGCTCATCAAAAACTATCTACGAAGTAGGCTACAGTGTCAGAAGAGCGGCTGAGCGATCTGGCAATGTTGTCAATAGAAAATGAACATGCAAAAAAGCTTGACACTTCAAAAGTGGTGGATAGTCTTGCCCAAGAGAAAGCGCGCAAACGAACGTTTTAACTTTTAGGATTCTTCTTCTTAGACTACCATAGACTTGACACTGGTGACCTGTCCGATTTGATTATCTGACCTCATTTATATTGTATGCAATAGCGCTTTTTGCCAGGGTTTTGTTGTTTGAAATCGAAGGTGGGGTTCAAGGGGAGGGCCCACCACCGAAGCTCTGCACAAAGGCCCCCAAAACCTTGCTACGCCACTGAAGAGGAGAGATGCCAAACATACAAGTAGGCTGAAGTAGCTACATAGATAGCTATAGATGGATTCACAATTTTTTGTCACACAGACAGATATTCACAAATACAGACATGCATACAGAGAGAGGCAGAGACAAAGACAGACATATAGCCTATACACGGACAAAATCGAAGTCATATGCTTATACTCTATAAGTCTCGTATATATGACCCCCGTCTCCTTAAAGATTCATCATCTTATGCTATGTCATCAATGTTGATTTGATTTCAGCTGACGAGACTTCTGACCGTTGCCATCGATTGATTGATTGATTGATTGATTGATTGATTGATTGATTGATTGATTGATTGATTGATTGATTGATTGATTGTGCCTACCTGTCTTTCAGTGAGGTCGAGAGCAACGGCGATCTCGTATCGACGGAGTCTTGTCAGATAGTTCTGTGCGCTGAAGTTCTTCTCGAGTTCTCTGATCTGGTGCTTCGTGAAAGCCGTTCTCTCTTTGCGAGGCTTACTACTGCTACTTCCGCCGCCGCCGCTTGTGTTGGCCGCCGCTGACGTCTTGTTACTTCCGCTTCCTGTTGCGTCCAACGGATGCAGGTAATAACTGTCTTCAGATTCTGAAAAGAGAAAAATCGATTGAAGGAGAACGATTTCGACCCACTGCCAGTGGCGTAAATCATGGGGGACAGAGAGGGACTGTCCCCCAAAGTTTTGACTGAGGCCCATCTGTCTCCCCAAAAAACATGCAAAAATCCGGCCCCCGAAAAGTCTGTCCACCCAAAGTGATGTACAGATTTTCGCCTCTGCCCACTGCTGCTATAGATCAATGGAACTTAGGAAGTTATAGGATTGCACGATACTTTTCATAAGAAGCTTAATGTTAAACCATCAATTTATAATTCAATCACACGCAAAACAGGTAAGACACGCATGGAAGATTCTCATCCAAATATAATGACCGCTAGAATCACGCAAACTATAGTAACTGAATACCAGATTATAGATAAACCATCTGTAAATGACTGAGTAATGAATATGCATTTATAAAGTACAACGTCTACAAGTATTTCACAAGGGTTCTAGAGCTGGTAAGGACTTGAAACTTTTGAAGCCTATATAGTAAGTCATAAGCAGGATGAGTTTAACTGAAGCATCACCTCGTTGATAAGCCTATCTTGTGTTTTTATGTGTGCGTGCGCGTGTGGGTGAAAGGTCATCCAGCATCGCAATATAGCTTCAAGATCGATTAACAGAAGACTCGATGTGACAACGACTGCTTAATTTGTTTATACAAACTCACCTAATGCAACAAGCATGGGCGCCCGCACATAGGGGCAAGAGGGGCACTTCCTCCTAAAAAGTTGTACCTATTTATTTAACAACTACCTTTTGGAGGTGTAACAAATTTCTTTGCACTAAAGCACTAGTTTAAAACATCGAAACAACATTTGTTTGGTTATTGTTTCAAATTTTACATTTAAAAACCGCTATGAAAAATACCCACGTTCTTAATTTCCTGTGATGCATTTTCACGATTTTGTTAACAACAATTACCAATGACCATTGTGTTTGCCCCTCCTGCAAAGATATCTGTGGGCGCCCATGCATGGCAACAAGATAGACAGACAGAAAGACAGACAGACAGACAGACAGACAGACAGACAGACATACGTACATACAAACAGACCGAATCACAAAATAAATGAGATGACAGATGAAAGATGAAGGACGGATGTACACAAGGCGACTCACTTGACCATTTCTCCAGGTGGTTGTTGCGGCTACAGACGTGTAGCTTAGCAAGTTTGTCTTGGTCTTGAGTTAAGGAGGATGTCGAGCCTTGCGGGGGTTTGTCTACGACGACCCCTGGCTGGGGCGGCGATCGCTTGCCCTTGTAACCAACCCCTGAAAAGAACTCCGAAGAAGGGTATTGTGGCCCCCGACAGACGTACGGCTTCTTCGTCGAATGTACTCCCAGTGACGTCACATCCGTCTGGTTGCCTAGGAACGACGCCAGGTCATCGGTCGTTGCTAGGCTACTGCCGCTTAATCCGGCGTCCGATTCCATGTCCATCACGGATCCGCCAGGATGCTGGAGACTCTGGTAGACGTATTTACGGATGTGCGGATACGTTCCGAAGGGAGTTCCTGTCGACTGGGTGTAGGGGTAGGCACCGGGGCCAGACCCAGCGGCCAGGTAGAGGTTCGAAAAGTCCAGTTCCGTGCATGGCGATGCGATGTATCCGGAATCCTCGTGGCCCATCGTCGGTCCGTAGAAGCATCCCGTTGGACCAGACAGAGATGGGAAGCCAGTGGAGCCAGCGTGGAAAGAGGCACGGGTGTAACCGACCGAGGGAGACGCAGGAATGACGGTCGTACTTCGCATCTTCTGAAAGACAGAAATAACATGGAACTGACAATTGCTCTTAATAATAAATTTAATAAATATATTACACATGGCTCAATTTAAAGCTGAATTGAAACATTATCTGTTGAACAAATAAAAGAATATGACTCGATAGATTGTACCTGTACTTAAGATTGTTTATGATCATACAACTGTGAACATTATAATCTGTTTTGTTTTGATTTTTATGTTTGTTTTAAATCTTTAAATCTAGTTCTGCAATGTTTTGTTATTTAGTTGATTGGCTATGATTTAGCCCTAACATTGTTATTTAAGTTGAATTTTCTATAATCATGTGATCATAAAAATCGTCTTGCCATCTGTAAATGTAACGTGGAAAAGGGGCAGCCCTGCAATAGCGGATTATTTTATCCTTTAGGGCTGTCCTGTTGACGGCATCAGCAGATTAACTTTGAAAATGACTGATTGTTAATTATTTGTGCTGTTGTTGAATCAATAAACGGCTGATTGATTGATTGATTGATTGATTGAATGATAATTATGACAATATATATAGGCCTAAGGCGCCGTAACATGGTCATGCCGTTACAAGGGCGCCTTACAAAACAGCTAAAGGCAGTGGGGATAAGCCCTGGCGAACAGGTACAATTTTAGCCTGGATTTAAAGGAGTCTATACTCTATACTGAGTCGGCCAATCGAATAGCAGGAGGAAGTCTGTTCCAGCATCGAGGACCTGCGGACTATATAGAAAGCACGATCGTCGAAGCGCGTTCTCATCCTCCACACACGGAGATCAGTCCTCACAAGTGATCTTAGCCAGAACCCGGACGCGGAGGAAAGAGTCTCGGTGCAGAAATCGCGCAGGTACTCGATCGAGGGCAGCTCCGTGAAGTGATTCATTAGAGGCGTATACAGATTGCATTGCGGTTGTAAAGTGTGCATGGGCGTTTGTCTCGCTAATAGAGTACTTACTTATTTACCTTCTTAGACGAGCAAACGATAAGAAGACAATTAAGCTCTTCTTAAAATGCTGCAATAAATCAGAATCTGGTATTTTTTACACACTTTCAAAGTTTTCTTACCATTGTGCTTTAGTGGATCGTATCAAATCCTATAAGTTGACTTATACCAGAATTACAGTAATCGGTCGTATATAGTATCCTTGTAGATCCTATTACTACAAACCCACAAGGGATCATTCATCTCATGCAGTCAAAGTCCTCAAGGATTAACATTGACGTTCATTAGGCCTACACGCATTTGTCGATTGGGTCTGGTCGTGTCGTATGCATCTAGAATGTCTAAATGTGTTATAGCAACTTTAATTTCTATTTTGTCTTATTAACCTATAACTGATAGTCGAATGTGTCGTAGGCTCGTAGCTGGTGAAACTCTACTTGCAGTTGCTCAATTTGCACAGTTCACGAAAACTAATGTAAGTATAGGCGTATAAGCTTACTAATTAAGTTGTATACCCTTGTAGTAACTGTAAAAATGACGTCTTAAAATCTGTTAAGCACAAAATTGGGTGACGATGTTAGCGGAACTTCTTGTTCTTTCGTTCTTACCCTAACAATATTTTACTGGATTAAAGTGTATTACTGATGGATATATTTGGTGTTCAATAAAAAGATATCAAATTAAAAATGCAATTCTCGCAGACATATAGAGAGCGAATATTTGATGCGTGTTCAGAATCTCTTATCTGCTATTCTATCTATCTTATCTCTTATTGAGCGCCTCTGAGTAGATATCTTGAAGGGGCGCTATATCAAGTTTCATTGATTGATTGATTGATTGATCTGCAGTTCATATATAGGCCTAGCTGAACATCGAACGTGCAGCCAAATGATGGTCTCTTTTATATAGCGCAAGGTTTCAAGGCCGAGCGCTATACATGGCTATCGTCTATTGCAGTGCTGTCCAACCTGCGGCCCGCGGGCCGCATGCGGCCCGCGGACTGATTCTAAGTGGCCCGCCAGAGTTGGCTAAAGCTTTGCAATTTGTGTAAAATGAAGTAAAAGACAAAGTCACTTGCATAGCTATTCATTCGTAACTTAATTAGCTAATCATTGACAATGTGAACACAAAATCAAGTTCCTATGAAGCATTAAACTTTGTTAAAGTTTTAAAACAAAATCAAATATCAATTGATTTCTAGAAGTCACATGGGTCTTCTGCTGAATTTCCACACATAATTATGAACATGTAAAAAAGTGTTGACAATTTTGGAAGCAGTTGTAAACGTCTGTGAAGTTGGATTTTCTGCTATGACAAACATGAAGTAACAAACCTAAGTTCTTTGACTGAGAACATTTAGAGAATCTAATGAGGGCAGCAGTTACTGAATACCAACCGCATAATACAAAACAAATTGCAAGCACAATAATTCCAGTGCTTGAACATTTTTTATTGATATACCTTTTGGCGCTGAACTATTGTAAAGCATGCCATAAAAAGGCATACATACAACATTCATTATTATTATTCCTAATAAACTTTAATAAATTTAATAAATTTCAATAAATTTTAATCGTGAGTTTACTGGTGCGGCCCTCGGCTGCGACAAAACTTCTTCGGTGGCCCGCGGTGTCAAAAAGGTTGGACAGCGCTGGTCTATTGATTAGCGAGATGGACCGTCAAGTTGTCAACTCAGACGTAAAGGGTTCAAACTTCCGCCACGCCAAAGGGATATTCCGGGATTTGTTCTATTTGCGCCCCAAGCGAGCTGCGCTTCAACATGAGTATACATTGATAGTACACTGTCGCTGCGAAGATAAACGGCGATGGAGAGGACTGGCCATATATCTTATGCAGAGGCCAAAAAAGTATAGTAAGTAAGACTTTTCACCTTGAATTGCACGATTTTGTTCGTCTGGAAAGAGGGAGTGGCATTTAGTGCCGGAAAGTTGGCTACTTAACTGCCATGGAAGCGAGATTATCAAAATGCATTGAGCCTCAATAAAAGAGCACGCCTGTCACCGGAATGGGGCGAAGGTTGTAAGTTATATGGAATACATTGCCGGCTGGATGGTTTCCTTCGCAGTAGTCGAACCAAACACACCTTAATTCAAAACACTTAAATATCACGAACACTATACGTTAACCATGCATGCAGCATTCGCTCCCAATTCAAGCGTATATTGCGACATGCAGCGATTTCACACATAGTGCATTCATCATCAGATGCAGTTGGAGTAATGAGAATCTGCATCATAATAATTATCGAATGCACTTGCAATGCTTTCAATTCTGCATCTGCGGAGTTATAAAATGTGAAACAGGCGATTCGCTACATGCCAAGACAGTGTATACGGAATGGTTGGAGAAGGATTAGAATTGCACCCTCTGAAATGACATGTCGCACCCGCTGGGGGTGCGTGCACCCCAATTTGGGAACCCCTGCTATAGCTATACCTTCTCCACCACGGTCCGCGACCTCGGCATCCTGTTAGACCAAGAGCTTACTTTAGCACCGCATGCACTGTCTTTGTCTTAGCCGTGATTTCTATTATCAGTTACGCCAGCTTCGCACAGTCGCTCGCTCACTTAGGCCTACTCACTCACCGTTCTGCAACTACTCTCGTGCACTCTTTCATCTCAGCCGGACTTGACTATATACATGTATACTTCTCATCGCTTTACTCTGACCCACCATCTACATCGGCCACTCAGGATCCTTATAGTATAGCTATAGGCCTATATATAATCGCAATCGTAAACTTCAAATTTGTAAAGCACTATATATAGAATGAAACTAAACACTGCAGAGCACCCGCTTATTCACGATCGCTGCGTCGTATCAGAGGGGTTGTATAGCCTAAAGAGCGATGTCCAGTGGAGAGCACTGGAGACCCAAGTCCGGTTGTCAGAGAGACTATAGTATATATGCAGAGCAGGTGGAACGAAACTTTCGTTTCACTGAGGATGAGAAAGCTTGGAAGGCAGAGGATCGGATGCATGGATTGGGGTATACTGCAAGTCTTGAAGAGGTGCGCGAGAATTCACTTTGCAGTGGAAAACCTGTTGGGTGTTGACATGGGCGCCCGCAGCATAGGTCAAGGGGGGTCGCGTGACCCCCCCTGGAAATCATGATCAAATAAAAATCCGATAGGTTTAATTATGCAGATGAAGCTTAAAATATGTCACAAGATTCTGCTCAAAATACTTAGTAAATACTAGCTTTAGTTTCATACTGCTTAAGCCTACTAATAAGTTACTATACTAATATTCAGTGGCTGATTTAGCCATAGGCCTGGAAGCCAAACCGCCCTCCCCCCGTGCCCCTCCTGGTGGTGTTCCGGCACCCATTAAAACAGACTCGGCCGTCATCGTGGGCTACACTACTAGCCTGTCAGAACGGCCCTGGAATGGCCGAAATTTAAGTTCTTTACTTAACCCCAATAAACAATGCTCATCATGATTCAGTCCGCTAGGTCTACGTTCAACTGGCTTCCCATTATTTATGTATCATGTATGTTATCAAAAACACATGTTATCTCGGACTAATGTACCGACATCAGTGGTGGAACACTTCGACTCAGAGGTTGACCTTATCACTTTAGGTCACGCATATTGACAAAGCCAAGCCGACTGGAACCTCTGGATAATCTCTGGACGAAGAGGTCGGCCCGAGGTCAAAAATGTCCCCACACCGGCATTAGCTTACCCCAACAGGTCCATGCATTCTTCAAGCACTGTATCAGTTACGTTTCTCTCGTGCATTCTGAGTCTGCATCTGAAGATTTTGTATTCAGTTAAAGGTATGTTAGAATTGAGCGTGTTTCTCTTCTTTTGGATTACTTATGGAAGAAGATTCTTGTGTCAAGGTCATCCTTAATTTTTTTTTCACTGGTGCTTTGTAGAACAATAGGTTAGACTTTACTGTGTAGTTTACATCCATTCTGTTGGATTATCTCTGGAAGAACTGTAAACAACTGTTGGATTATCTGATTATTGAAGAAGAGAAGAGCAGTCCCTTAAGCCAGCCCTGAAGCAGCCATGGGTATGAAGTGTTAACGACTTCATTTTTTCTTAGCCATGGCATATTAATATGGATAACAAGAATAAGCGTAAGCTGCAGCAAACTCTAAGTGCCCTTTGGAACGTGAAGCCTGCTAAGTCACAAAAGATTCGAAGTCGTCTGAACGGTCTGATGAACCCACTGCTCCCTCCTGGAATGACATTCCCTATTCCTTGCATCCAAGACCGCATGACCGAATTGTCCCACAGGTTGAGAACTTAATGAGAAAAAGTTTTTAACTAGAATACTTTATGATAGTTAATTTCATGTAAACCAAAGTGCGGTTATATAGTTGGATAAATAAAGAGTATGCTTACTTACTTACTTACTTCAGATGATTGTTGCGTCTGATTGTAAAAGACTAATTAATAGTAAGACTCAGTGCTTTTTTTCGAGATAAAAGTTCTGAAACTCAGCAAATTCAGAACAAGTATAGAGACATGTGCTAATATTTCTATTTCATATGTGTCAATCTCAATAAAACATTGAAAGCACTTAAATGAAATTAACGTATCTAAATAATTTAAAATAATTTTTATTAAAAATTTTAATGAAATATATTATTTTGTAATAGCTGAAAAAGTTTCCGGAACGCCGTTCCGGACCGCTCCAGGCTGAAAAAAAAGCACTGCTAAGACTTAATAGGTATTATTAAGACAATGTAATTATGTGAGTTTAGTTTTAATGACATATTATAACGCAACTAACTCTCTCGGCCGTGACTGACCCCCTGCAAAATCCTGCGGGCGCCCATGGGTGTTGTATAGAGGAGCCTGGGGAAGATGACGGTGAGTGATTAGCGGTATTTTTGGAGGAACTGAGACTAAATGCACAGCATTGCCAGTTTGCAACGAAGGGAAAACCTGAACTTCAGCTTGAGCTATGCCTATATGCATACAGACTGCAGGTATATAAATAGAGAACAACTCATGAAATCCTCCTGAGATCTTTATGTGACATTTCGTTGTTATGCTATGATATATATATAGCCTACTCTTCCGCCATCTGTGCGTGCCACTAATGCTGCATGTGCACGGTTACATGCCATGGTTTCCTCTCGACTCTTAAAGACGCACTTTTTCATCTGTTTGATGACCACGTGTCATGGGCGTATTTAGGGGGTGGTTTTACGGGTTCAAACCCCCCCGAAATAAGTGAAAAAAATTTTTTTGCATGCTTTTACATGCAAAATCTAAAAAAACGGGACTTTTGCGACCATTTCTAATGTAAACCCCCCAAATCTTAAACCCCCCGAAATTTTTTTCTGGCTACGCCCCTGAACTCACTATTGTGATATCATGCAGTGTTAGGTATAGGTGTTGTACTGCATCACAAATTGTGAGAATACTGTAACATAATGTAGAAATTTGAATTTAAGGCCTGAATTCTTTTGGGTGCCAGGCACCCACTGAACTTTCTCTCTGGGTGCATTGGCACTCAAGACTCCCAAGGAGTCGGCGTACCATACGTATTCAATTTTTTGAACTGCACAATATTTTTAACGTACCCTATTTTTAGGGTAAGTAAACAATACAAAAATACGTTAACCACGTCATTGCTCATTATAAGAATGTTCAATTTAATTTAAGCAAACAATCACAAAATAAAATTTTCGTGTATGATACGTACCATACGCGTATATTCTATTTTTTTAAAGGTACGTACGTATTTTAACGTATTCTATTTTAGGGTACGCGTACCCTCGAGCTCTGCCATGCATTCTTTCTATAGGTCTCTTCCTACAGCCTTCTCCCTTCTCAAAGCCTTCTTCTTCTATTTATATGGGTTCTCGCGCTGGGAGCGCCATAGATATACTGAATGGCCACTGCTGTGAGTGGCGCTATATAAATTAATAAATACTATGCAATATATAGGCTATGAGATTGTTCGCTATGTATAGGCCTATACATCCACGCGACGTCTCTGAGGATTTCTATGTTATTGGAGGAGATGCTGAAAAAGGATGATTCTCTCTATATGTATACAACACTCATCTTATACACTGTCTTACCTATATGCCGTACTTTTTCCTGCATATATAGATCGTTTAATTATGGTATACTTTTTGTATCTATTTGAATGTATGCAGTATAAGCTTATACGTTCAGTTCCTCGTCAGAGCTGAACGTTGTTTCGAAATGTCTGCTGCGGTTGCGCCCTCTAGCGAACTCGGTAATAGATGAGTTCATTGACTGTATACACTGTTGGTGGAAGAACAGACGGCAAGGGAGAGCATGCACTGACCTGCAGCCGCTCTCCTGTACTGAGACTAACAAAATGAAGTCGCCAACGCGTCGTATAGGCCATATACCAATTATATAATTATACCACGGCTGCATCTATATATATATATATATATATATATATATATATATATATATATATATATATATATATATAAGGACAGACGAATGTTTCATGTTCCACAGTTAGATATCTCTGCAGGGTTTCTGTTGATCTCTCTTATATGCTGAATCATATGCAACAATGCTCTTTCCAAGACACTCGAAACAGTCTCTCTAGTCCTCAATCGATGATTATACTTTTATAGTAGGTTTATATACGTATATATATAGGCGTATACGCATTTGTACATATATATAGTGTTATCAAGATATATTTGTATACATATATAAAATGTGTACGTATATATGTGGATGACATCTTCATGATTGGCACACATAAGTCACAGTCTGGGCTATCAGAGTCTTTGTATAGCGCCTTTAAGTAGCCTACTCTCTCAAATTTCACAACGGTGCATGATGACGCAATCAGTGACACCCAAAGAAAGAAGTGATTAGGCGTAGGCCTATATATACATTTCAAAACACATGCGCTATATATATATATATATATATGAGCTAAACGACTGAGCACACACACACACACATACACACCTATATACACACACCTACACACACACCTACACACACACACACACACACACACACCTATATACACACACACACCTACACACACCTACACACACACACACACACACACGCACACGCACACACACACGCATAGCGGCATATACATGTATATCATTATAAGGTCTAACAGACCTATGCCAATACTTCATAGTGGTGGTATTTCGGCTTAACGACACTTTTTTCATATCGAAGATAATTATAGTGTCGGAGGCAGAAAGCAACCCTCGCTCCACGTTTATATTGCGACCGAGCCACCCGCGCAGTAAAGAGCCGAGAAATTAATCTCTGATAAACCGACCGACCAGGAATCGAACCCGGGCCGCCGACGTGGCGAGCGGGCTACCAACCCACTCGGCCACTCAGGATCTCTATACTTCATAGTCTCATAGTCTATGTATATATAGGCCTACACATCACAATTGGGCCATCGATCGATCCGGAAACAAAAGGAGACGGGGATTCGCTTTGGAACTTAGCCTATGACTGGCCTAAAACATGTACGGCCTATAGGCCTACAAAATTTCAAACGAACAATTCTGTTAGAGCTCATGTTTAAGCTTATAATTTATTATTCAAGACGTTTTTAGTTAACACCATAATGACTTGGCTATTATAGAGTGGCGCATATAGCCTAATCATCACAGTTAAACTATCCTTTAAAAGTCTAGTATACGACACAGTCGAATGAGTCGATTGCTATCAGCAATTATAGGCCTATCATTCTAGTTACACAATTCCTTTGAACTTGGCGAAAGTCTTCACGAATTCGATTCGATTATTAATTTACCCGTAATTATATATGCTAATTGGTCCATTATGCCAAAGCCTAAATGTGCTGAAATCCAAGCAAGCAGAGACGCCTAGCCTATATACTAGTGAAAGACTTAACTGCACAGTATAAGCGTCCATATGCCTTACCGGCTCTTTGAAGCAATACATCATAGACCTATTCCGCATCTGAAAGCAATTTCGTGTGCGAATATGAGCGAGAGCTTTACCTTTTGTTGACATACGAAACAAAATGGCGACGATTCGGAGTGTATCCAAGTCCCAGCTGGGCAACAAGTATAGCGCGCTTCCCTTTTATATTAACTACGTCAGTTAATAAAGAGCCCTCTGCCGACGCACTTATGTCTGAAGGGCGTTAGCGAGTATCTCAGTTGCAGAGGGCAGGCTCAAGCAGCTGTCAATCAAAGGGAAAGACGGCTCCCACTGGTACGTCGGAAAACGAGATTGACAGGTAGGCTGGTCTTCCGCGAATCCCGAAACCTAGCGTCTTCGCAGCATCCTGTCTGCAGCCTGATCTGGTCCTCTGTCCTTTGTAGGTTGACGTGAGATGGTTTTGAGGTTACTGTAGAAAGTATGGAAACGTAGGCTCGCGTAATCATTAATCAGGCATGATGCTAAAGGACTGCAATAACTATCTCGTGGATGGAGCCCGACAAACTGAGTTTTGCACACATGCAAAAGACAACGATTATCACCAGACTGTAGGCCTATTTCTGAATATAGGTTTTTACATTCTTATATGGTTTTCACCTACTTCTTAAATCTGTGTAACCACTTAGACTATAAATGAAATCGGATTTTTGTTGTCGATGACTCGATGTGCATAGTGCATAGGCCTATATTGAATTAGTTAGCCTAACAAGATTGTTAACGTTTTCTTTATTTGACCGGGATATGCAAATAGCCCTAATTATGTTGTAATTGTAATTGAACATATTTATATAGCGCCACTCAGATATGTTGTCAGACATAGACTATAGGAGTATAGGTGTGATGTTAATTAGGCTACATATATGATGGTGCTGTGCACCAGACATTTTATGTAACCAGGGCATAGCCAGGGCAATCATACAAGAAACAAGTGCAGAGGCGGTGTATGCCCCAAATAAATTCTCGGCAGGGCAAAATTTTTGGCAGGGCAACGACCAGGGCAAATTAAGGCTTTTTTACCAGGGCATTTGCCCTGGCTTGCCCTGGTGTAGTGCCGCCATTGGCTGTGCATAATGTTACAGCGAAACACGTGCACATGTGACGTGTACCATATTTAGCCTATATGCCATCTGTCATGTATACGCGCTGCTAGTTACTGTAGGCCTACACTGCTCAGCCTCGTATATGCACATATCGCCCGAGTCAATGAGTGAATGAGAGCAAATATGGAATTTACATATTATAAATCACGGGTCTGTCCAGTGGCGTAGCTATCATGTGTGCAGGTTGTGCAAGACACACGGGCCCACGACCTCCAGGGGCCCACAGAGATTATTAAATTATTAATTTAGCCTAATTCACAATCCTGCTTATTTGGTGACAGATGCAGTTGTTGTGAGCACACTTGCGCCACCGTAGGCTACTCAATAATGAACTTCTTTTATCTTTTTTTCGTCTCGAGTTTCGACGGTCACATTGCAAGATGACGTTAGCACTTTTGAACGATAATAAGGAATGTTTGTACTAAAGTTTTAAGTTGAGAAAATGAAGTGAATCAGCAAATGAAAATCTTATGCCTTATACATAAAAAGACTATTGACTTATGTCTGTTGAAGTTTGTGCCGTTCTATCTGAAACAATAGGCCTATGTCTGCAAGACGAAATACGAGTAAAACATTTAAGAGGATTTGCGAAACGTAAATGACGTCTGCAGTTTGAAACAGAATCAAGGAAATTGCCAAAAATCTCCAGTTTCATGGTCACTAACTAAGATCAACGTGACGTAAATTTCTGGGACTGGATCGGTATCGACAACAACTTATAAATCTCGGCTCCATAGCTTAACTATCCTGCAAAAACGCGCTGTCCGTTTCTTAGCAGGTGTTCCATATGGTTCTCACACTAAGCAACTATTTTCTGAGTTTGGATTATTAAGGGTTGAACAGATAAGGATCGCTCAAATCGGGGAATTTATGTATCGCTATGATCATGACTTGTTACCACTGGTATTCAAAGGCTTCTTTTGTCGTTCTTCCAGCATCCATTCTTACAACACGAGAGGTTCGAATTCCTATCGTCGTGACTATGCTCACACTAATACTCGTTTATTCTCTATCAAATTTACTGGTACGTTGGTGTGGAATAATATCCCTCTAGCTATTCGTTCTTCACCTAATCTCTTGATATTCAAAAAAAAGCTACGCTCCCTCCTAGTTAATGAATTAATTGACTTAACTTAGTTGTATTTGTCTGTACTGCTATTTTAGTTAAGATTGTAGCCTATATTGTTTTGTTAATGTCGTTTAATGGTCTCTTCTTATGTTTTTGTTTGATTATTCCAATCTAAGTATCGACTGGCTGTAATTTAGCGGGATCCATGATCCCTTCTGGACCCCATGTAACCAGTAGGCCTACATATCAATTCATTGCCTTATTGTTTCATTGTTTTAATCTTTTATTTCCATGTGTTTAACTGCACTTCCCACTCATTCCTTTTACTTTCGATATTTAGTTTAAATTAGTTAAGGTTAGTTAAGATTTTTATGTTAATCAAGTCAACAACTGTTATACTATGTAAAGCATCTTTCGGTCGCCACATATTATGTTGAAATTGTATAGAGGTGTCCCTACTTAGCGGGATCTTTGATCCCTTCAGGGCCTTCCCTTGTGGCATTCAACAATCCATACTTAAAAGTGCAATCTGATTTGTAATATTATTGTTTATTGTTGTTTGGCTACAAATAAACGATTGATTGATTGATTGAAAAGAGTTATTGAAAGAGTAATTGAAAGAGTTGTTGAAAAGAGTTATTGAAAGAGTTATTGAAAAGAGTTATTGAAAAGAGTTATTGAAAGAGTTATTGAAAGAGTTATTGAAAAGAGTTATTGATAAGAGTTATTGAAAAGAGTTATTGAAAAGAGTTATTGAACAGAGTTATTGAAAAGAGTTATTGAAAGAGTTATTGAAATAAGTTATTGAAAAGAGTTATTGAAAAGAGTTATTGAAAAGAGTTATTGAAAAGAGTTATTGAAAAGAGTTATTGAAAAGAGTTATTGAAAAGAGTTATTGAAAAGAGTTATTGAAAAGAGTTATTGAAAGAGTTATTGAAAAGAGTTATTGAAAAGAGTTATTGAAAAGAGTTATTGAAAAGAGTTATTGAAAAGAGTTATTGAAAAGAGTTATTGAAAAGAGTTATTGAAAAGAGTTATTGAAAAGAGTTATTGAAAAGAGTTATTGAAAGAGAGTTATTGAAAAGAGTTATTGAAAAGAGTTATTGAAAAGAGTTATTGAAAAGAGTTATTGAAAAGAGTTATTGAAAGAGAGTTATTGAACAGAGTTATTGAAAAGAGTTATTGAAAAGAGTTATTGAAAGAGTTATTGAAAGAGTTATTGAAAAGAGTTATTGAAAGAGTTATTGAAAAGAGTTATTGAAAAGAGTTATTGAAAAGAGTTATTGAAAAGAGTTATTGAAAAGAGTTATTGAAAAAGTTATTGAAAAGAGTTATTGAAAAGAGTTATTGAAAGAGTTATTGAAAAGAGTTATTGAAAGAGTTATTGAAAGAGTTATTGAAAAGAGTTATTGAAAGAGTTATTGAAAGAGTTATTGAAAAGAGTTATTGAAAAGAGTTATTGAAAAGAGTTATTGAAAAGAGTTATTGAAAGAGTTATTGAAAAGAGTTATTGAAAAGAGTTATTGAAAAGAGTTATTGAAAAGAGTTATTGAAAAGAGTTATTGAAAAGAGTTATTGAAAAGAGTTATTGAAAAGAGTTATTGAAAAGAGTTATTGAAAAGAGTTATTGAAAAGAGTTATTGAAAAGAGTTATTGAAAGAGTTATTGAAAAGAGTTATTGAAAAGAGTTATTGAAAAGTTATTGAAAGAGTTATTGAAAAGTTATTGAAAGAGTTATTGAAAAGAGTTATTGAAAAGAGTTATTGAAAAGAAAAGAGTTATTGAAAAGAGTTATTGAAAAGAGTTATTGAAAAGAGTTATTGAAAGAGTTATTGAAAAGAGTTATTGAAAAGAGTTATTGAAAAGAGTTATTGAAAAGAGTTATTGAAAAGAGTTATTGAAAAGAGTTATTGAAAAGAGTTATTGAAAAGAGTTATTGAAAAGAGTTATTGAAAAGAGTTATTGAAAAGAGTTATTGAAAAGAGTTATTGAAAAGAGTTATTGAAAGAGTTATTGAAAAGAGTTATTGAAAGAGTTATTGAAAAGAGTTATTGAAAAGAGTTATTGAAAGAGTTATTGTTATTGAAAAGAGTTATTGAAAAGAGTTATTGAAAAGAGTTATTGAAAAGAGTTATTGAAAAGAGTTATTGAAAAGAGTTATTGAAAAGAGTTATTGAAAAGAGTTATTGAAAAGAGTTATTGAAAAGAGTTATTGAAAAGAGTTATTGAAAAGAGTTATTGAAAAGAGTTATTGAAAAGAGTTATTGAAAAGAGTTATTGAAAAGAGTTATTGAAAAGAGTTATTGAAAAGAGTTATTGAAAAGAGTTATTGAAAAGAGTTATTGAAAAGAGTTATTGAAAAGAGTTATTGAAAAAGAGTTATTGAAAAGAGTTATTGAAAAGAGTTATTGAAAAGAGTTATTGAAAAGAGTTATTGAAAAGAGTTATTGAAAAGAGTTATTGAAAAGAGTTATTGAAAAGAGTTATTGAAAAGAGTTATTGAAAAGAGTTATTGAAAAGAGTTATTGAAAAGAGTTATTGAAAAGAGTTATTGAAAAGAGTTATTGAAAAGAGTTATTGAAAAGAGTTATTGAAAAGAGTTATTGAAAAGAGTTATTGAAAATTGAGTTATTGAAAAGAGTTATTGAAAAGAGTTATTGAAAAGAGTTATTGAAAAGTTATTGTTATTATTGAAAGAGTTATTGAAAAGAGTTATTGAAAAGAGTTATTGAAAAGAGTTATTGAAAAGAGTTATTGAAAAGAGTTATTGAAAAGAGTTATTGAAAAGAGTTATTGAAAAGAGTTATTGAAAAGAGTTATTGAAAAGAGTTATTGAAAAGAGTTATTGAAAAGAGTTATTGAAAAGAGTTATTGAAAAGAGTTATTGAAAAGAGTTATTGAAAAGAGTTATTGAAAAGAGTTATTGAAAAGAGTTATTGAAAAGAGTTATTGAAAAGAGTTATTGAAAAGAGTTATTGAAAAGAGTTATTGAAAAGAGTTATTGAAAGAGTTATTGAAAAGAGTTATTGAAAAGAGTTATTGAAAAGAGTTATTGAAAAGAGTTATTGAAAAGAGTTATTGAAAAGAGTTATTGAAAAGAGTTATTGAAAAGAGTTATTGAAAAGAGTTATTGAAAAGAGTTATTGAAAAGAGTTATTGAAAGAGTTATTGAAAAGAGTTATTGAAAAGAGTTATTGAAAAGAGTTATTGAGTTAAAGAGTTATTGAAAAGAGTTATTGAAAAGAGTTATTGAAAGAGTTATTGAAAAGAGTTATTGAAAAGAGTTATTGAAAAGAGTTATTGAAAAGAGTTATTGAAAAGAGTTATTGAAAAGAGTTATTGAAAAGAGTTATTGAAAAGAGTTATTGAAAAGAGTTATTGAAAAGAGTTATTGAAAAGAGTTATTGAAAAGAGTTATTGAAAAGAGTTATTGAAAAGAGTTATTGAAAAGAGTTATTGAAAAGAGTTATTGAAAAGAGTTATTGAAAGAGTTATTGAAAAGAGTTATTGAAAGAGTTATTGAAAAGAGTTATTGAAAGAGTTATTGAAAAGAGTTATTGAAAAGAGTTATTGAAAAGAGTTATTGAAAAGAGTTATTGAAAAGAGTTATTGAAAGAGTTATTGAAAAGAGTTATTGAAAAGAGTTATTGAAAAGAGTTATTGAAAAGAGTTATTGAAAAGAGTTATTGAAAGAGTTATTGAAAAGAGTTATTGAAAAGAGTTATTGAAAAGAGTTATTGAAAAGAGTTATTGAAAAGAGTTATTGAAAAGAGTTATTGAAAAGAGTTATTGAAAAGAGTTATTGAAAAGAGTTGATTGAAAGAGTTATTGAAAAGAGTTATTGAAAAGAGTTATTGAAAAGAGTTATTGAAAAGAGTTATTGAAAAGAGTTATTGAAAAGAGTTATTGAAAAGAGTTATTGAAAAGAGTTATTGAAAAGAGTTATTGAAAGAGTTATTGAAAGAGTTATTGAGTTATTGAAAAGAGTTATTGAAAAGAGTTATTGAAAAGAGTTATTGAAAAAGTTATTGAGTTATTGAAAAGAGTTATTGAAAAGAGTTATTGAAAAGAGTTATTGAAAAATTGAGTTATTGAAAAGAGTTATTGAAAAGAGTTATTGAAAAGAGTTATTGAAAAGAGTTATTGAAAAGAGTTATTGAAAAGAGTTATTGAAAAGAGTTATTGAAAAGAGTTATTGAAAAGAGTTATTGAAAAGAGTTATTGAAAAGAGTTATTGAAAAGAGTTATTGAAAAGAGTTATTGAAAAGAGTTATTGAAAGTTGATGAAAGTGAACATATAGGAACATAGGGGAAGAAGTGCTAGGGCTAGTCATGTGGGAAATGAATTGGTTTAAATAGCCAAATTTAGGGAAAACATAGTTTAGTTTTTTGTAGCCTATATTGTTTTGTTAATGTCGTTTAATGGTCTCTTCTTATGTTTTTGTTTGATTATTCCAATCTAAGTATCGACTGGCTGTAATTTAGCGGGATCCATGATCCCTTCTGGACCCCATGTAACCAGTAGGCCTACATATCAATTCATTGCCTTATTGTTTCATTGTTTTAATCTTTTATTTCCATGTGTTTAACTGCACTTCCCACTCATTCCTTTTACTTTCGATATTTAGTTTAAATTAGTTAAGGTTAGTTAAGATTTTTATGTTAATCAAGTCAACAACTGTTATACTATGTAAAGCATCTTTCGGTCGCCACATATTATGTTGAAATTGTATAGAGGTGTCCCTACTTAGCGGGATCTTTGATCCCTTCAGGGCCTTCCCTTGTGGCATTCAACAATCCATACTTAAAAGTGCAATCTGATTTGTAATATTATTGTTTATTGTTGTTTGGCTACAAATAAACGATTGATTGATTGATTGAAAAGAGTTATTGAAAGAGTAATTGAAAGAGTTGTTGAAAAGAGTTATTGAAAGAGTTATTGAAAAGAGTTATTGAAAAGAGTTATTGAAAGAGTTATTGAAAGAGTTATTGAAAAGAGTTATTGATAAGAGTTATTGAAAAGAGTTATTGAAAAGAGTTATTGAAAGAGTTATTGAACAGAGTTATTGAAAAGAGTTATTGAAAGAGTTATTGAAAAGAGTTATTGAAAAGAGTTATTGAAAAGAGTCATTGAAAAGAGTTATTGAAAAGAGTTATTGAACAGAGTTATTGAAAAGAGTTATTGAATGAGTTATTGAAAGAGTTATTGAAAAGAGTTATTGAAAAGAGTTATTGAAAGAGTCATTGAAAGAGTTATTGAAAAGAGTTATTGAAAGAGTTATTGAAAGAAGTTGAACACAGGGGAACATAGGGAAGAAGAGCTAGGGCTAGTCATAGGGGAAAATGAAGGGTTTAAATAGCCAGATCTAGGGAAAACATATTTTAGTTAAGATTGTAGCCTATATTGTTTTGTTAATGTCGTTTAATGGTCTCTTCTTATGTTTTTGTTTGATTATTCCAATCTAAGTATCGACTGGCTGTAATTTAGCGGGATCCATGATCCCTTCTGGACCCCATGTAACCAGTAGGCCTACAAAAATTCATTCCTTAT